>OY757187.1:122771044-123287021 GCA_963583895.1 Melanophora roralis
TGTTTTGTGGATTTCTTTTATTTAATTTCTATTTTTTTGTACTTTTTTATATATTTTTTTCTGTGTTTTGCATTAAAATGTTTTTTAAACAAAAAGTTACTTTTGTTCAATGCAAGCCAGTATAGTTTGTTGTTGTATTGCTGTTGCAGATGTTATTATACCCTTCACATAAGTGTTAATGGATTCAGTTTGTCAATCCGTTTGTATTTTTGTTTAATATTCATCTGAAAACTCCATTAAGTATATATTTTCGTTGGTCCTTATAGAAAGGGTAGTCGTCTGTCCGTCTGTCCATCTGTCTGTCCGTCTGTCTGTGTTAGGATTGAAATCAACTTTTTAAAGCCCCCCAATGTCGCATGGACTCGTAAGTAGTATAAAACTGTCAGAAATATCGCCGGAAAAATTGCTTTTGAAATCGAGCCAAGTTGCTTGATAACTGGCCAAGATGTAAGCCAAAACCACGACCTCTGTTTACTTCCCTTAAATTTGTACATAAAAACCTCTACAACTGCCCCGGAGTTGCCCCTACACGAGCGCAATATAAGACCGACTCCCATTAATTTTTCCTCACAAACATTTTTGTGGAACATACTTCCCCATCCAATATGGTTTCCATAAAAAGTTAAATTATTTTTAATCTTTTTTAAATCGCTCCCACAGCGTCCAGGGGGTTCTTAAAAATGTCAAATGTAGGACTGATTGCAAAAAATTTTTCTTTTAAAATATTTTTCTTAAACATACTTACATACCTCCTATCTTCAGCAGCTCACAGGGTTGCCATAAAAAATTTACAAATATGATGTAAAATCGCCCATAACTTTCCCTGAGGCGGCCTTAGAGATATATTTCTAGAACTTTCTACCCCCTATCCAAATCGCCCAAAGGGGGATCCCACACAAAGTTTGGGAAATTTTAATAAGTCCCACCCTACAGCTTTCAGGGTGCCCATGAAAAGGTCAAATTTAGGACTGACCTTAACTCATTTTTTTAGAACATACTTACCCACTATCCCCACCCCCTATGAGGGTTTCCATGGAAAATTTGAACAAATTAGGGTAAACCCCCCTACACGTTTTGAAGGGTATATAAGGTTCGGCCCAGCCGAATATAGCGCTCTTACTTTTTTTCTGTTGTTTTTGTTGTTGTTGTATTTTAACATTTCGTTGTGCTATAGTTGTTGCTTGTGTTGCGCAAATGTGTGTAAGTTTGTTTGGCTTTTCTTTTGTGAAAGCAATTAAACCAGTTTTCTATTGTTTTTGTTGCTGATTTTTCTTTTGTTTGAACTAACATAAAACAGCTAAAACAACAACTAGAAAAATTACAATTTTTTTTTTACTTTTTTACTTAGTTTTATATTATTCTTTTTGTTTCCGCATTTGTAATTGTCTAGTGAAAATCAAAAGGCTTTTTTTAGTCCATCCTTAGCCAGTTGCTTAATGTTAAATGTAGAAATTAGTTGGTGTCGCTGTATGTGTGTGTTTGTTGGTATCTGAGCATTTGTTTGTAAGTGAATTGGTTACAATTTTTCTTTAGTTATTTTTGTGTCTTTCTTGTGTAGCATACAAAATATAAACATATAAATCTGTACAATACTAATCTATGTATGTCTGTACGCGCTCAGTTCCTTAATGGAGGCCTATTACAAGCAGAAACGGAAGTAAAATGTAAAGCAACGTCAACAACACAAAATTAAATCACTTTGTTGTATTTTTTCCCCCTTTTTGCACTCTTTTTTTTTGTTGTATGTTTTTGTTGTTGTTATTGTCATTGTTTTTTTTTTCTTTTGCCATTCTTTTAGCTGTTAATTAGAAGAACTCACGCAAACAAATGGTAGATTTTATGCTTCATTTTACCTTAACACGTTACCACTACAAATGCTTTACGTTTTCAATTACGCTCATGCGAAAAACTTAGTGGTATTTAATGAAAAGTAAATAAGTTTGTAGGTGTGTCAAATACAATTGTTTTAAATCCGTATTGTTTTTGAAACAAAAATTATTAATGTTTGGTTTTTAACACATTTGTGCCACTTGAATTAATAAATTTTGGTTTATGACACCTTTTTATTAATGATCTTTTTAAAATGGTCAAGTGCGCATATGTATTTATTGATCATTGTCAAGTGACGTCAGAAGGCACAGTGGGTAATTTTGAAAAAAATTGAAGTAAATATGATAAACTATATCCAAAGTATTTAAAAGTATCTTTAACTAAGTCATTTAC
This sequence comes from Melanophora roralis, assembly GCA_963583895.1. Taxonomy (NCBI): domain Eukaryota; kingdom Metazoa; phylum Arthropoda; class Insecta; order Diptera; family Rhinophoridae; genus Melanophora; species Melanophora roralis. Next base: position 122,773,268 of record OY757187.1, read on the forward strand.
TCTCAGAAAAGTTTAAGTAGACTTTTTATTAAGGTGTCGGGAAATCTTATATATAAAAGAACAATTTTTTTTTTGTTAGTGACACCGCTTATAACTCAAGAACGGCTGAGCCGATTTTAATGAAACTTGAAAAAAAGACATACCCGATATCTGGGAATGCGTTTTAGGCTAATTTATTTTTGGAAATTCCGACTGGGCGTGGCACCTCCCATACAAATTGAACAGTTTTTTTCATTTATCTCAATACCTATTATAGCTGAAGTCTCCAAATTTGGTACAACTATATTATTTATTGATGTGCATAATTCAGTTGCGTATGGGCGGGAAAAAAATAAATAGGCGTGGCACCTCCCATACAACGAAAATAGTTTTTTGTATATATTTCAACAACTGCAACAGCTGAAGTCTCCAAACTTCGTACGGATGTTTATAGTGCTAATATGCATAACTGAGCTTTGTATGGGCGGTAGAAAATAAATGGGCGGGGCACCTCTTATACAGCGAAAATAGTTTTTTTATATATATCAATAACTGTATTAGCTGAAGCCTCCAATCTTCGTACGGATGTTAATATCTAATAATTGTGCTCTGTATGCATACAACTAAAATTTTTTTTATATAACTCAATAACAGTAACAGTTGAACCCTCAAAATTTTGTAAAGATTTTTATAATGGTAATATGCATAATTCAGCTGTGTAAGGTTAAAGTGTCCAAATTTTGTGTAGGTGTTTACAATGTTGATGTTTACAATTAAGCTGAGTTTGGGCGTGAAGAAAATAATAGGCGTGGCACCTCCTTTACAAGAAAAAATCTTTTACATATATATGTCAATAAATGTAACAGCTGAAATCTCCAAATTTAAAATGGGTATTTATTATGCTAATATGCATTACTAAGTTGAGTATAGGCAGGAAGTGAACTATGGGTGTGGAACCTCTAATAGCATGGAAATATTTATATGTGTATCTCATTAACTGTGACAGCTAATGTCTCCAAATTTTTTGGTGTGGCACCTCCCGTACAATTGGATTTTTTTTTTTCATGTTCTTCAATATTTCTTATAGCTAGAGTCTCAAAATTGTCTATGGATGTTTATGTTTGCTAATATACATAATTGAGGTGAGTATACTTAAGAGAAAAGGGAATAATGGTCATGGCATCTCCCGTACAACAAAAATACTTTCTTATATAAGTCTTAATAGCTGTAAAAAAACTTCAAAAAACGTGTTCATATTTTTCTTAAACCAGTTGAACGCAATTTAAATTATTAGTTTAAAAGTAACAGAAATAACCTAAAAATAACCAATAAAATGTTTATCCCTTTTTACCCCTTAGAATCAAAATTATCAAGATTTTATATTCATATTTTTTCGAGACCTGTCGAACGCAATTTAAAAATATAATTTAAGCCCTTTTTATCTTTTTCAGTTCCGAAGGTACAAAATGGATATAAGCAGTTATAAAATATTTTTTACCCTGTCTCGCCTCTAATGGTCTAATATTTCAAAAAAGTAGGAAAAATGCATTCATAACTTTGAAACCTGTCGAACATAAATTAAATTATAATTCTATCTTTTTTAAGTTCAGAAGCTACAAAATTAACCAATACATATTTCAAGTCTTTCCCTAAGTATTTAGGCTATGCAATGATTAATCTGTCTGTCAGATAGCGAGTCATTAACGCAATTTTTTTATACATTGTTTTGTAAGCACAACAAACATTTAAAAAAATTATTTACAAGTGGCGGATAGGGCTACAAAATAATGAAGCCATTATAAACTGAACTGTTTGTGAAGTTTTTCTTAGTAATAGCTTCCCATCATGAAAGATGCGATTGGCTGCAGCTTTTCTATTCACGCTTTATCAGTTATTTTCAGTAATTATCAAAGAAACAAACAAACATGTTTATAACGTTATTGACATGCTATTAAGGACAATATTTTGTGAATTGTGTGTGTTTAGGCAAAATTTGCTTGCTTTTTATATATATTGTTAGGCAATACGTGTTCGGATATACTCGATGCTGGATGTATTCAATAAAATGGCAAAAAAACGAGGCTTGCCGCTTGGTTAGTCGAAAAAGTTCGACCAGACCAGATAGATGATATTATAAGTGCCGAGATCCCTGATCCGGAAACAGATCAAGAACTACATGATGTTGTAATTACAAATATGATAAATGGTCGACGGCAAGTGTTCCAAGCATTATCCATGAAAATTGACGGCAAAAACTGTCACTGGCAATGAAGGTTACCTACTTTATCGGCGTTGATCGCCCAATGACAACGATCAAACTATTACAAAGAAAGTAAAAGGGAACGATTTTGTGATTGACAACACTTGGACTGTGCCATATTCGCCACTTCTTTCTAAATTATTTAAGACACATTGCAATGTTGAATATTCTAATTCAGTGAAGTTGATCAAGTACATCTGCAAATATGTCACGAAAGGCAGCGATATGGCTGTTTTTAGCATCCAATCCTCCAATGGCAACGATGAAATTACGCGTTATTAAGTTGGGCGAAATGTGAATCGCAATCAGGCGGTTTGGCGTACATTTAGCAGTGCATCTTGAGAATGGCCAACGAGTATATTTCACTGCGACAAATGTTGTTCAACGTGCTGAAATATCTCAAGCGAAAACATTGACAAGTTTCTTTGCTGTTTGTCAAAGCGATCCGTTTGCGCAAACTTTACTTTACTCGGAGATGCCACGGTATTACACTTGGAACGCTTCTTCAAAAAAATTTTAACGTCGAAAGAAAGGCACTATGGTTCCTGGGCATCTGGATGTGCATTCAAGTGATGCTCTTGGTCGCATTTATCCAGTTCATCCGAAGAATGATGAATGCTTTTATTTGCGGTTGTTGCTGGTGAATGTTCGTGGTCCAACATCATTTGCAGCATTTCGTACTGTTAATGGTATAGTCTGCTCAACACTTTGTGCTGCATGTCAAGAACTCAATTTGCTTGAAAACGATACTCATTGAGATACGACAATCACTGAGGCATATACGAACATTATTTGCTATTGTCATTATTTGCTATTGACATGCTTCCCGTCAAGTCCAAGTGACCTGTGGAACAAATACAAGGACAATGTGTCATTTTACATAAATATCGTGTCAGCTCGAGGAATCCAAATCTTGAAGTCAAGTCGAAGATTCATAATCTTATTTATCTTATTATGAGAACTTAAATTTTGGTCTGGTACTGACTGGACTAATATCAATTACATAATTTTAAGATTTTAATACATATTGTCAGTTCGCATCAGCGAAGATTCAATAATAATAATATGGAAAAAAAAAGATGCATAACCGGGCCTTGCTCTTAATTGAAGACATGTGTTACCTTATTTGCGGCAGTTTGTTAGTCAGGTTAGGACTGCCAGCACCAGAACATGAAATGAATGAGCTTCTAAATCGAGAATTGAAGCGTGGACGTGAATACGATCGACATGAGTTGAACCAATTAGTTCAAACTAATGTTTCCCTCTTAAACCTCCAACAGAAGAAAGTCTATGGTATAATATTGAAGGCAATTGATGGCCCCGGTGCAACTTGGAAAACATTCGTCATGTCACTGATTTTAGCCATTGTTCGTGCGAGATCCAACATTGCTGTAGCGGTAGCTTCATCTGGAATAGCGGCCACATTGTAAGAAGGATGCCGCACAGCTCACTTAGCGTTAAAATTGCCATTAAACCTTCAAAGTATAGAGAAACCGACATGTAACATTGCGAAAAAGTCCGCCATGTTTAGTAGCGTGTAAAATCATTATCTGGGACGAATGCACAATGGCACACAAATGCGCAATAGAAGCTCTTAAAAGAACACTAAGAGATCTGCGCAGTGACTCAAGATTTTTTAGAGGTGCAATGATTTTACTGCCTGGTGATTTCCGCCAAACACTGCCAGTCATTCCAAGATCGACGACTGCTGATCGAATAAGTGCTTGCGTTAATCCTCAATTCTTTGGCGTTTTGCAAAAATACTTCAGTTGACAGAAAACATGAAAGTTACATTGTTCAACGATATATCACCTCAAGATTTCTTCAACCAATTGTTGACTATCGGTAATGGCCGTATTCCTGTCGACGAATTGAACGGATTGGTTTCGTTTCCTCAAAATTTTTGTAATTTTGTATCATCAAAATAACAGCTCATCCAGAAAGTATTCCCCAACATATTTGCTAACGGGAACAATTATGACTGGTTGAGTGAACGGGCAATTTAGCAGCTAAAAATATAGATGTTGATGATTTAAACTATATAGTTCAGAATCAAATCGTTGGTACTCTGCATTCTTTTAAATCTATTGATTGTGAAACAAACGAAGATGAAGCCACCAACTATCCAACTTAAGTTTTAAACTCTTTGGATGTGCCTGACTTAGCTCCGCACAACTTATAACTGAAGGTTGGCTCGGTAGTTGTCGTCCTTTGAAATTTAAACCAACCAAAACTTCTGCAATGGAACTCGCTTAGCGTTAACAAAACTAATAGTCCATGTTATTCACGCAATTATACTTAGAGGAAAATTCAAAGGTGAAGAAGTTCTCATACCGAGAATTCCGTTTCTACGTTGTTTGTTCACGTGTGGGCAAACCATCTGCTTTATTTGTACTTGCGCCTAATAACAAAACGAAAAGTTTCGAATATCACAATGTACTGCACTGAAGGAAATTAACCTAAACATAACCCATGCACGAGAATACATAGCTTCCTTAACCGCTTTTACCTGAAACGCCATTTTTTTTGAAATCTTTTTGAATTTTTGTTTTCTTTATAAATATATTTCAAGGAACTATTTGACTAAATAAACTTTGTAAGCTTTTAAAAAAATCCATATATTCAATAACTGTTAGGTGGTACGAAGTTCACCGGGTCAGCTTGTTTTTAATATAAACTGAACAGCTTTTAGTTAAAGAGAACTTAAGGGAAATCATTCCAGTTACCAATTCAAAACAATTTTGTAAGAGTATTAATTTGAAGTAATTTTAGCTGGAATATAAGGAGCGAAAATTTAGTTGGTCTTGGTTGTTAACGATAAATTATTTAATTCAAAGGGATAAAGGTAGTGGCGTATGCAGACAACACTGTAGCACTGAAAACAGATAGATTTTTATCCACAATAGATGAGGTAATGCCAACTGTATTTTCCCCAATATTGTCTTGGATCCAGGGCAAAGAACTGGAAGTAAGCCCAGGAAAGACAGAACTGGCTCTTTCCCACAAAAAGCTCAAGCAGGCAAAATTTTGAGCTGCCAGTGCTTGAAAAAATTAAAACTAGCGGCGAGTGCCAAATGTTAAGGTATCGTCCTGTATAGCAAGTTGTACGGGATTTCAAAACGGAGGAAAGCTTCAAGAATGCCCTGAATGCCTATTATACCTATAGAAACTTAATAGATAAGAAATCAGGGCTACATCTGTATATTGGATTGGCAAGCCAGTTATAGGACTGATTCTTACATATAGTAGCCTTATTTGGTGGAAGTCTGGGAAAAAGGATGACATATGGAAGCTTTTGCCAATTCCAGAGATGTGTTGTACCTACCATTACGGTTGCCTTCAAATGAACACTGCAAGCAGCTCTGGATATAATTTTGCATTTTCTTCCACTTGAGCATTTCGTTGGTAGAATAGCGGCGCGTATTAGTAAAACTGGAATGCATCAAAATATCACGGGTCATGGATCTGGATTTAAGATTTATATCACAGAAAGTATTTCCAGAAAGGCAGACTGTAACTGTCTCGGGGACCTGTTCGTAGTATGCTATTTTCTCTGTTGGATCTAACGTGGGCATGGGCACCTAGACTGGTGCTTATATATTATATACCGAGATTCGAGGGTCAGACAGACTTTCGGATGAGTAGCGTTTTCCAGGCAAAGAAACCAACGACAATTAGAGCCACGAAATTGATATCTAGTCTTTTGAGCGACTGTTAACGTGCCTTTTGAGTGATCATAAATGTGCGCAAAGTTAGGCTTTGTAGGGTGCCTATCTGGTAATGTATCCGGTGAAGTATCCGGTAGTGAAAATGCCAATGGGCTTGCAAGGAGATAATTGGCCTTAAGCATAGAGTTGGGGTGTGGCACGGGCATAAATGAAACAACAAATACCTTGTTGGTTCTTAAACTTTTTAAGTAACTGCATGGTTCCGCCGTCCTTTTAGATGGTCTCTAGAAATATAAAGTTCTTCTTATACATTAATGCTACCATTAATTTTTTATTTCAATTTGCTACAGTCTGTTGCTAATCTTCAGATACATAAATTTGGCAGACACTTTTTTGGTATCTTACTTAATTCCAAAACATTAGTCAGTCTTCAAGAGAGCCCAGAGCGAAAAATTTATGATTTTTTTTTTAATATTTGTTTTGAAAATAGCATGCAACCAAAACTGAACAATAAATTGACGCTTTTTAGAAAATGCTAGGTCATATGAAAAAGAAATTTTAATATTTGTTGGAGCATAAGGGGTTTAAGTGTTCATTTAAGTTACAAGCTCTAGAATAAGTCCGGTATCTTGCTATTGCACTAAAAATCCGCCTCACTGGGACTACCAAGAGCGGTTGTTCTTCAAGTTAAAAAAAAGGAGCTGAAGTTCCATCCATTTAATACTCAAATTGTTTAAGAACTAAAAGAAAATGATTTTAATTTACGCAAAAATTTTTGGGAAACGATGTTGGAGCGTTTTCACACTGTAAATCCCATTTTTTTGGAGCAACAACAGACAAAACTACCGTTATTGGTCTCCAAAAACCCGTAACCCTCGATTGAAATATCCAAGACCATTATATTGCCCCAGAGTAACTGTTTAGTGTGCCTTATCGAGGCATGAAATAATTGGATCATTTGTTTTGGTTCGAATTGAAATTTAACTCCACTGATCGAGGTTTCATCGCTTTAAGTATAGGAATTCTAATTAGAATTTTTGAATTTCGATTCGAATCGAGGTTTCAACAGGATAGGGCGTCTGCGCACACAGCCGGAGCTTCGATGAATTTGCTTCGGAAAATTTCCTTCAAAAACTCATTAGTCGCTTTGTGGACATTACATGGCCCCTGAGGTCACCCGATCTTACTCCATTGAATTTTTTTACGGGGCTACTAATAAATAGGGTTTATAATGACAGTCCCTAATCTTTTGTGGCTTTAAAGGAAAATATCCGTCGAGAAATCAGCTTAATTGAACCAAGTTTACTGTAGCTTGTGGTGCAGAGCACAAGGCTCCGTTTTGGACAGTGTGTTCAACTCGAAGAAAGACATTTGGATGACATACTCTTTAAAATTAGAATATGCATTTTGATTTTATCGTTCAATGCCCCTTAATAAAACTGTATGTTATTTGTTACGTTTTTTATTTAAGTTTGAAAATATAAATCAGTCAACAGACACCCTGTATTTACTCAAGGGGGGCTTTTTCCATTTAGTTTTTTCTTTGTAGCTCTGCTTTTCGCACTGCAACAATGGCTGCCCCTTTTGTTTAAATTTGACTGTTAGATTTTAAAAACATACGTAAAATGTTGATAACTTCTTTAAGATTTTTGAATAAATTTTTTTTTAACATAAAACTTTAACCAACCTCTGCTAACTGAGTGTATAGAAGCAACATACTCCAAACACCGTTAGTTATAGTTAAAGCACTTTGCACGTTTTACTTTCAAATAAAATAAAATTATCCAACAGTGGAAAAGGTAACGAAAATATTTTAAATGCTTCAAACATACGCTTTATTTGAAAGTAAATTTAATTTTATTGTACTTTAAATGGAATGAATGCATTTAATTCATTTTGTAGTGAAAGACGGACGAAAAGACATTTCACCACTTACTCACGTAAATATACTTTAAATGATAATGAGAATTTAATTTAATTAAAATTTAAACAAACAACAACAACTACGAAAATAATGCAATACAAACAAATAATCTTAACATTCTGATATAATGAAACTAATTAAATTTCAAGAAAATTGCTAAAAAAAAAAAAGGGAAAGAAAAGAAAGCGAAGTTATATACATTCATATCACATAATTTTTCCACTTACAAGAATTATATTTTAGTTTCTTTAATGATACAAAACATATATTTAAAATAAAAAAAAATTAATAAAATAAATAAAAAAAAATCTCTCTTAAACCACAACATCTTGTTTGCATCGCATCTCGTAGAAATAAGCGAAATAACAACTTCATGGCACTTGTGCGGTGGTAACTTTTAATATTTTAAAAATTATCTTAATTAGATACCAGACATGTAATCAAGTTTTAAGGATTTCTTTCTAATTCAAAAGCAAATTTAAAATAATTTTTATGTTTCAAAACGTTACTAGTTACTTTCGTATATTCACACGTACTTATACCAAATGCATTAAATTATATTAAAATTTGTTAATGTATGTTTACATGTATGTATGTATGTATGTGTTTACAAGAACATTTCTGACAAATGTTAACAACTGCGTTAATATATATTAAGGGAAGTCACACGACATGTTATTTTGTCGCATTATCGTAACATCAAAAATAAATCTAAAACTTAATTTTCAAAAACTTGAAGTAACAAAAGTACCCAAAAAGTACCAGTGTATAATTTTTACCCTTTCTTCCATCCCATGAGTCCAAATATTAAAAAAAAATAGCTAAAATGTTTTTAACTTTTTAAGATCGGTCGACCATCTTTCGAATTATGTTTCTGTTTTAAATGGTTTAAAAGTTAACAAATGGGCCCAAGCAGCACCAAAATATAGTCTGTTTTGCCCCTAAGAATCTAAAATATCAAAAATTGTCAGACAAGTGTCAACTTGTGAGTAAAATATGATAATTTTAAAATTTTGTTGTTGTTTTTGCACTCAGGCAGTTTGTCATTAACGCTATTCGTTAATATATTATAAAGATGAACATATGTTTGTGCAAGCACATGCATGCATGCAAATTTTCTATGCGTAGTGCGTAAGATTGTACATATTTATGTATGTATGTCTATGTGCTTAATATGCAATGAAGCCCTTAGAAAGTCTTAGTATTTTCTCTGCTATTTAACAAAAAAAAAAAATAAATAAATAAAAAAAATATATGAAACAGAAAATACAATAAAGTTGCATGTTTTTATGAATATTAAAACGAATGCATATTAGGTTAAGGGTAAAAAAATAGACTTTAAGTTTTGTTCTAAAAATTAATATACTGTACAGGGTGTTTGGTGGCAAATTTACATTGTTCAATACAATTTTTTCAAAAAGTGATAAATGGGGCGGAAGAAGGGTGGCACCGTTGGAATCATCGATTAGGCGGATTTATCAGTCACGATGTCGCAGTGATCGAGTGAACATCGCTCGTTCGCTGTAGAGACATTTTTTAAGAGTAATGATTTTTACATAACTGCTCGTCGACAATTTTGTTTAAAGTTCGGTATTCAGCGCATACGTAATGGACCGAGTGTAAATTCAATTCGTTCGGGGCTGCAGAGATTCCGCGCAACTGCTTCGGCTATAAATTTCCCACGGCCATGGCCCAGACGATCTAAAAGGACTCTCGAAAACATTGAACTGGTTGAAAGCAGTTTACGTTAAAATCCGCGACTTTCAATATGCAAAAGAGCAGCCTCACTGGGACTTTCGAAAAATTTTAAAAAAGGATCTTAAGTTCCATTCTTTTAAATTCTAATCATTCAAGAACTAAAAGAAGAGGATATTAGCTTACACAAAATTTTTTGTAAAACAATGTTGGAGCGTTTTGCACTGTAAATCGCACTTTTTTGAGCGACGATGCTAATTTTCACTTAAACGGCCACGTCAACAAACAAAACTGCCGTTACTGGTCTCCAAAACCCTGCAACCCTCGATTGACACATCAAAAACCATTGCATTTGCCCAGGGTATCTGTTTGGTGTGCCCAAACCATGCATAAGATAATTGAACCGTTTTTTTCAAAAATCCTCAATGTCATGCGACGAATGTCAACGGTGAAAATTACCGGCGCATGATTATGGACTACCTGCAATCTCATTAATCGTACTCTAAACACACGTGGTTTCAACAGCATGGGGCGACTGCGCACACAGCCAGAGCTTCGATGAATTTGAAAATTTTCCCCAAAAACTGATCAGTAGTATGGCCGACGTACCCCGGTAGATCAGTGGTAAGTGCACGAGTCTTCCAGTCTGGGGGTTGTGGGTTCGATTCCCACCAGAGACCCTGGTAAATCTGCTTCATTTTTCTATTCTTTCTTTCTTTCTTTGTTATCCTTCTCTAAATTTTTTCTTTCCTTCCATCTCAACCTAATCTATCTGCCTCTCCAGGTACTACAAAGGGACTGAACTAAGCGGACCCAAGTGAGCTGTATCCTTTCCTTCAACGGCTGCCTGTTCTACCTAACCTAACCTATGGTCGACGTCCCCCGATCTAGCTTCCATGAATTAGGTTTATAGTGACAAAAAACCCTCATCTCTTGTTGCTCTAAAGGAAAATATTCGTCGAGAAATCAGCTCAATTGAAACGAGTTTACTGCAGCTTGTGGCACAGAACACAAGGCTCCGTTTTGGACAATGTGTTCAACTCGACGAAAAACATCTTTATGACTCACTCTTTCAAAAATAAAATCCGCATTTTCATTCTATCGTTCAGTGCTCCTAATTAAACTTTGTGTCATTTAATAAGTTTTTTCATTTAGGGTTGAAAATATAAATCTGTTACCAGACACCCTGCATAAAGCAAAACATAACTTCACATAACAATTTTGCATCCCTAACTCCAAAAATGAATTTTTTTAGTTATGACGTTACTCGAGAAAATGAGAAACAAAAAGTTTGGTCTTCGTGTTTCTCTTGCCATATTTGGACAAATTTTTTGTGGATTTGAGGACGATATGTTGAATATTTAATTTAATTAAAAATAATTAATTCACCCCTTCTTTCTAACAAACATGTTTGTTTGAAATTTAATTTTCTTTGATTTTATTTTACTTTTTCCTTAATTTTTTTTTTTTACAAAAAATTACCTCCTTAATTAAATGTTCTACACCTTATGTACATATGTAATTGGATAGAAGACAAACAAATATAAAAATGTAATAAAAAATAATTAAAATGTCAAAATACTTAGCAGTACATAAGATTTGTATGAATTCATGTGTGCACTAAAGTACCAACAAAATTATCTGCTGGTAGAATATTTTACCTTAAAAACATTTTCTCAACTAATTAATACTTCTATTAGATGCCGTCTATTATCATCTTTGCTATTGACGTCTTCTTCTGCTCGTTTCTCTTTTTTGTGTTGTGCCCATATCATTGAATATGTGCAGATATATTTACACAGAAAGAAAAAATGCGTTTAAAATTAAAAATTCATGCCAAAATCAATATTTTATTGTTTTTAAAGATAATCTAAAATTCTCTTTAAGCCATTCTGCAATCCCGCGCAAATTCCCTCTTTTATCTTGACATGTACACGATTACACGTATACAAAGCATTAGCAATTTTAATCAGTTAAAGATGAGCTTTCAAAAAAGGCGGATGATTATCGCTTGTTTGTTGAATTATACCAACAACAATATGGAATTAATTTTATCTGAATATTGTCTGAAACTGCACATATACAAAAATAAATGTAGTAGTATGTGTTACCGACATAATTTGCGTACACATCAAATGGTACTTTAAAGAGAACGCTAATTACAACTATGAAAATAAATTATATTTACTAACACTTGAGAATTTAAAATAAGTATACACAAATGTATCTTTCACATACTGAACATTTTTAAACCACGATTTGTAGCTTAGTATTGCAGCAAGGCATACATAAAATAATATATTAAAAGAAAAATCTGAAAACTTAAAAATAGAAACTAAGGTAAATTTAAATGAAATAAAACAATGAACTGAAATAATAAATATTCGCTTTCAGAATTTTAAAGCGACGTCAAACTTTGCTCTTAAAACTTGGTTTTTTATTTAACAAATCTTTAAAATTCTTATTTTGAGTATGTTACATTATAGAAGTTCAAATTCAAGCTGCATATTATGCACAGATCCTGATGACGGAAGTTTAGTTACATGTTCCAAGTGCATGAATAGTTATCACAGTGCTTGTGGAGGCATACAAAATGGCACTGATATATTCACTTGGGTCTGCCACAAATGTACTGAGCAACAACAGTTGAGGTCTCAACCTAACCTCATTCAGCTAGATTCACAACAAGAAGTGACTACTGCAACGCATCAGACCGATACAAATACACAACCCCAAGAAGTCTCCCCTATCAGCAATGCAGCACAACAATCTCCATTACATCGTACTCTTAGTACGGAGAAACAACTTGAATTGCAACAACTGGAGGAGGAGATGCAACTAAGAAAAGAATATTTGCAGCGGAAATATGATTTACTCCGTTCTGCTATTAATAATAATCACACGATTCTTAACAACCAGCAAACACCAAGTGTATGGCCACTGGCAGAAAATAATAATCAACCTAGTCCACTAAGTATACAAAATTGCCAACAAACTGTGAGTATAAATAGGGTACAGAATACCAATCAAAGTAATAACACACACCAAACAATTGGCGAACATTCAAGTAGTAATTGTCAATCAGTTAATATGATTAACAATAACCCGCATCGTCATTGTGAATGTCTATCACAGACACAAACCCTTCGTAATCTCTCCACACCTCCAAACCATTGCTCTAATATGACACTTGAAAATGATCGCCCACTGAACACACCCCACATAAATCAACAAAACAACATTGCAGCTGACTGTCAAAATACAAATTTATTTACAAATATAAATACAAGTAATAGTTTTGATGTTACTACGACACAGCTAGTGGCCCGACAATCCATTTCCAGAGATTTACCAGCTTTTAATGGTGATCCTAAAGAGTGGCCAATATTCATTAGCGCCTTTGAGCAGAGCACCCATGTCGCTGGTTACAGTAATGAGGAGAATCTTATTAGATTGCAGAAATGTTTGCACGGTAAGGCCCGGGAGGTTGTCAGAAACTGTTTAATGTTACCCGACATGGTTCCTGACATCATAAGAACATTAAAAATGTATTTTGGCAGGCCAGAGTGTGTGCTAAAAAATTTAATTGATGAGGTACGGAAAATTACGCTCCAAAGAGGTAAACTTGAATCTTTAGTAGAATATGCCTTTGCTATAAAAAATATATGCGCCACCATACGTGCAACAAAGTTAGATGACTACTTAATTAATCCAACTCTTCTGCAGGAATTTGTAGACAAACTACCAACAGACACTTTATTACAGTGGGCTATTTTTTCAAAAGATATCGCACGCCCAAATTTGCTGCATTTCTCAAATTGGTTGTACACCCTAGCGGAGGCCACATGTCGCGTCACCGTACCAGTATTTGAAAAAAGCGATAAATCGTCTAAACAAGGTCGTCTTAATGCCCATGCCAGCTCTACAGAAGGAAAAGGCCAATATCAGTGTTTGGTATGCAACGAAGATCACAAAATTGTTCACTGCTCAATTTTTTCAGATATGACAGTAACAGAAAGATGGAACGTCGTAAAATCTAAAAATTTATGTCGAAAATGTCTGGGAAAACATCGACGTAGATGTTGGTTCCAAAACCCATGTGGTGTAGACGGGTGTACAATGAATCACAATCCACTACTGCATAGCCACGAAACACTATCTGGTGGTATTGAAAACACGCTTAATTGTCACAATTCCATTACCGAATCGTTTTTTCGGATAGTTCCAGTAACTTTATACAATGGTAACAAATCTGTTAACATTTACGCTCTAATGGATGATGGCTCATCTCTAACTCTTTTAAATGAAGATGTGGCTAACCTATTAGAAGTGTGTGGTATTAGAGATCCACTTTGTATTCGTTGGACTGGGGACATATCCCGGTACGAAGATAATGCCCAGAGAATAAATTTAAAAATTTCATCAACCAAACCAAATTCAAAAATATTTTCAGTTAGCAATATTTATACTATAAAAAACTTAAATTTATCTGCCGAGAGTATGGTCGTAAAAAAAATTAAAGACAAATACCCATACCTTAAAAATATTCCCCTCGAAGAGTACCACAATGTTGTCCCCTCAATGATCATTGGTGTAAACAACCCAAATTTGATTACATCAACTAAGATATGTGAAGGTGGCTGGCAGCAGCCAGTTGCCTCCAAAACAAGATTAGGATGGACACTTTTTGGCGGTGATTTAAAGGTAAGAAGTAAATTTAATTATCATAAATGTATTTGCGGACAAGATGACGAAATTCATAACATAATCAAAGAATTTTTTTTGGATGAGGGTGTGGGTATTTCACCACTAGAAAAATTGCCTTTAGCCAAAGAGGACCAACATGCTATTGAAATTTTGAATAGTTCGAAAATGGTCGGTACGAAGTCGGCCTTTTGTGGAATTGTGATAAACCAGATTTGCCAAGTAGTTTACAAACAGCTATGAGTCGCTTACAGTGCATTAAAAGAAAAGCTAAAAAAGATCCAATTCTGACAAAAAACCTTAAGGAGCAAATTTTTAATCTAGAAGAGAAAAATTACGCTAGGAGACTTCCAAATAGCGCTCTTAATGAAAATGGGGGTAAAATCTGGTATTTGCCAACCTTTATTGTTAAAAATCCCCAAAAACCCAATAAAATAAGACTTGTGTGGGATGCTGCAGCCAAGTCGGGGAATTATTCTCTAAATGATTTTTTGCTAAAAGGGCCTGATCTACTCACTCCACTTATGAACATTTTATTCAAATTCCGAATGGGCGCTGTAGCTATATGCGGAGACATAGCTGAAATGTTTCATAGAATAAAGGTTCGGCCAGAGGATGCTTGTTCGCAACGTTTTTTGTGGTGGGATGAAAATGGATCCATTGTTGTTTACCAATTAGATGTTCTCACCTTTGGTGCCTCTTGCTCCCCGTTTATCTCGCATTATGTCCGAAATATAAATGCCAAAAAATTTAGTGAAAATGAGAAGGTTATCGATGCAATAACAAGGCAACATTATGTGGATGATTTTATTGATTCAGCAAACACAGTTAAAGAAGCTACTGATTTGGCCCTAAATGTTCGTGAAGTTCACGCTAAAGGGGGATTCGTTATGCGAAATTGGTCCTCAAATTCCGTAGAAGTATTAAATGCGTTGGGTGAATTAAAGACTAACACAAATAAAACATTTGAGTGCAACGAAAATTCTTCTCAGTGGGAAAAGATTCTTGGTCTGCACTGGAACCCAAAAAATGACGAGTTCAAAATGAATTTAAAATTTGTCAGACTTAAGCGACCGTTACTAAATTCTGAGCTTATACCTACTAAAAGAGAAGTTCTTCAAGTACTGATGTCAGTGTTTGATCCCCTCGGCTTTGTAGCGTGTTTTATGGCATATCTAAAGGTTATACTTCAAGAGATATGGCGATCAGGTATTTCTTGGGACCAAACTCTTAACAACGAACTTTATTTGAAGTGGAAAAACTGGCTAACATATTTACCAACAATTACCGCTGTATCTATACCTCGTTGTTACTCCCTTGCATTACAGCGAAACTTTAGTGCGGAGTTGCACACTTTCGTGGATGCGAGTGAAGACGCCTATGCAGCCGTATGCTATTTTCGAATTGAATATGCTGGTAAGGCTGAAGTAAAGTTTGTTGCCGCAAAATCAAAAGTAGCTCCACTTCGACCACTTTCTGTGCCAAGGCTTGAATTACAGGCTGCGGTCATTGGAACAAGACTTATGAAAACAGTTAGCTGTCACAACATAATGTTGAAAAGGAAAGTGATGTGGACTGACTCAAGAACTGTTTTACACTGGTTGGAAGGCGATCCCCGAAAATACAAGCAGTTTGTTATGTTTCGTACTGCCGAGATTTTAAAATTTACAAATGCTAACGATTGGCGATGGGTTCCCAGTGCCATGAATGTTGCAGACTTTGCAACTAAGTATAGGTTACCTAATCAGACATTCAATGAGTGGTTTAACGGTCCCTCCTGGTTAAGTAAATCAGAAAACGAGTGGCCTATAAATGAAGTTTCAACTGAAAAGGGCATGATGGAAACACACATCTCAGAAATTCGTCCGCGTCATTTAAACATTCATATACGAACATCGAACATGATTTCAATTAACGCTCTTTATTTTTCTAGCTGGTTCAGGTTAAATAGGGCTGTTAGTAATTGGTTGTTGTACTTAGAACGCTGCTCCCAAAAAGTTAAAAAACAGCCATTTACAAAGTCGTTAGGCGTGTCCCATTTTAATCAGGCTAAAAATATCATTTATAAAATGGTGCAAATGTCGACGTTTCCAGACGAGTATTCTGCTATTAAATTGGACAAAGCGATCCCAAAAGGCGGATTTTGCGATAAACTCAACCTTTATATAGATAAAAATGATATTATTAGAGTTAAAAACCGCGCTCAATATGCAGCAAGTGTTTGTGGTCCTCAACGAGATTTGATACTGCTGCCAGGAAATCATCACATTACAAAGTTAATAATTATGAATTATCATCTTGCTTTTCATCACTTAAACCACGAAACAGTCCTAAATGAAATTCGCCAAGTTTATTTTATCGTTAAACTTAGAGTAGCATACAAAGGGGTTCGAAGAGATTGCCAGCAATGCAAAAATGATTTCGCGAAACCAATTCCACCCCAAATGGCACCAGTCCCACCAGCACGTCTTGGTGCCTTTCAGAGGCCCTTTACATATGTTGGAGTGGATTATTTCGGCCCTATTTCAGTTACATTTGGAAGGAAATCTTTGAAACGATGGGGTGTTATATTCACCTGCCTCACCATTAGAGCAATACATATCGAGCTGGCTCATAGTCTTTCAACAGATTCCTTTTTAATGTCTTTAAAAAATTTTATAGCAAGACGTGGGGTGCCAAACGAAATATTTAGCGATAATGGGACTAATTTTCGTGGGGCTGATCGATTTTTAAAAGATGAGTTAAAAAACATTAACTTTAATGAAGTTCATACTGATTTGGCTTACAAAGGAATATGTTGGAAGTTCAATCCTCCAGCAGCTCCTCATATGGGAGGAGCGTGGGAGAGGCTTATAAGGTCAATTAAAACTGTCTTATATAAAATCTGTCCATCTCAAAAGTTTAGTGATGAGAGTTTACGAAGCGCACTTATGGAAGTTGAAATGATCGTCAACTCAAGACCCCTTACTCACGTTTCCCTTGAAAGTGCTGACCAAGAAGCTGTTACGCCAAACCACTTTATTCTTGGGAGCTCAAACGGAGCAAAGCCGTTCTGCAAAGTAGAGAATATAGATTACAGAATGTGTCTTCGTCAAAGCGAAATATTCGCTAACAGCTTTTGGCGAACGTTGGGTTAAGGAAATGCTGCCAACCTTTACTAGACGTAATAAATGGTCACAACGTGCTAAGCCAGTTAAAGTGGATGATATTGTGCTCATTGTGGATGAAAATGCAAAAAGAAATTCCTGGATGAAGGGGAGGATAGTTGAAGTGACAACAGCAAAAGACGGCCAAGTACGAAGGGCAAAAATAAAAACTATAAATGGAATTGTTGAAAGGCCTGCAGTAAAACTAGCAGTACTAGATGTCGGCAATGGATTAGAGTAAATCGCATAGGAACCATTTACTGGGGGGAGAATTGTTACCGACATAATTTGCGTACACATCAAATGGTACTTTAAAGAGAACGCTAATTACAACTATGAAAATAAATTGTATTTACTAACACTTGAGAATTTAAAATAAGTATACACAAATGTATCTTTCACATACTGAACATTTTTAAACCACGATTTGTAGCTTAGTATTGCAGCAAGGCATACATAAAATAATATATTAAAAGAAAAATCTGAAAACTTAAAAATAGAAACTAAGGTAAATTTAAATGAAATAAAACAATGAACTGAAATAATAAATATTCGCTTTCAGAATTTTAAAGCGACGTCAAACTTTGCTCTTAAAACTTGGTTTTTTATTTAACAGTATGAGTTGCCTATCACTGCTTTAAACTGTGATTACTTGGTCTAATTCAGTGGTCTTCACAAAGAGAAAAGCACTTAAAATGAGAGTATTATTGTCAGCGTTGCCATTATTTTTTTTTATAAGAACTGCAAATTTGGAAAAAACAAATGTGCATTTTAAGTGAAAAAACAGAACATAACAAATTATATATAAAAAAAAATTAAAACATAGCACAACATATCGCGCTCATTCAGTAATACAGTACTAACTGAAAAATGTAAAAAAAAACCAAAATAATTAATTTTTATAAAAAAATTAAAGTATTGTTTTTACTATATTTGTTTTTGTGTATCAGTGTTTTGTAAGCTTATGTTTTTTTTAATTTCAAGGCAAAATATAAAATTATTAATATTTTGTTTTATTATAACGATATTTTTTAGCTAATTCTAAGCTGATGATATGTGAAGCCTTGATTTGGCTATCTGTATTGGCAGAGTTATTTGAGCAAGTATTTTGGATACAAAGATTTTTGAGTCGAAAATCTTTTTTGGGTTTTTTTATAATTGATTTCTCTCCTTTCCTGAATGAAACTCAATATGCATTGTATGCCGCTTAAGGTGCGATGCAAACATATTCTTTAGTAACTGGTTGCATACAAGGCACTCAGCCTCTTTGAATATGTTTAAAGAAAACAAAAAAGATTTCCCCACTTAATATCCCACATAATTATTATAAATATTTTTTTGTAAAATGCTGTAAAAAATTGTATATGTATGTCCGTAGGTTTTTACCTGAATTATGAAAAAGTTATCAAATTGCATAAATTTATGTAGCTTGCTATCAATTTCTTACTGTAATTATAAAAAAAAAAAATTTAGCTCTACCTATATTGCACACATAAAGAGCTTCAAATTATTTTTGGATAATTACACACTAATTGGCAACGCTGCAGTGCAGAAAAAACATTTTTAGCTCTCTCTGAAAAATAAAAACATGCGACATACACCTACTCTGTTTGAAAGCTAACAAGCTACTAATTGAAATTTTTTATTTTTCATATGTTTGTTGTTTTGATTATGATTACCGTTTGCAATGATGAAAACAAAGAGTATGGATTTTTTATTTATGAAAGATTGTGTAATGTTAATAATTTGTTATGTTTTCTTAAGTTTACGATCGAAAAATAAAATAAAAATAGCTCGCCATGAATTATAAAAGCAATATCAGTTAACAAAATACGATATTTATTTTAAAATACAATTTAATCAGGATTAGTTATTCAGTTGCTGTGGGCATATTTTAAGAAACATTTTGGTAGGAAAAAAATTTATTTTGGAAAACCCTGGTTGTATTATTCACGAAGAGAGTAAGTAAAACCCCGAAAATCTTCGTTAGCTGGGTAATATGGGTGAAGACCACTGGTCTAATTTCATACTGCGAACGGTTTTTTTTTTAATGATTAACAGTTAATCAAAAACTATAAATCATTGACGTGCGCTGAAAAAACGTGTTTTATACAAATCGATTGGGGCTTTTTTACTTTCTGTGTTAATAAAAAACATTATGTTGTTGTTGTTGTCCAGTATTATGGTGTAAAATAAAACCTTTTGTGTTTCGGGATTTGGCAACACTAGTGTTGCAATCTGACAACTGACAGCTCTATCGTAAAGTTTGACATTTTCTAAGTTATACTCAGAACGTTTCGACATACGAGCGCTATTTGTGTTGTTTACAGTAACTTAAAAGATTCAACTCGACCCAAAAATGAAATTTAATCGTAAACGTTTTCGTGCGATTATTTTTTACAACTTTTGACGTAGATTAACTCAGCAACAGTGCATGGATAAACTAAATTCTGTTTTTGGCGAGGAAGCTTCATCAAGGACCATTGTTAATTGATGGTTTAGTGAATTCAATCGTGGCCGTAGTTCACTCCATGACGAATTTCGTGAAGGTCGTGAAAAATCAGTTGTTGTTTCGAAAACCATTGATGATGTGCATGAACTGATATTGGAAGATCGTCGCGTGACCTATCATGAGATTGAGACAACCTCAGTCATAAGTGGGAGCAGCATGCATTCAATATTGCATGAACATTTGACTGTCAAAACAAGTTTTTTACTTTGGATCCCGCACAATTTGTTAATCGCTCAAAAAAAGGCTCGTGTCGATTGGTCGAAAGAAATGCTCAGAAAATACGATCGCAGTGCTTTGAAACACGTCTATGATATTGTGACAGGTGATGAATCCTGGATTTACGCGTATGAGCCCGAAAGTAAACAGCAGTCGACTGTTTGTGTGTTTTAAGATGAATCAAATGCAACAAAATTTGTTTGCGCACGAAGAACTTCTAAGCAAATGATCACCAGTTTTGTCAGAAAACTGTACATGTCGCAACCTTATCACTTTAATAACGCAGAACAGTCAACTCGGAGTGATACACAACCATTTGTTTGCCAGTTGTCTTTCAAAAAATCTGAAAAAACAACCGCCGAAGATGGATCACTCTCCACCCCAACAATGAGAGTTCTCACACATTGGCTCAAACAACTACATTTTTAAGCACCCAAAACATCGATTTGACGAGTCATCCGCCATTTAGTTCTGACTTGGCACCGAGTGACATCTTTTTATTCCCGTTCGTAAAAAACAAACTTAGAGGTTAACGTTTTTCGACACCTGAAGAAGCGGTTGCTGTATTCAGAATGCATGTTTTGGAGATACCTCAATCAGAGTGGCAAAAGTGCTTCGACAATTGGTTCAAACCCATGCAAAAGTGTATAGATCTTCATGGGGATTGTTTAAAAAACAATAAAGTGATTTTCGATGATTAATATTCGTTTTTTTTCGCTAATCCCAAAATATAAAATGCAACCCTCGTTATATGCAATTGAGGTTTTCTTTCTTATTGAATATTTGGTTTAAAGTTCTTTAGTTTCCGAGTAGACAAAAAAATTTTCTAACAAATATTTCGGTGCGTGTAAACTATAATTTTTTTTTTTTGCGTTTATTTGGTTACATGAATGTACTTATGTGTGTATGTGTGAACCATTTTGAACATGCAAAAGTATTAGTGCTGACAAAGTTTTAAAGCAATAACAATGTTCTTAGATCTTCACTTCCTGCCGCCTATTTTATAATCATGGCGACAATGCTTTTAGTAATGAATGCACACCTCCCTCATCTTTATTTAAATGTGTATTTTGTATTTTATCGTATGTGTGTGTGTAAGTCTATGCCAGTATTATGTTCATTTAAGTGGAGATTTATGAGCAGGTCACACTAAAGGCAAATTAATTATTTTTGAGAAAATATGTATTCAAGATATTATTATTATTATTGTAAGCATGTTTACGTGATGAAATAGCAAAATTGTTATAATATTTTTTGTTATTTCCTTTTATATACTTTCATACAAACGCATAATTATAAGGCACTCATGTACATATGTATACATACGTTCATACATATGTATGTATGTACGTATGCAAACATAATAACATTTCTTTTCTTTTCTTTTCTTTAATTTTTGTTTACTCACTTCACCAGTTTTTTAAATAGTGAAACGCCAACAACAATAATAAATGTAAAAACGCAACTATTAGCCATAACAATAACATTAGGTTTAATTTAAATAATTAAGGAAGTACATAAACGTCGTACTTACATACAGATCTATTTGATAAAACTAATGTGTGCAAGTAAGTAAAAAAAAAATAAACATAAAACATTTTTCACTTTGTTATCAAAAGTTTAAAATGTTAACGAGGTGTTAATAAAGTTGAATTTCCGTTTCCTTTACTTTAAAAGGAAGTTGCGTTTTTCTTAGGTTTTATCACTCATACGCAGTAGAAATAAGCAGCCGTTTTTTCTACCGTTTCCAGAAAGATAATTTGTAAAGACATATACATATATGTATGTATATATGTATAAACTTTTTTAATGATTTTTTAAGGTATAAAGGTAAAGACTTGAAATAAGAACCGCTGGTACCGCTCCCAATGTATAGATTTATTTAAAAGGGATTTCAAGAAATGCAGACCCTAAAAAGGTGTAAATGGGTCAAATAAGAAAAAAAAATTGTTAATTTGCTCTCTCCTAAACAATACATGATAGTAAAAAGAATTAAATAAGTATTTTATTTAACTTAAAAAAAGGACGCCTCGTGGTGGCATTTTTTCAAAATTTTGAATTGTTAGGGGTAAAATGAGTCAAAACTCTTTTGGTACTGTTTAGGTCCATTTTACATATGACTTCTGGGCCCTAAGGAGTAAATAAGGTAAACATTATGTTTTATTACTTTTAGGTAATTTTTGTAACTTTTAAAATTATAAAAAAAATGAAATTATATTAAAATTATGACAAAAAAAATAAACTTCAAAAATTAATAAATATTTTTGGATTTTTATAATTTTTTTCGAAAAAAAATATGTTTTTTGGCAGGAATTATTTGAAATTTTTTTTAAACATTTATAAAAATCAATTATAATAACAGTAAACGTAATTTTTTTGATTTTTAAATTAATTAAAAATATAACAATTATTTCTCCAAAAAAAAAATAAATAAAAAAATAATTCAGAAAGCGCTTGACTTTCAAAAAATCTCGATGTTTTCTTTTACATGCGTTTTTGCATTAAAAATTCGAAAATGATCATTGTTCACAGTCCCTGGGAAATTTTGATTGAGGGCGTCAAAACCCAATTGGGGTTTAAACCCGTATATCATGGCAAAACGTAGCTTAAAGACTTTGGCTACTTTTTCGGCAAAAGTACTTTTTTCAAAATTTTAAATTTTTTTTGCATTTTTTGAGATAATGAAACTGAAAATATAAATTAAGGACTATTGACCCATAAAGCGGTCAGCTAGCTGTTTACATACTTGGAACTTTTTTGCTTTTTTTACTGCTGACCTCTCCTAAAAGAGGAACCATATAAGTTTTTTAATTTTTTTTAATGACTTTAAAACATCTAATATTTTTTCTAATCCGTGCCAAGTGAAAAGTCATACAGGAAGTCCACAAAAAATTCAAAATGTACATACATATGTATTCATTTAGAAATAGAAAGGTAGAAATTCCCATTAATAATGTATAGAAAATCATAAAAATATTAAATTTGAATGCTCATATTACTCCTTCGTATTTTGTTCCCTGTTTACAAAATAAAAATAACAAAAACTGCACTTAATTCGTAAGCGAATTAATTTTAAACAAAAATTTTTAAAATACATATAATAAATATGTATTTTAAAATAAAATACTTAAAACTTGTGAGCAGATAAACTTCAGGGAATGTACACTGCGCCATCTGTTGTACAATAGCGTCATAACTAAAATACTAAGAAATCATACGGCTAAAGGGAAACAAAGCAGTTGCAAATAAAACGGTACAACTTTTACATATATTTGATACAACAGTTTCAAAAGGTAAGGCAGTGAGCCGATAGCAGTGTTTATTATAACAAGTAGAGCTGGGCGTGATTGTTAAAATTATGTTCAGAACAAGTTAAAGAGTTACGAAATATTCTGTATTCTCTTTATTTACATTTACCTCGTATTGCTTTCATTGCCTTAGGACTGAAAAATATGAAGAACAGTCATTACTAAAGTCTTTCAAAAAACCAATACGGTTTAGTTTTTTTAGCATTTATATACTTATATACCTATCATTACTGAATATAGCTTTATAATTAATTATAGGCTTTTTCACTTTGTTTCAAATATGTTGAAAAAATTTATTGTGTAAGTTGTTTGTTTTGTTCAATTACTTCCCAGTAAATACTGGAAACAAAAGATTAAAATAAAAATTTTTATAATTATTATTAAAAATATTTAATTGAAAACAAACACTTAACTAGCCAAAATTTCGAAGCAAATACGTTTTGTTATTAAAAAACTTCTTTTTTTTTGGGAGGCATAATGAATGATCTCGGGTATTAAAAATTTTACTGGCAGAAGCTCTTTTTTGCTTAACATTTTTTGCTCTTTTTTGGCTTTCTTGCTGCCAATTCCATACTCAGGCTATAATTACTATCAATACGTACTAATCGTCTTCCGAAAATTAAAAAATATATTTTCATAATGGAATTGAACTATGTATGTTTAATAATATGTATTTTGCTTTTGACATGGACTCTGTATTAACATCAACTTTTAAAGAAACATTAATTTAGATTAAAAAGTTTAAGTTAATAAAATCCAAGACGGAATAAGTTTCCATCGTTCATCCTGCTGAGCTATTTATTCAATTAAACAAGTTCGTTTAAAAAGAATGGAGCAAAGCATGTCCACATCTTTGTCTTGCTGGGTGTCCATGTAACCTTGTAATCCGAGTACAAAAATCTCACCAAAATTTTGAGTGCATTCAAGGCTTTTTTAATCAATTGCTTCTTTTTATTGTGATCGAGCCGCAATTTACTATGAAATCCATGTACCTAGGTCGTCAAATGAATTCAATTTTTTCATACATACATACTTACGTATCTACATATGTATGTTTATACCGATATAATCAATATACCAATATCAATACGGATGCCATTTCGGTTACCTACCTCGTTATATATGTACATACAAATTTGTACATAGATATTTTCTAATTCAACATGTGCCGTATAGCAAACCCGTTATTACCCAGCGATGCTATTTAGTAGTGTGTAATAAAACAAATTATAATATTTATATTCGTTAAAAATATGTACTTACATTTATATTGCTTTTAAGTATTTTTTACATTACTATAAGTAAGTAAAAATTTAGATAATTTTAACCCCGTGAAAAGCAAAAAAGTTTGGCAGCCTTAAAAAATTAAATGCCATTTTATTTAAGTAACTCGCTCTTTTCGACTTACTTTTAGTATACGTTCTGTAGCGCGCTAGTAAACATATGTCCATAAGATATGTCAATGACGTGTTGCCGTCGTGTCGCCATTTCATAAAATTAAAAGCAAATAAAAAAAAAGAATAACAAGTAAAATGATTGTGTATATACTTAGAAGTATAATAAATTTCGTTTATTAAAGTGAAGTACAACATCGTCGATTTAAATGTCGTTTTTTAGCCGTGTTCGGAGAGTGCATTTAAAAGTGAAAGACGTTTCTTACAATTAATTTTAATACAAAAACTAAAAAAAAGAAAGTAATGCAATAACAAAGTCAAACGAAAAAGCACAACAAAAACAAAAAGGAATTAAAGGAATAAATCCAATACCAAACGGAAAGTGAATGTTTTAGAGCTGCCGCGTTATATATAGTGTAATATATATATGTATGTGAGTTTGTTTTTGCTTTGTAAAATATATGTACATACGGGTATATATGTATATACAAACGTGTCGGCTTTTGTACGTAAAACGTGCGTGAGTGGGTATGAGTGAAACTGTGTGCGTAAAAATAATGTCGCTGTCGGCGTCGCTGCTAGCACGCTGTGCGTAATAAAAACAAGAAAAGAGAGAAGTGGTAGAAAAGTGCCATTATTGTGTGTGTGTGTGTGCACATGCCGAATTTAAGTAAATGTGGTCTTGTTAAGGCGCTGCCAGAAATTTTTGCGGATATGTGAATATAGGAAAAAAAAAAAACTAGGTTAGGTAGAACAGGCAACCCTTAAAGTTCACTTGGGTCCCCTGAATCCGGTACCATTGTGTAACCGGAAGAGGAAGATAGAAAGGTTGATATAAAAGGAAAGAGGAAATTTAGAGAAGGATAAGTAAGAAATAAAAGTAGGATAAAGCAGACTTTTCAAATACCTTTTACCCCCTAATATGGTTTACAACTCAACTCATTGAAAAAAATATTATCTGTTACAATTTTTTTTGTTAGTTTGGCTGACAAAAAACAAATATATGGAGCAGTGTGTTCCGTTCAAATGTAAAATCTTCCCACCAGAAACCCTGCTAAGCCTGCTTCATCCTACTTATCTTCATTATTATTCTTTTCTAAACTTCTTATTTCCTTCTTTCTCCACCTTTTCTATCTGCCTCTCCAGGTTACAAAAAGGGACAGAATAAACCCGACTCAAGTGAGCTGTTTCCTTTCTTTTTAAGTCTACCTACTCTATCTAACCTAATGTAGAATCTGTATTGAAAAAATAGGTATTTGGATTTTACTTAAACAAACATTCATTTACGCTCATATTTGTAATAAATATTGTAGGCTTATTAGGGGTTTATTTGAGAGATTTCTATGAAATAATTGTGAAATAAGCCCCTCTAAAACGTTCCGCATTGTTATGAATATTAACGTTTGATTCATTTGCTAAAGCTATATTTACACTACCTAATCTGAAAAAATAAGTTTAAATTTTTATGAGTGTCAAAAAACAATTTGAAATTTTAATTTTTAGTATTACATTACATCTGAGAAATTATAATAAGTCCGCTAATTCTAAAAGTTGTTAAAATGGCACAAAGTGTATGGCAATGCAAAAACAAGCATTTAATCCGGTAACTTTTAAAAACTTAAATTTAAAACTCAGACGTTAAATAATTTGAAAATAGGAAACGTTCTATTTTCAACTGAGGCTAGACAAAAATATTTACAAATGAAAATAGACATGTTATTACACTATAAAAATTAGTCTCAGTTGTGAAACTCAGATGACAACTCAGGTAGTGTAAATATAGCTTAAGATTCTGACTCTGTCATTTGACGATAATAGCAGTACGTCTGAATTTAATAAATAAGAAATTTGCCTATCAGCATTGGGACTCTTTCGCCCCTAGTGATTTTCGATTTAACTTTTTTGGCTTACTCTTTGGGGAGGAACCAAGGTTTTTTAGTACTACTTGTTTGTGAGATTCTTTGATGTAAGAAGTTTTCCTAATTTTTATTATGTATTCTCAATTGTAATACTGTTATAAATCATGAACTAATAAATAAAATATAAATAAAATACGAGCTGATAGCCCAGGCAGTTAGTGCTCAAAAACTCATTTTATCTTAGAATTCATTCATAAGATTAAAACTAATTAAATAAATAAATAAAATAATTTTTACACATAAAGACAGGTACATAATTACAAAAAATATGGCTACACCGCTTAAAATGACAGAATTTGTGAGAGAGAGAGAAAAAACGGTAAAAGTTGGGTGTTTACAAAGAAGAATACCGAACGTTAAGAAGAATATTAAAAAAACAACAATAATACATATTTGTGTGTGTTTTCGGCTTTTTTCTCGTTTCTTTTTCGTTCAAAAGGCCAGTCTACTAACTAAAGTTTAGTAGTGAGTTATTTTCGTATTTATATGCAATTCTACCTACAAATTGTTTTGAATTAACCGGAAATAAATAATAAATACCTACTTGTAATAAATAATAAAAATACCTGTGTTGAAAACAATATAAAAATTTTGTGGAGTAAATAAACAAAAAAATTGTCACAACTAAAATAAAGAAAATATAAAGTAAAAACCTATCTTATGTGAAACTAAAAGTAAAACCAATGCCTGTCTATCTATAGTGGTTTAAACAATTAGATAGGCACCAGGGTACACGTAATTGAGTGTGCCTTGATAGGCACCTACATTCTTTTGTTATTTTGAAAAATATACCTATACCTAGATAGGTATTCAGGAAAAAATATACCCAGGCAGGTATGTAGAAACATATGGAGGTACATATGTATGTTTTTTATACCGTTAATAATGTTGCTTGTTCAATGACGAGAACTACTTATGTCGGTACCTACATACATACATACGTGGGTCGGTATACCGAAATGAGATAATTTTCATTTAGTCACCTGCAAAAACAACAAGCCTACAACTTGCTAAGCATGATACATAAATAAAAACAAATGATTAAAGAAAAATAGAATTGTGCTTTATTTGTTGAACCTATTCTACGCACTCAAAAATATTGAAATAAGCCCCAAAAATTTTAAAAAAATAGGAAGTTTTGCATACATACATATGTACATATGTATGTATGTGCATATGTATATGCTGCCATGTTTAAAAATAAATAAAAATATGTATGTAGGTACATGCCTGGTGTAGAGTTAAACTAAAAAAATAGTTATAAAAATCCAAGTCATGAAGGTATGTACATACCTAAGTAGGTAACTAAAATGATTAATTAGTTAATTAAATAAATGCTTTCGGAATGGTGCATACACAAAAATACATAGTACATAAGTATGTATGTACATACATGTATGTGTGTGTAAATATGTACATATGTATGTATGTGCATATAAATGTTCCTATAAGAAAAATTTCAATAAATAGGAGTGATACATAAAAAGGAAACTAACCAAAAAGCAATAAAAAAACAAGTTGTAATAATAAATTATAATGATGAAATTCATTTTGTTTTAATGTCAACAAAACAACAATAAAAAAACCAACTAAAACTAATAAACATAAAAAGTGAGAAACACCGTAGGTACGTACCTATTCATCTACATAAGTACACCGACATAAATATACATATGTACGTATGTATGTACGTATCTATGTATGTACCTACCTACCAATCTACTAAGCAAATAGTAATAATAAAAATTTTAAAAACTTTACTTTGTAGTTAATAGAAAATTAACTTTTTAGTATGTTCATAAGTATCCACATACATACATACATATGTACATGCACACGTAGCTACTTGGTGTACTTCAAAGATATTTTCGCTAAAAATTCCTTGAAAAGCAACAATAAATACAGAAATAATACCAAAAATAACAATAAAAAAATTAAAGAAAAATAAATATGTAACACTAAAAAAAATTAAACTACAAAATACTACGCAGCAATTTATGCCGTATGTATTGTTGTTATTGGACATGTGTACTGAGTATCTCAACATTCCTATCCCACTCTCACTAATGCTTTTACTCTCTTTCGTCTAACATATTATTATCACTAATAGAGCTGCCACGTTATGGGAATCTTAAGTTGTTTTATATGAAAACTGCAGAAGTTATTTTTAAGTATGCACATTGTACCAAAAAAAAGTTAAATTAACCTGCATTCTTATGTACTGTAGTTTTGCGTTAGATTATGGAATATCTCACACAGTATTTTAAAATGAAAGTTGCAGATCTTAAATTAGAAAACATTAAGAACAAAAACAAATTGCAGCTGCACAGTTTTACTATATTCGCAACATACTTATTCCATTGCAATTTAAAGTATTGTCTAACCGGGGTTGATATAATTTTATATTACCTGGTAGACTTCAGGATCTTGCGCAAGTCTGACAGAGGGGATAGCCGGCTTGTGTTAGTCTTTTGTTCTACTTTACTTTTTATTACCACTTTTTTTAATATTCCTGCACAGGTAACTTAAACGAACTTTATTTACCAACCCAAGTGAGCTTTTTTATTCAACGGCTTACTGTTTTGCCTAATCTATCCTAAGACAAATTTATATTACTTAAGCGACAAATTTAAATAAAATAGTGGATTCTTGTTTCCTCTTTGTCAAATTTTGTTTTCTGTTCGACATTACCTTTATTGAATTTGTTTAAGAATTGAGGTTATCCGTAAAAACCAAAATATTTTAAAACATCTTTACACAGGTGAACAAATAGGAATTTTTTACCTTTGCAGAAAATTTAAACGTGGTTTTTAAACATGTAGCTGCAGAATAAAAGAAGAGTGAGTTCAGTTGAGTGATAACTGCAAAAATGTATTAATGTTTATTAATTCTAATTTAATCTTTATCATTTATCTGTAACACATCTTCTTACCCGAGCGTCTACGCGAACATCATCACAACTATACTCAAAAAAGCTATTTTATCCATATTAATATAAAATATTTTCTGCGTTTAACTATTTTTTAATTAAAACTGTTTTTACGTTTACAAAATTTTAAAATGTTTTCTATTTTATTAACAGCTGATACAATAGCAACTCGGAATTAATTTAAACAGGGATGTTAAATCGAATTCACGGAAAGCATATACCGCAGGTATGAGTAACTGCAATATGCATATACACAGGTCGATATACATATCTTTTCGATGAGTTTTTTTTGTGTGCGGAACTGAAAATACCACCCATTATGTGTACGAAGTGTTTTTGGGCTTTAACAACTGAAGTGTGAGTTGTACGTAATCTGCCCAAACAATGTGATAGGTATAACTAATTAATGTTTTCTATAGAAAATCTAAAAAATGTATATAGATAGTAACTCAATAAATTTTGGGGATTTTTAATATTACTTATTGGGTTTAATGTTGCATTTTGTTTATGGCAATTTTTGTTTTTGTATATTTTGCTTTGACTTGTAAATGTGTGAGTAGGTATTGTTGTTTTTGCTAAAGTTTATGGTGAGCGCGGCAAATAAAAAATACGGCGACGACGAAAACAAAAACAACAAAAATAAAACAAATAGAAATAGCGACAAAATAACATAGGCGTAAATACACAAATAGATAAGCTACGGAAAAGTCTAATAGGCTGATGCGGAAGCCTACAGTGAAACGGGTGTTTCTAAATACGTTCCTAAATAAAAAAAAAAATATCTAATATGTATCTGTATAGAAAACAAAAAATAAATAAATACAAATCGTGTGACAAACTAATACAAAATAAATGCCTGCAAAGGTATAAAATAAAGTAAAAGTGCTAAAAAATTTATGTGTAAATTTTGCATACACACAAATAGTATACATATGTACGTATGTACTACATACAGTCATGTGAAAAATAATAGGGACACATTGTAGTGTTTCTTAACAATATCAATAAAACGAATATTTTCATTAAATTTTGATTATTTTTTTTATTTTTTAATTGGCTAATATCCCTATTTTAAGAAAATAAAACAAAAAGACTAGAAATCAATATAAAAAGGAAATAAAAAATGTTTTTTAATAGCTTAACCTAAAAAACGTTGTGAAAAAAAATAGGGAGGGACATTTACAGTTTTTACGAAAAAAAAATATTTTAAATTCAATTTATTTTAAATACTTTTTATTTTTTAATAGTGTTTTTTTTTAATACATTTTTGCAAGTCCCTTACTTTGAATAACAGCCATACACCGGCGAGGCATTGAGTGAACCAACTTTTGGCACGTGGCAAGAGGAATAGCTTTCCACGCTTCCTGTATTAGTAGCCAGAGTGATTCTTTATTTGTGGCTTTTTTACCCCTCAAAGCTACTTTTACTTCTTGCCACAAGTTTTCAATAGGATTCAAGTTTGGTGATTGAGCAGGCCAGCTTAGTAAGTTGATATTGTTATCCAAGAACCATTTCTTTGCCAGCTTCGAAGTGTGCTTCGGGTCGTTGTCTTGCTGAAACACCCATCGAAGTGGCATGTTTTCCTAAGCATAAGGCAACAACACTTCGCTTAAAATATTGCAGTAAGTTACCGCTGTCATTGTGTCCTCAATTCGGTATATCGGACCAACACCTTGGTATGAGAAGGATCCCCCCACCATAAATGATCCTCCTCCGTGTTTTATAGCTTTAACTGTATATTGCGGTTTGAAAGCTGTGTTTACTGGCCTGCGAACATTTTGAGTACCACAATCGGGGTGGAACAGGTTCGATTTGGTTTCATCCGACCACAGGATATTACGCCACTTCTCCACTGGCCACTTGGCATGCTCGTTAGCAAAAAGTACTCTTCTTCTTACATTTCTTTTGGACAAAACGGCACTTTTCTGGGTCTTTTTGCTTTTAAATTATTATTAATTAGCCTTTTGCGAATAGTGGAAGTGTCAACGTTCAAAGAAAATTCCTTTTTGAATTGATTTGAAGATGCAAAGGGGTTCTTTTTCACAAATCTTACCATATTCCTCTCCAGACTGGGTGATATTTTAAGTTTTCTTCCACGCGTTTCTTTCTGGAGCTTATATTTTACAGCATTTTCTACCATTCTCCTAGAGCAATTCAAAGTTTCAGCTATTTTTCGGTACGAAAATCCCTGAATTTGTAGGTGTTTTATTTGTTCACGAAGCTCGGCGGTGCAATGCTTACCTCTGCCCATCTTTAATGTTTAAATTTTATTATAATTGTTATTTCCCCAATTTATGTTTGTAGTACATCTTATATACAATACCTTTTCGCTTCCAAATACTTAAAAAACTCAACACTTTAAATTTAAAATCACTTTAATAATAGCGTCACTATTATATATCACATTTTAAAAAATGCTTACTACACAAAATTACCTACAACTAAGAAACGGTACAAAATACTTTTGTTTAAATAACGGTTCTTTATATCATTGACATCCCAGAAAACAATTTATATGATATTTTGCATTTATGTTTCAAAGTAATACCAGAGTTGGGGTTTTAATTGATTGAATATAAATGTCCCTATTATTTTTCACATGACTGTACATACATCTGTGCTTGAATGTATGTATTAAAAAAAATAACTTGAGATTAAAAAAAGAACATGAATCTTATAAAATCAGATGATTTTTCTAGTGATTAAAGCTAAAAACAAACCTTTATGAATAGGTATTCTCTTAAGTTTTTACAGACAAAAGTTTATGTAGTTGTATGTACCTATGCAATGTTGCCACCACCCTACTCGATTATCATAAAACGAAATACCTACCTACTTACTAAAAAATAAAAAAAATACTATTAATGCAACAGAAAAAAACCAGAAAAACAAAAGTAAACTTATGATAGGTAAACAGAAATACTAGTCAACTATTTATGGACAGAAAGAATGAAATAAGGAAAACCAGACAGACGGAAAGACAGACAAAAAAAAAAAACAAACAGTACAGACAGAGAACCGAATAAATGAACAAACTCCAACCAGACAAAGTGCCACAACAAAAACAAAAAAATAAAATGCATACACATATTTAAGTATGTATGTACATACATGAAAACGTGTTGTGTTCAACTGAGACGTATAAAAATTGCATGACGAACACACACCGGACAACCTACATAAATAATAAATTTATTAAATAAGATCTCAACAACAATAAACACCATTTAAAATAAACAAAAATGAAAATATTTTGTAAATTGAGCTCAGTCACTACTCTATTCTATACTCTAGTTAGTTTTTATTAAAATGTATTGTTCAATGAAAAGAATAAGAATAAATAATATAATAACACAACAATAAAAATAAAAATAATAATAATAACACAAAAATAATACAAAAAAACCATAAATAATACGGGAGTCATTAAAGAATTAAACGAACAAAATATTAAAATTTTTTTATATTGTTTTCAAGCTAAATGGAATTTTTAATATTAAAGTCAAAAAAAAAAGAAAATAAAGTTTTCTTGTTAACGCTGACCCAAAATCATACTAAAATATGTTTTAGCATTTACAAATGGCCGCAATTTAAAACTATCTTTTATTATTTGAGATGTAAAGTTACATTGGGATACACAAACAAGAACACAAAAAATTTTAGAATTTTTATTAAAAATTTTATTTAAAATATTAGACACATTCATTGACTTTAAAAATCGCTTAGTCGCTAGCCATGACCAATTAACACGCAAAGCAAGTTAGCTTTAAAGCGTGAAATAGCCATACAAAATGCATGCCTTACATACATACATACGTGCATTAGGCTGAGTGTAAGGGCTATGCTAGGTTACGGAGGGTAGTGACAAAAAATTTTGCCACTTGCATCCGGAGACCTGTGGCTTATTGTGAATACCTTTAGAATCGGCAAAGAGCAGAAGACTAATAAAACATTAATCTAGGGAGTGGGAAAGAAATATTAGTGTAGACAAGTTATGTGCTAGCAACTATAGAAAGCTGTCTGCTACTTAGCCAAGCCATCCATACCCTTAATTAAATTAAAAGAGTCCTTCTAACCTAAAATTAAAGACTTTACCCAGCCTATCGTAGAATCGCTCCCAAAACTATCTTTCTCTTTAGACATGTAGCAGTAGCAGGCGAGGCATTTCATATTCTCTGCTTCAATTTATCCTCCACACAAAACCTCCCTAAATTGTGAATATTCCTTTTCTATTTATTAGCCAATTATCTTACAATGTAATCCCCCAAGAGATTCCATATAATTTACTAGTTTGGTACATAAATCTCTAAAGAGTTCGCAAGGCGTTGCTTCTGCAGGCGGTTTTGACCCTACTAAAGGCTTAAAACTCTATTAGTCATTAAAAACCATTTGAAGGCCTTAACGATAAAATGAATAAACCATAGAGGGGACAGATTTCGTAAGCGAATATACTCCTCCAAAACGTAATTTGGATAATGAAATGGTTAAAACTAAAAGTGAATATGTTACATCTGCAAAAAATAATAAAAATAATAAAAGAATTCTGAAACGCCTTAAACAGTTTTGTACCATCAATCGCCAATGGTACAGCAACGCAGTTGCCTACATTGATCCCTTGTCCAATACTCCAAATATTCTGTATTACAGCAGCAACTTGGCCGCTTAGCCTATTGTTGATAGTTTGGTTTTGTTTGTGCAATGGAAATACCTTCTTCAACACCAATACTTTTCCCAGTCCCGTCCGTTACTAACATTTATACAATTCACAACCTGTTCTACTTTGTAGATTGTACGACGTACAACTAGGGCAGCCGTTTTTACTCGCATCTACAAGTAATAAACATAGAACATAGAATACATTTTCTATTTCGTTAGTTTTTCAGAAATATATAACGACCTACGGGAAGTTATCAGCTTCAGATCAATACCAAGTCATCTGCCATATAAGTCCTAAAACTAGACTCGGTTGATGTGAACATGTCGACTGGTAGTTATCGACGTTCCTTCTCTTCTTCTTATAGGGGCTGTTCTAAATTTATTAATATAAATTCAAGGAAGTTTCTTTGAAAAATTATATTTTTAAACCAGAAAATACTATTTTGATCGAGTTTTAAAACAACCCTCGGTAATTATGCAAAGAGATGATCAAAAAAATCTTAAAGAATCTACTAAATAAAATAATTTATTTATTTCTTTATCTTAATATATGTTTTTTCATTTTATTATTAACGTGTGTGTGTGTCTATCTGTGTGTTTATAATAAAAAGAAGTTATGCACACACACATATAGGTGCATACATATGTGTGTATGTGCGCATTTGTATTTTTGAATGGTTATAAATAATTAATTATTAAAACAAAAATATACAATAGCAACAGCAGCAGCCAAAGCACAAGGGAAAACAACTATTAAACAAAGAAAAAAAAACAAAATAACAACAACAATAACTAGAACAAGTGTATGTTAACGAAAAAAAAGGTAAAATCTTTAGTTGAAAAAAAAATTGATGAAATCAATAAAAGAATGTAAAATAAAAAATATTAATAAAAAATAAATAAAGAAAAAAATAAATAAACAAAACTAAACTAAACCATAATAAAAGTTAAAATAAGCACACAAATACATTCACAGAAATAAATACAAATTGATTCATATTATCCATAAAATTTTATATGTGAGAGAATGAATGAGTGATTAATCTTTGGGCATGTGGATGTGTGAGTGTGTGTAAGAATAAGTTGGCCTTTTTTTTGTGGTAAAAAAAGTGTTTTAAGATATAAATATCTTCGTATTTTTTAAATGAAGTATTTTATATTCTTTAAAAGTGTAATAAATGTAAGAAGTGTGAAGTTAACAACATCATAAACAACAAGCAACCACAACATAATAACAACAACATATGTATGCGGCAGTAACAGCTAAACAAAGAGCTTTAAAATAAACATAAAGACAAACAGACAAGACAAACATCACATTCTTAAACAAACAAAAAAAATTTTTTTTTAAGAAGGACCAACGAAACCAAAAGAACCAAATAGATATTTCGACATCATTCAAGAAACTAAGGTAAGTCAATTTAACCACATGCAACAAAAGAACTACAATATTTATGTATGAACAGATGCAGTGTATGCATTATGCATATAGTAGATATGTATGTATGTTATGTATGCACATTCATATCTATCTATGTCATGCCATATTTCTTTGCCATTCCATTCGACAGTCAATCAGTCAATTTTATGCTTAACTACTGCTCGCTTACCTACTCTTTTTTTTGTATCCAGTAAATGTCTTAATACACCCAAAGTTTATTACGTTTTAAGATAAAAGCATAAAACAAGAAAAAAAAATATTTTACAACGTCCATATGTTGTTTTGCAATGGGCCCCTTTTCTTCCTTTATATTGCCCCATAAATCTTCACGTATTAAGAAATTAGTGTTAATGTCCAGATAAACGGCCAATAAAAACATTAATTGACGCCAGCATAAGGTAGTATTTTTCTTTAATGTTCCTGTGGGGGTTTAAGGAATTTTAATGTTTAAAATTTTTTAAATTTTATGTTTTTTACTTAAAGTTTTCTTTAGTAATCTATATATAGGATTTGTTTTAGGTTAAGTTTGTCTATATGCACTTCATTGGCTCTTACATCAAATCGCCAGTAGACTTTAACCAAATTCTTAAAAACACTATTGAACATTTTCTGCCTTTAATATAATAACTTTAATAAACCTATTGAGAATTACTATACACAAGCCAAAACATTTAGGGGTCCTTTAAAAACCCAACAAACTATTATTCATTCTTAACTGAAAAACGCAAAATGTCTGATTTTACAGGAGAACAAAAAAAAATATTCTAAAATAAAAAAAAAATTAATGTTTTGAATGCGATTTTCTTCAAAATATTAAAATAACTCATGACTAGTGATGGGACAAGGGTAAATACCCAAATGGTAAATTGGGTATTTAAATGCAAATACCCAGGTATTTACCCAAGCGCCTGGGTATTTACCCAAAATGTGGGTATAAATCAGAATAAAGAAAAATTTAAATAAATTAAAAGAATTTAATTTTTTATTATGAATTAGATTTTTCGAAAGTTTCGTTTCGAAACTTTAATCTTTCTAGTTGCTTCAGCATTGTTGTTGTCATCGCTCCCACTCATTACATTGTAATGCCATAAGCACGCTGATTAGCGGTTCTTATTAAAAATTGTTGTGTTTGATGCAGCCAAAACTGCCTTATCTGAGCAAAGCGCATTAAAAAATGTAAAAACAAAATGCACTTAAACAAAATATGTTCAAAATAAATTCGAAAATGCGTATTCAAATGTTGTTATTCAAATGAGTATTTTCCCGAAATTAGATAAATACCCGGGTATGAAAATGGGTATAAATGGGTAAATACCCAGCGTAGGGTAAATACCCAGGTCTAAACCCATCTCTACTCATGACCAAGGCGTATCTTTTACAAAGTGGCCGCAATAGCGGATGGACATTTGGACTCTCTTATTAATTTTTCTTTTTTTATATGAAGTTTGACACATCTATTGAAAGAGTTTCCTTTTTAGTGTCAAACTTTATAAAAAAAAAAGAAAAGAGTGAGAGAATGACTACCTTAATTTTTTTTGGAATTAACTTGCATCGATACGCCTTAGATATGCCTTGCTCATGACAAGCTAAGTTTTAATTAAGTTGTTCTCTATTTACTGAAACAATTTGTGTATGTACAGGGTGTCCGCCGGCAAGGTATATTACTTTGTTTGTTTATAATTTTTGATTAAATGAAAGAGAATGGAACTTATATTGATAAATGTTTTGTTTAAAGCCGACAATTATGTATGAAATACAATATTAGATAAATGTCCGTATCTGTTGGCCTCACAAATGCGAGCCCTTTTAAGCACATTTTTTATTTCATTCTCACACATTTAACGCAGTATTCATTTCCTCGGTAATGTGTTTCAAGCACCCGCGTAAAAACAGCTCATATGAGAAGGCGCAAAAATCTAAGTAACCTGAATGGCATTTGTGAATCGATGCGTATTAGGAAGTAGGTGACAATTCGTAAGAAAATCAGTCACTAAAGCTCTTTTATGCCGTCAAGACTGCCCACCAGCTTAGTGGTGTGTTGGTAGTCCCAACACTAGGAGCAAAAGGCTTTGGCCCAATCAGTCAATCCTCTTAAAAATATAAATGGTTTGAAAAGTTATATCACTTGGGTCAGCTATGTAGAAAACATATGTATGTCAAAAACAAAAGTCAATGCACCTTGACTTGAGCTTTTTCTTCTTATTTTTTGAATCCAAATGCTTCTCTACTAAGCAAGCAATGACTGACTTTGTTGGATATTTCTTCTAAATAAGCACTATTTTTGCATAAAGTTTACGTTTTTTATGCCAACTGTGTTAACTTTTAAGAAACAAGAAGGTAGTTAGGTCTTTTTGAATTTAACTTGAAATAAATGTTGTTGTTAAGTTTTTTTTATTTTGTCAATAATGCCGGTATGTTTGGTTGTGGAAATCTTTCCTTTTTTTTGGTGAAGTAATTTCATGAAACACATCAGAATTCACAAAAAAATTATATTGACTTTTTTGCTAATTAGTGAGGGCGTTTGTCATTTTAGGTAACGATATATTTTTTTTAAATCATACTGTAATTAAGGCAAGCTTAGTTATTTAAGCAATAAGTTGGTCTGCAAACATACCTATTGTTACCTTAATATAGAAAGGCCTTAACTCGTATTTTTTTTAAGACCCGATTTGCGTTTATTTCGATAAATGGTCTGTTCATGTCACAATTACCCAAAAAAATCTCGACAAAAAAAATACCGGTTGGGGCCTTTCTATATTAAGGTAACGATATTTATGTGTTAGTTTGATATATGTATACTAATTAGAGAAATTCTTTCGTTAAAAAGGAATTAAAGGATTTTCCTGCATTCAGTTCGTTTGGAAAATGCAAAACGATCATTGAAAGTAATTCAAATCAATAAAAAAAAATCTTTTTTTAAAACTAGTAAGAAAATCATTTATCGTTAGGTCTCGCAGCTTCCTTAAATTACAAAATGTATAAAAAAAGCTTATGAACAGTAAAAAATAAAAACAACAGTTTAAAAATAATTGTAAAAACGATTTTGAACAAAAACCACAATAATAGATTTCCTTATTGTAATTTTGTACGACAAGTCAACGTTAAAATATGTATCTGTAGTTGACAAATTATTGAAAAGATTAAAAAATCCAAGACAGAGCTGGCAATAAAAACAAATATTTTTCAGTGTTCAAAACACAGACAATATTGCTACCTTAAATAAGAAAAGTATTTACAATAAGTTAGAGCTGGTGAAGTTGGATCGTATTACACCTTAAACAACATGTTAGTTTTGCGAAATAATTTATTTTTTTTTTTAATTTTTATGCCCTTCACATGCGTCAAATTTAGATAACCCAACCGCCACGTTCTTCCACCTCGTTATTTTCAGTTGCTTTAGACATAAGTATTGTTTGAACATCAGAACATTTGAACACCTTATGCTGTAAGATAAAGGTTTGGCTTTTCACGTACGTAGCACTTTCTATTCAAAATTTTTACAGTTATAAGTTGATTAGCGCTTTCAAAACATGTTTCATTCATATAAAATAATTTGGCAAAAACTTTTTTCAATAAGCGGTATAAAACTATGATTTCAAGTTTTTAAAAGTTCCTATTAAACGGAATGCCATTTAGCAAATAGTTTTTTATATGACATGTACATACATACATACACACATATGTATGTATAGTATCAATGTTAAAGGTATCGATCGCCCTTTCCAATTATAATATATGCAATATAACATTCATACGTGCTTACTTTGTTTTTAGATCATTAAAAAACGCTCAATCTAAAAAGCATTAAAAGTGCCAATAAAAAAACAAACTTGTTATAACTAAAGATTTGTAAAACATAAAGCACACGTGTTTGATTATGCATAAATTTAAATAATAATAGAAACCTGCTTCTGAAAAGACCACAACACAAGCCATTGTAGAGCATAAATAAATTGCCAAAATTCTGCCCTGCTAATAGTGTCTTGTAACCGAACTTTGAATATTTTTTTATTAAACAAAATACGGCACCCTTTTCAGTCAATGAAAGCAATTCTGTTTGAGGTCAAGTTATTTTGACAAAAAATTTAACCATAAATGTTAAAATCTGCCATGCCATGCTTTGTGGGTTTTATTTTATCTTTTTGTCTAGTAAAAAAAAAAACTGCCTCCTAAATAAGTTCCCTTTTTACTATCTAAGCTGTCATTTAAATCTAAACAGAAAATCACGTGGAGTCTTACTTTTCACCCTTTTTCTTTTTTACCTCTTAAATGAGCCATATCTGTTATAACACCAGACATGAAATATCTGACTCTGTCCTGTGAAAAAACTGAGCAACGACATCTGATACATCGATTTGATGTCCTCCCTGCTTGCCCGGCTCTTGTTTGCTTAGGTCGCCTGCCTGCTGTTTTGTATGTTTAGTCGCCACATTACTCGCCGTTCATATCGGACTACTCTGCCAGGCACTCACATAATGCATATTTGCTCATAGTGTGAATATTCATTTATCATCTGTCTTAGATTGCTTTTACTTGTTTACGTCTGTTGGACCCGCGTGATACTCTGAGGCGGGAAAAGCATTTCGTATTGTTAAAAAATTTGCTTGTGGGTCGGAGCAGTAGTCTAAAAGGCTGAAATAGATATCGGTTTTTGGGTTTTCAACAGGAAGGCTCAGTCTCGTTCTTTCTTTCCTCCGCGCTAGAGCCACCGGCTTACCAAAACTTTTTTTTGCCATCTGCTCCAAAGAAACTACCTAACTAGTACTGTCAATCTGGTGTCAACGCAGTGCAGTTAGCCTTGCCCTTTACTTGGGGTGTATGATCGAACAATGTTATTGTCTCCATATATCCCTCAATGTCTCCAAAATGTGTTGCTGGATAAATCAATACCCCCATTAATCTATTTTTGCGTTGCCTGTTTGGATACAACTGCCTTGTGGCGTAGGCGGGTTTTAAAAGGCTAGATAGTCAAAATCGTTTCAATGCCCCGGTTTAAGTGGTCCAATTGCCCAGTTTATTCCGAGGCAATATGTAGGTTGAACCTTTTGTAGGACTATAAAGTTGCATTTTATGCCCACTGGTGTCAACCGTAACACTGCAGCGTTATAAAGTAATGATTTAAGTATGCTTTTGTCTAGCCAGTGTGTCCCATTTTGATATAAGACCTCTTCTACATAACGCTCAATATCGGTGTATCAAGTCCTACCTAAAACTACTGCTAAATATTTAATCCTTTTTTGGATATCACAACTTTTTAATCCAAAAAACAAGGCTCGTTATTATCCGAAAATTTTCGTTTTCTTGAGAAAAAGACCGACAAATTTTAATTTTGTCTGGGTTTTTTCTCAGTACCTTAGTCTAAGGATTTTAAAAATATTACAATTACAACTACCATTTCTTAATAAAAAGTCTTAACGAAAAAACAAATAAAATGTTTTACTTAGTAATATCCGCAT
Organism: Melanophora roralis; assembly: GCA_963583895.1. Classification (NCBI taxonomy): domain Eukaryota; kingdom Metazoa; phylum Arthropoda; class Insecta; order Diptera; family Rhinophoridae; genus Melanophora; species Melanophora roralis. The sequence goes on from OY757187.1 coordinate 122,814,475, forward strand.
ACGATTTTGTGGTAAAATGATGACTGTTTTTTTGTTTTGATAAAATGTTTTAAATATTTATTTGTCACTTTAAGAGTACATAAAGTCAAGAAATAAAAAAAACGTGTATGTATTGATATACATACATACATACATACATACATACATACATACACACATATATTTGTGGTCATAAAAAAAACCGGAAACCGGTTAAAAATACCAAAGATTTATGAGAGAAAAAAAAACAATAACAAATTCGAACACTTGTTGTCAATGTATGTAAATAAAACATTTTTTATTATCAATAATTTATTACGATGATGTAATTATTTTACTATTTTTTTAATTATCGGTAAATATGTAAGTCGAAATCCATAATTTACATATTTACTTTCACTACATACATAGTTATTGAGCATACATACTAAATCATAAAAAGTCACAAATCAAAATTCATTAAAACATTTCTTTAATCAAAAACCAGTTCAAGGGTCAAATCCTAAAAAAACACAAGTAAGAGCGCTATATTCGGCTGTGCCGAATCTTATATACCCTTCACATTGGTCTTTAAATATACCCAGCCGAGTAATTTTGTACTGCAAATAATATAATAAAAAACCTTGTGAGAGTTTTAAAGCCCATAGAAAAAATAACAAAATTTTAACGTTCGTATGAATAATAGAAATAGATGAAGAAGATTTGAGGTCGAAATTTTTAAAAGTTTTCGACATTATTCATATTTAAAGATTAATAAAACTTGTTAAATAATATGGGATATTCTAGTCCCCCTGCTCTTTTTCAACTTTTCCGCCAAAATGTATGAATTATTTGATTATTACTTTTTGTAGAATATTCGAAGTCGATAGCTGTAATAGTTTTCCAGAAGAAGCGTATCGAAAATTTTATAAAAATTGTTAATTTGTATGGGAGCTACCCCTTTTTTGCCCCCAATCAAAAAATTTTTTCTTTAAAGCGTAGCTATTCTTGCCCAATTACTTTTTGTAGAACATTTCATTTCGATATCTTTTATAGTTTCCGAGATACAGCGTATCGAATATTTTATAATAATTGTCGATTTGTATGGGAGCTACCCCTTTTTTGCCCCCACTCAAAAAATTTTTTCTTTAAAGTGTAGGTCTTTGCGTACAATTATTTTTTGTAGAACATTTTAAGTCGACAGCTGTTTTGGTTTTCGAGATATAGCGCATAAAATATTTCACCGAATATGTGCAATTGTAGGAAAAATACCCCTTTCCCTGGTCCAATATATTATTTAGGTCCCTTCTTTAGGAGTATCCGTGCCAAGTTTTGTGGCAAGATTGACTATATTTACTGAGATATGTAGGGATATATGCACAAATTTTGTCCTAAAAAAAATGGGTTACTCTGGGTTTTCGCTTATATCTCGGTCAATAGTGAACCGATTTTGCTGATTTTAAATAGCGATTGTTAGCGGGATATTTCCAAAAGTTTGACACCATTAACTGGTCTGTATCTTTTTATTTGACTCCGGAAATTTGATTTCAACAGGCGGACAGACGGACATCGCTAAATCGGCTTCCCTATCTATAAGGATCCAGAATATATATACTTTATGGGGTCGCAAATGAATAATAAAGAAATTACAAACGGAATGACAAAGTGATATATACCCTATCACTATGTGAAGGGTATAAACACAAGAAAAACTTAAATTATAACATTTTAAGAAACTTTCAATGATTTTGAGTTGTAACTTTTTGATTTAAATTGCAATATGTTTTTTTTTTTGCAAACAATAATTGCACGTGAATTTTGTTTGTGAATAAATTTTTTTTGTAACATACATACACACATAAATAGCATCTAGTTTTTCCTCGTAAGGCCCATTTTTGACCTTGAATGTTTTGTTATTTAAGTGATAAACAAAGTTCAGATTGTTTCTACAATTTTTAGTTTTTTTTCTTATACAAAAGAATGTCAAAATCACAACTTGACTTAAAAATAATACTTTGAATTTTTGTTTTTTTTTTTTTTTTTTAATTATGGCCCCTTTTTCGAGGCAAGTCCTCATTTTTAAAGGTTAAATTCATTTTTCAACCAATATGGAAAACCTTGTCATACAAAAGCATGTTTACATCGTCGTCATACATGTCAAGGCGAATTAATGTATCAGGTGGTGGTGATTTTCGTAGGCTGCTGTGTCAAAAAAGATATGTAAACATAAACAAATTTGGCAACCCAGCCCCGATTTATGGAAGAAAAAGTAGATCAGCTGTGCTTGTAACACCCCCTGATTAATGAATTCGTCTTGATAGGTAAATGTTGAAAAAATGGATGAAAATGATGTAGGTACCTACCTCTACATTCATGCTTATGTAGATGTTAAAACCACCAATCAATCGATTTTTGGCAATGAAAATTATTTTAAAGTGGATCAATGGAAAAAAGGTAGCTCATTGAGGATAAAAACTTCACTATGGGTACATAGGCACCTTAGTTTGTAGGTACACGGTTGTTATATTGGTATTTTGCAAAAAAAAAAAAACAAAATAATTTCAAAATCAAAAGCGCTAACACATGGGTAACTGTATTTTTTCGGTATTTACTAACATATGTACCTACTTTGAAGTTTTCTAAATTTTTTTTTTTTCAAAAAAAGTATGTAAATAGGTATGTATGTTTGTATGTATAGATGTGTGTATGTATAGTTGCATGCAGAAATTTAGATAGGTAGGTCCTCCACTTCAGTTTATTTGTTTGTGTAATTTTTTCCCGCTTACACCTTTGTTAACACTTTTGCAAGTAATTTTAGTGGCAGTGATGCCAACGTAACCCTTTTTAAATTAAATTTTTAAGACGAAACTAAAAAGACGTTTTGAATTCCTATCTGCCAAATAGGTACCTACATATATACCTACCTACATACATATTTTCGAACATAGGTATTAAAAATTTTCTTTTATTGCAAACTGATTAAATTAATGCTAAGATGTTTCAAGAAAACATACCTAATTAGTTTTTGTGTAGCCACTCACAGGTACCTACTTGCCTTTATACAAATTTAGCTAAATGTTTATTTCTGTAAGGACAGTTACACGGTCTTAAAGACTGTGATAGTTATTTGATTAAAACATACCCTTGTATGTACATATGTAGGTTCTATAATTGTGATAAAAAGGCAAAACATTTCTTAATGTAATTGTGTTTGAAAATATCCTTTTGCAGGCAGGCATTTACATATTGACAACAACCAGCACAACAACGTCAAAAGCAATAGGGCTAAATAAGGACCTGTAAATATTTCAACGGTTTGGCATCACTGTTATTAAATCCACCAAATTCTGCTTTAATTCTTGATGTATACTCACTACACTTTTGTTTGTTTTTCTTGTACAGTTTTTTTAACATTCTTCTTTACATTGTCATTTGTTTTTTTCAAATTTTTGGTATTTTCTTTTCTACATAACTTTCGCCTTGGATATTTCGTGAGCTTGCGTGTTGCTGTAAGGTAGTGTGAGTGTTTTTTTAAGAGAAGCACAAGTTTAGAAAACAAAGTTATAAGCAAAAACAAAACGAAAACAGCGATGCTAGTTACAGCAGAGTAGACAGCGCATACGCCGGCACTGAAAAACAAACAAAAAATTCTTACTCTTGTTAATTATGTTGTTGTTGTTTATTTATTGTATCATGGCATGTACACATGTATGTATGTATGTATAAATGTATACATGCATGCATGCATGTATTTTTCATTGCAGGTACAATCAGTTTTAAAATTTTTGTTTTGTGTGTGGGAAAACGCTTATTTCGTTTAGACCGGGCTGTAAAATACTTTACAAGTGTTTTTTTACGGTAACGTAACAAAACACGGAAAATTTATCTACTTAACTTAAAGGAACGTTTTCTTCAAACACTGTTTTCTTATGCTTTTTAAATACCTATACATACATTGATTGTATGTACATAATAGGTATGTATTAGGGACTGGTAAATCGATTTCGATTATAGTCGAAAATCGATTTTGACCCCAAAAAAATCGGCTTTTTGTTGCCGATTTTATACTGAAATCGATTATTGAGCCCAAAAAATCGATTTTAGCCAAACAATTTTAAAATGCTATAATTTTTAAGAATTATTCAATTAACACAATTTATTTCAAACTATCTGCACCGAAAACTCAAGTGCTAATATAAGCGTTAGTGTATTGTTTTAAAATTTGTAAAATTTGACGCCGAAAGTTAATTAAAAATGCTGTCAGATTTGGAAAATTTTTTAAACAATTAAAAAAAAAATAGTTCAGTACACAGTACACTTAAAATAACTTATCGTCTTTGAAAATTATATATTTATATTTGTTGTGTGTGCGTATGTATATTTTGACTTATTTAATTTCATACATTGAAATTATAGTGGATATTTGATATATATGAAGTTAAACTATCTGAATTTGTTTATGACCTGCATTCTTTGTAATCATTAAATAGGTACGTACATACACCTTTTCCAATAATACCTTTCTTTAGGAAAAGTTCAATTTACTTACTAAAACATTATTTTTGAGGGTATCTATTCATTTTAATATAGCATCAAAATAAAAGTCGACTTTGAATTATAATCGATTATAAGCTTCGATTAATCGACTTTGAAAATCGAGATTAAAATAGTTGATCGTAAAATCGAAAATCGATTTTCGGCTTTGCTTACCATTCCCTAGTATGTATGTACATATAGGTAGTTATGTAATAATATTTACGTATTTATACATACATACATACATACCTATATACCTACCTAATTATGTATGTATGTACAGTTGTAGGTATGTTGGTTCATCTGTTTGACATTCCATTCATATGACTGTTGCTGCATTGCTTTGTGAATGCTGTGTGTGTTTGCTAGTTTGACTGCATTTTTTTTTTTAAATAAATCTGTATTTTGTATCTTGTAAGAACGACGCTTAGTTATGCACATATAGGTGCATATGTACATATGTACATACTCTTCTTATATACATGTGTATGTATGCCCATTAGAGATAAGCGTTCTTGTGATTTTAAAGGAAATTGGGGGAAAATTACGGCATTCAATTTAAATCGAAATTTTAAAAGTCTTATTAGAACTCCTAAGTAGGTACATACTAACATACATACATATGTACATATACATATTAAAAGCATTTAAAACTCGATCTATCGAGTAGACTTTCGGCTAGAATCGAATGCCGTAATGTGCCCCCTGAACAGTGAACGTTATTTCTGAACCACTGTTATTTTAAACAGTAACGGTGATCACAGTTTTATGTAGGTATGTACATATGTACGATGTGTATGTGTGTTATTTCAAGTAATAAATATGTAATTACTTCACAGCAGCGTTATTATTTGACAAGTTTTCCCTTTTTTTCTAAGCTTGTTTTAGGATGGGCAAAACTATAAATTTTTACCTTGGTACAAATTTTTGGTATTTATTTAAACAAAAGAAGTGCATTTATATATTTTTAAATTCAAGCTCTGCTTTTTAACAAACCTTTCCTTTGTCTAAAAGTCAAATTTTTATTCGAAAAATAGGCATAGAAAACTCTTTGACTTGGTTTTGGCAACAACCTTTTCTGTAAAATTTTTGATCCGCTAGATTTTAATAAATGTTAGAGCTATCGACTTTAGGCCTGTTCCATTGTAGTTCTATTATTATGATTTTTTTTTTTTTTTTTTAAAAATTGGTTGGGTAAAATCAGGAAAGTTAAGCTTTTCTTGAGGCAAAACTTTTTTTCTCTCAAATGTTTATTTTGTTTATAACTAATGGCCTTGTTACACATTTAGGAATGTTTTTTTTTAGATAAACATACATACATAAAAAGATGTATAGGGTACGACTTCAAACAAAAAATTCTACCTAGGTATATCGTATTTGTGTTTTTGCTCGTTGGTATATTGCAATACAAGGTGCGAAAGTAGGTATCTACCTTTTTATGTACACGTGTGTGTATGAATGTACATATGTATGTGCAGGCGCACGTTTTGTATAGCTACTTATAGTATATTTGCATGTGCGGATATAGGTACATATGTACATATACATATGTATATGCATACGGACTTAAATTCATACGTACAGTGAACTCGCGGAAACGTGAACTAATTTTTACCAAGGGTGTTCACGTTTTCGATTTTGTTCACGTTTCCGATTGAAAATGTTCTAACTATTTTCTAACGAATTAAATTTTTTTTATCAATTTATTGTTACTAGTTCAAAAACATCCAAATCTAGTCAAAACTTAACAACGCTTTAACCAGAAAAGTCCAATTTAAAAATTTTAAAACCTAAGTTTTTTTGGCAATACATAATTGTCTTATTAATCTGACCACAAAAATCAACCTTTTGCAAATAAAACTATGTATATCGCTTATATGTAGATCCTTTTATTGCATAATTTGGGGACTCCCACAACTAATAAAATCAATGTAAACCAAAAAAATCGCAGAAAAAAATTGTTCACGTTTTAAAACTCTCAAAGTTTGTTCACGTTTTAGAGTAGTTAATGTTAAATAAAAAGTGGTTACGTTTCTGGATGTTCACGATTCTGGATATTCACGTTTACGCGAGTTCACTGTATTTCCATTCATGGACTAGTTTTTGCTGTTTTTGTGTGAAAAGAATGTGTTAAATACCTATACGACGAACGTTTGTACACACAATAAATTATTAAATATTGTGGTATCTACATACATACGTATTTATGTATGTATGTACATATGTATGCATGTACCTAGGTTTTCCTAAAAGAATGACGTACCAGCTTATTTATTTAAATTTGGCCTTATGTATGTATGTGTGTTAACAACTTTTGACATAGGTACCTAGGTATGTACATATCTACTGTCATAATTTATGTAAATCCATTTCGTATAGGTAGTACAATTCACTTACTATTATTCCTTACTATGTACTTATAGTAGGAACCCTTTCCATTAAGGAAAAATCTTTAACTATCAGATATATGTATATACCTGTGTATGTAGGTAAATACGTACATATGTATGTAGTATGTACCTACCTACTGGCAGATGTACCTACAAATGTAAACATAGATACATACAATTTTGTCTTTGTTTTTTTTTATTTTTTATCCTGTTTTGTTTTTATAGCTTCCGCCCTTAATTTGTCCGCATATTTTTAAGCTCTTCATGTAAAGGTACATTTGTATGTACCTACATACATATGGGCGATTCCGTTGTAACATATAGGTAGGTATACCTCATTCATGAGTTCTTGATCGTACCCATAAGAAAGTACATAGGTATAAACCTTATTTCTAAAAAACAAAAATAAAAAAAAAATATTTTTTTAATAGTGACGCGTTTATTAGGTAAACATATTTCTATTAAACATGCAAATATGTACCTAAAAGGTACCTGTAATTTTAAACTGGCGCTTAATTATTAAAAGTAAAACGCGAATGAATTATTAGTTGCATATGTACATAACCCAACAAACCTTTGCCTACCTAGTAAATCAGCAAGTCATATTGGGGGAAAATACACACAAGTTACTTTTTGGCCAAAAATCTAGGTAATTAGGTGTTTTATGTGCTTACAAAATAAAAACTAAATCACTTATTCCAAATAATTAACTAAAAAGTTAACTTTCAAGTGAAGCGTTTTAAAAACTAAAATCCTCTAGCTGAAAAGTCTATTTCATTATCCTATTTTAACATATACATATACATATAGGTACATACATATAGGCAAGTAAAATTACAAATGTAATTACTACGACCCTTATTAAAAGGTATTATTCTAAAAACGATAGATATAAAATACATAATGAGAACCTAATACACAAATTCAAAAATGATTGAATAGTAGTTACCTACATACATATATAATGGTAAAAGTGGGTGTGGTTCTTTATTTTAAGGCATAACATTCGCAAAAAAATCTTAAAACTAACGCAACATTAACAAAACAAGAAGCTACTTAGTTATTAGTGTCATATCCGTTACAACATTCTAATATGATTTGTTTCTTCGTCAACAATCGACAAAAACAAAAAAACGAGGCAAAACTATATGTTAACATTCCTTTCTTTCTAGTTTTATCTGGTTATGTTTTGTTGTTATTTTTATAGCAAATTCTACAGTTCAATATTTGTCTGCTGCTCTGCTTTTGACTGGTGGCTCTTTTTATTTATTTACTGTTTTGCGACTGAGTGTGTGTGAGTCTCCTTTTGTGTTTTGTTTTGTTCTCTAAGTGTAAGTATATTATTTTGACTATTACGCTTTTTGCATATTTTCGGGGTCAACGTCATCTTAAGGGTTGTTTTGGTAACATTATTTTTTTTTTTTTTATTTTGTCTGCCAAGACTGCTGGCGAATGGTCGACACCGGTATCTTCTTCTTTGTGTCGGTTCTCTTCGTTCCGTTTTCGTTGTTTGTTTTGATTTTTGTTCATAATAACAACAGGGAAAAGAGCGCAACAGTAAGGCAAAAAATTATTTATACACATACATAATAGTGGTATGTCAATATAATAAAGTATGAATAGCTACTTGTATAAATAAGTATTAAACGCGGTAGTTACATACATACATTTGAATTACATTTATACGTATATACATATGTAGTAATGGTAATTTGTAAACTAGTCATAATACCTATAAACGAAAATATAAATAAGTTAGTAATGTTTTTGTAACGTGAATCTAAGCAGGTAAAATAAGAAAAACTGATGTTTTTCATATTAAAAGTGTTTATAAGGTACATATGTAGGTATGTAGGTATTTTTTAATGATGTGTGTGAAGATAAATACGTATTTGACTAGCAGAGACAAAAACCAAAAATTTTCCCAAAGTCAAATTTTAAGTTCACATAGTAATGTTACGCACTTAACAGTGTTCATTTTCAATATCCACTTAATTAAGCAGGTCATTAAAGGGAAGCAAAGCCTAGTTCCTAGACCTAACCATATGAAAATCGTGCTGCAAAGGTTCCTTATTGAAACCAGAACAGCACGATATCAAATACAATCTTGGATTGTAAATAAAATGTGTTTGAACATAGTGTCTTTTATAAAAAACTCTGTGCGATGAGCCTCCAAAATGGTCATATATGGAATGGTAAACATATACCACCATATACATAGGTATGGTGGTCCATAAGAGCACTAAAGAAACACGCTTAGTGGAATGTCTGGAATAATCTTGGGATTTTAATAAAATAACTTTGAAAAATAATTTTATATGAAAAATTCTAGAGAAAATGTATGGCCAAAAATTTGTCAAAAATGTAATGGTACACATATACCACTATATAGGTATGGTGATCTGAAGGGTCACTAATGGAGCACGCTTAGTTAAAAAAAGTTAAAAAATGTTTAAGCAATTTTATAACTTATGGACTACAAAATCCCAAAAGCAACAAATGCATACAAAACATATGTACTTACTTACCTACCTGCCAACTTGGCTAAATAAAAAAAAACTTGACCGATATACATATGTATGTATGTGTAGGTACTGTCTTCTTTAAATAATATTACACCTATTTGTGTTTTTAGCTTAAACTTTGCAAAATTTTGGAACACACTGTAACTGCCTACCTACATCCATTATTTCTAAAAATCCTTTTTTAGTAGAAAATATTTTTCTTATTTTTCAGATAATAGGCTATACTATATTTCCTGCAAACCATTTTATTCCTCTAAATTAATTACACCACAAAAAAACAAACCAAAAGAAAATGTGCGTGTCTAAATTTTTCAAACGAAATCTAAACTCCAGATTAATAGAAATTGTTGTAAAAACATTTCATATTGATAAATAAGTATTTTGCAGCTGCTGTTGTTGATGTTTTGTTTTCCATCAACCTTGACATTATTATTATTATTTTTTGTTGTTTTTGCTTTTGCTGTTTCAAATTGCTTAACTTTCTTTTACCATTAAAAATAAATTTATGTCTGTCTGTCAGCCAGTCTACCACATTTAACCTTAAAATTCATTTAACTAAAAATAAGCCAAAAAGAAACAAAAACAACAATTGAAAAGATTTTTACGATCGGAAATAAACTGTAAATGCAAGCGAACGCTTGATCTGTCGCTGTTTTTACTATAGATAGTTTTAGTTAAGTGTACTTTTTCTTAGGACTTGTTGTTTTTCTTTGTACATACATATGTATGTATGTGTGTACTTTCAGGCATAAATACATATGCAAGATTGTACACACATACATATGTACAAATGTATAAACAGACCCATCCAGCAATTTTTTCATTTTTTAATCAAATTTGAGTCTTTTTTGACCCCACTGCGCGATTAAAAAGCAAAATATGCGCGCATTTTCTGAGCATAAAAGATACTTTTGTCGGTAGAAAAAGTTAACTTCCCGTGACTCTTCTTGATAAGTCTTTTATGAGTCTTTTTTGATATCAGTTCAAAGTCATTTTCGACTCCTTTTTAAGTAGTATTTGAAGTGTTTTCTGATCATATATAAGTCTAATTTTAGTTCGTTTGTGTCTCTCTTTTGAGTCGTCTTTAAGTCATAACTATAGTCGCTTTCGAGTCTTTTGTAAGTCACTTTATTGTCATTTATCACACATATTTCTATTTTATTATTTATTTAATTATTTATTATTATTGACATTTTCAAAATTCATATGTATATACCATAAAAAAACAAAAAAAGAAGGTAATTCAAATTGCTCCGTGTTCTTGTTTTGTCCCATATGGCTGCTTAAGTTCTTTTTCCTCTTCCAAGTTTTCTACCTGTCTTCTGCATATTTAAGCTGCAATGTTTTTCCCCTTTCTTGCTTTGCATTTCACTGTTTGATTAATTACTTAATTTAGGTACACGGTTTTATTATTAATCCTTCACTTTCACAGCAAAACGAATTTTATACCACGATGTTACTTTTTAAATTAACAAAAATTTAAGTGTTTGACATTTACTTAACAAGCAGTGTTCAATCCTCTATCTGCGCAAAATATGATCATAAAATACATAATTTTAATCACTTCTTAAGCGCCTGCATGATCTGTTTTTGATTAAGCATTTTTCAATCGTAAAGGTGAGCGGAAAATGATAATAAATGACGAAAAAAGTAGTCACATTTTAAACGTCTGGATGGTTAATTTGCGATTGCTATACAATTTGTTATTGTATTTAAAATTAAACTCATTTCACTCAGTAGCGCGAATCATTTTCTAGTCCGTTTTTGATCGTGTAAGTGATTAATCAGTTTTTGATCACCAAAAGTACTCTTAAAAGACTCAGAAAGGTGATTTTTCGAAAAACAATCTTCCAAATGCTATCTGGGGAGATACATATTTTTATATTGTGCCTTAGTAAAAAAAAAAATAAATGTTGTTACATACATACATATGTATGTATATATGTATGTATATATTAGCCAACTCAACTAACAGCCATCTCGTATCAATCAAATCATCTGTTGAGAAACATATGTGCTGTTTATAGAACACGGAAGGCGAAACGTCTTGGATGTTTTGTATGTGTTTTGTTTTTGTTACAATAACAAAATACACACAAAACGTCCAATACGTTTTGTCTTTCATGTTCTATAAGTAAGCAAGAGTATAAAAAAAACAACAAAAAAATGTCTTCTGTATAATGCACGCTTTACGCGGAGTAACTGACAAATTTATGAGGAACTTTTTAAATTTTTTTAGTTCCAGTAGAATTTTTGTGTTAAGTTTGACAAAATGCCCAGTATGGTACCTAGAATGTAGTTATAAAAAAATTTATTTATTTTTTGCCCACTGCCTAAACAATTTTTTAGCGATTGTTGTACAAAAAAACTAAACGCTTAATATAAATAAAAAAAATCGCTAAATTGGCAACACTGGTTGGGTGAGCAAGCCGGTAATTATTTTTAGTGTGGTAGGTATTTTGTTAGTGTTTCTAAATTTAGTAGCTTAATGCAAATATTTTGAAAGTGTATATTTTTTGTTATTCGTTTCTACTTGAAAATGTTGTGACACGCTATAGTTGCAAAAAAAAATTTATAAATAAATAAATAAAAATATGTAAATAAAAAATTTAAACTAAAAATAAATCTCAAAACAATAAGTTAATGGAAAAGCGAATGAATGTATTTTTCTTGGATACGCTCGAAGATGAATGATTATGCATTTGGCATAGAAAACTACATACATTTGTATGATAGAAAGAATGTATGTATGTACATATGTATATATACACATGTGTATGTATATATAGAATGAATATGTACAAATGTATGTATGTATGTATGTATGTATATAGGTACCCAGCTAGCAAACCTGGCCGACATCTGTAAGATGTTTAACAATAATGTCGGCCAAATTGAATGACTTCTTTTCGATTTCTAGTCAGACTTCTAACCGCAAAACATATAAACTAATTCATACAAATTCTGACAGTCATGCCGTCAGAGATTTGTTGCCAATATGACTCATAGAAATCTCTCCGTACGAATTTAGTCAGAGAGTCAGGGTATAAACATGCATATGTATGTATGTATGAATGTACCAGTTGGTGGCGGGGAAATGAGGGCGTATGTTTTTAATTGTTCATAGGAAATGATCATAAATCCAAATTTAATATGTATGTTTATATGTACTTATATGGGTTAGTGGAAATCTTAACTTGCTAAATTGTTTATTTATGTATGTATTTAATTTTTTTAATTCAACCAAATTTCAATATTTTTCTAAACGTTAAATAATTATGAATTTTTTTATTACTTGCCTGCTTGAACTAGATCTCTAGCCTTAAAATCTGAGAAACCATTTTTGAATTTCCCAAAAAAAAAAACAGTCACAAGGAAGCTCCTAAGTCATTTAAAATCACCATGTTGATGGTATAACTTGAAAATCAAATGATTTTTTTTTGCAGAAATATGTAATTTCTGATTTTTATTTTTTAAAAAAGGACTTCTTATTTTTTTTTGTGGGGGGGGGGGGGGGGGGGGGGGGGGGGGTAAAAATCTAGTAACAACTACTGCTGAATAAAATAAGAAAAAACAATAAATGTAAAATAATTTTTGTTTTTTTTATTTTATTTTTTGACGCATAACAATTACAAATTTTCCTTAAATGTTTTTTTAAAAAAAACGAAATATGTATATCTAAAACTTCTAAAACTTTTTAAACTCTTTTGTTTCAGTTTTAATTCGAGTCTTTTTGTAGAAGAGAAAACTTTCATAAGTTTATGAAGTAATTTTAAAGTTTTAAGTCATGCAAAGCTTTCTTTAAAATTCGTTTGAAATTTAAAATCTTAAAGGAATTTTCTCACCATAAGTTGTTATTCAAGAGATATTTAAAATAGAAAAAAAAAACTTTCTTTAAGTTATAAATTGTTTATAAATCCACATTTTATCTATGTAAAACTTATAAGTTAAAAAACCTATCCAAAGCCGGGCATTCTTCTTCATTTAAGAAATTAAGAGAAGTTAAAAATTGTTTTATAAATAAAAAAATTTTTATAATAAAAGAAATTCATCGTAAAATTTTTATTACCAAAAGACTTAACATGAATACAAAAAATAAATTTGTCTCTATTGTAAAAGCAAGCACTACCTTATTTCAAAAGGTTGGTGGTTCATTCATAATTAAGTCAAAATAAACAGTATGAAAACGTATCTACATACATACATATGTATGTACATATGTATCTAAAACTTGGTATGCACGTAAATTTGTAAGCATGAATGAATTAAGTATTAGTTTAAAACAAGTTGATAAAGTTAAAGAAAAATTGTATTCACATACCAAAATATAAAAAAAAACTATGCGACTCAACTTTATTCTGTTTCGTTTATATGTATCTAACACTAATATTAATGCATTCATATGCACGTATGTATGTATGTATTTCTATTTAGTGTTGATTCGTTAATAAATTGTAACTGTAAACAAAGAATATTTAATCCGTCATTCATAACGTGACCAAATGTTTTTTTTCGTACAGGTTGAAATGCACGGAGATTTCCATATCGTATTAAGTTAATTAAATGCTTGCCGGGCTTTCATATTACGATTTGCCACATCTTTTAAGAATCCACTGTTTAATGCTATGTGGCTGCCAAGGTAGCAAAACTGGTGATGGTGTGGTAATTGCCTAAATAAACATTAGCTCGTTCAATGCAAGCATACTGGAGAAAGCCCCTCCAAGATCTCTAAATGGCGATATGGCATGTTTGCTTCCCTTATCAGGGGGCACCCAAATAACTTTGTTAACAAGTTTGCTGTTCATACACATTTCTGTAAAAAGTTCTTCGTCCTGATTCATCGCGGTGGTTAAATTCCCGTGGATCGATTGGCGCGTAGAATTTTCCATTAGTGATGTGCAATGCTACAATCACCAGGTTGTCTATACAATAATCGGGTGTTCCCTCACATCAATCGTAGATCCGTCAGTGACAACTCCACACACTATTAAATTCCAATCCACAATCCCTCTTAGGAATAATTCTAGTGGGATTTTCTCAAAACTTACCTCTGTGACCATTAAGTCCATCTCTCATCTTGTAGAGAGTAATTTTGATATGTCGTAAGTCTAAAGTAGCATCTATTTTCTAGTATTGTTTTTCTTTAATCTCAAAACTGATGTTGTTTGTTTTGTTTATGGCGGTGCCGAGGTAAATAAATGTCGTAGTTTTTTCCTGGACATCTTGTGCATTGATAACATTAGCTTGGTTTTGTCTTTATCTATTTACTTCAAAGTTTGCAGTTACTGCCACAATGTCCGCCGGATGATGTCGATATCGTCGGCATAAGCAAGTTCTATTTTTATATTTGTCTCGTACAACCCTCTTCAACAAAATGTTTGAAAGACCACCTTTAAAATTATCTGTCTGCAACGAATCGATAGTATCGTGTGTCAATCTGTTTAGACTGTAGATTGTAACCTCTTACATAATTCGCTGGATAGTATTTTGTAACCAATAGAAATAAGACTTATTCCATTTTCTTTCCGCCATTCCCATCACCCAGTACTCAATAAGTACCATTTAGAGAAAGCGTGTAGTGAGCTTGAGGTGTGTTTCGCATGGCAGAAGTGCTGCCAAGTCTTTAGTAAAAAGTTTTCTTTGAGAGCACTTTTCACATAGGTTAGAATGGTTCAACTTTTATTTAAATTCAACTTCACCACCTTTTCTATAGATTTTCTTTGTTTTCCATAACTAAAAAAACACTGTCAAATCTTTTTGTAAGTCGTTTCTTGTGAAATGGTTAGTCTGTGAATGTGGCAATAAAAATATGTAAAGAGAGTTCACCGAATAACAAGTGTGGACTTCTATACTAATTGTTTAGATATGTATGTATTAGAATGATTTTAACAAAATTCAACTGTGCAAATATTGGTTAATACTTTTAATGATATTTAGCACACATTTTTTAAGTTTTTGTTAACCTTGATCTACTAAATAATCGTTCTTATCTTATAAGTATGTATGCATGTTCATAAAAATTTTGTTTATCGCTACAAAAAAACTTAAAAAAAAACTAAAAATAGAATTTGAAAATGAATGAGATATTTTAAGAAATTGTATGACCAAAATACACACATTTGTCAAAGATTTAAAAAATGTAAACTTTTTCAACAATATTTGTAAATTACAATACTAATTAAGGCACAAAAATGCTAAATATAAAAATTCATGAATTGGATCAACACTAAAAAAAAAACTTTAAAATAATTCACAAAGTGAATTATCTGGTCACGTTATGTTGGCATTTACCACATATTTGTGTACATACAAACATACTTCCACATGTATTTTGTATGGATCACAAGCAACTAAACATTTAACCATTCAATCTATCCATCTATAAACCACCTTTACTTAACAAACTGACATACATTCACATACCACATGAACAAATGCTATGAAATATTTGAAATTCTTTTGTTAATCTATTGTTGAAATTATTATTGTTATTGGGACCTGTTGTATTCTTTTTATGTTTTTTTTTTTGAATGTGATAAATTTTTCCAAAGATAAGCAGCAACTAAAAAACTACGTGAAAATTCAAAAAAAAATTTTGTTATTTAATTTGTTTGTTAATTTTTGAATGAGAACTATAAAATTAAAAATAAATAAAAATATTTTTAATTTTACATAAATAACTTTGTTTCCAAATATATAGAGTTCGTTAATTTATTTAAGGTTAAAAAAAATTTTTCTTAAACAAATTTCATTCAACAAACTTTAAGTTTATAATGCTCTTTTAATGAATGTGAAGAGAAGTTTATACAAAATTAATAGGTATTTTAAGAAACGCTTTTAAACAGTAGAAAATAAAAAAAAAAGTTTAAACTTGTTTAATAATTTCTTTACTAACAAAAAAATGAAAATATAAACATGTTATTCGGAGCCAAAAGGGATATAAAACTTCAACATGCACGCTGACCGTTGCTTAAAATATATTGACGACTTCACGCTACTGACCACAATCTGTCAAAATTAAAATAAACACATTATTATAAATAAGGATTATGCTATTTCAAGTCTATTGCAACTAAAGGCTTCAAAACAAACAGCCTTTGCTTCTATTCCTATTTAGGGATGGATTCGGTTTACAAAATATGAAAATAGTAAAAATAGCAGTCATGATTTACTGAAACACAAGTAGGAGCGCTATATCCAGCTGTGCCGAATTTTAGATACCCCTTACACTTGTCTTTCGAACCCCCGAACTTTTTATTATTATTAATTTTTTTTTATTTATGAATTATTTCTAATATTTAAATAGGGGTCGGTGTCGTATTTTAACCCTCGTTGAGTGACAATGAAAGTTGTATTAGGTTTTACTAGGTTTTCTCAAATTTTGTATGGAAACCCTCTTAGGGGGTGGAGATAGGGAGTAGTATGTTCTAGGAAAATGTTTGCAAGAAAAAAAGTTGGATTTAGTCCTACATTTGACCTATCCACCGACCCCCAGGAAGATGGAGATTTATTATAACTTTACCAAACTTCATATAGGAGCCCCCTTAGGTGATGAAGAAAGGGGGTAAGTATGTTTTAGGAATATGTTTGGGTGGAAGAACTAATGGGGGTCTGTGTAGGAGCTTTTACTCTATTTTTTCAAATTTTGTATAGCATTCCCAATAGAGAGTTGTGATAAGGGGTAACTGCGTTCTAGAAAAATGTTTTCAAAGAGCAAAGAGTTGTTGTCGGTCTTGCATTTTACCTTTGTAGGAGCACCCTGGAAGCTGTGGAAGCAATTTAAAAAAATTAAACCTTGTATGGCAACCCTGTTAGGGGCGGATATAGGGTGTAGGTAGGTACCACAAAAATGTTCGTGAGGGAAAAACTAATGGGATTCGATCTTACATTGCACCCGTGTAGGAACAACTCCGGGGCAGCTGTTAAGGTTTTTATGTACAAATTTTAGAGTAACATGCAGAGGAAGACTTGTTTTTCTGGCTTATATGTATCTCGGTCAGTTATAGGGCGACGGACAAACGATCGTTTGGTGCTTATGCTTAAGGGGGGGAAGGATGCCAGCCCCGTGTTGCGCCAAAAACCGCTGTAGTCTGTAGTGAAATTAAAAAACTTTTTTAATGATATTCGCATCGTTAAAATAAGTTAACAATCAATATGACGATTTTACGATTTAATATAATTTTTTTAACGACATTTGTTATCATTAAAGTAAGCTGTTGTTAAGTAAGCAAGTTGTTAAGTAAACAAGTTGGTTAAGTAAATAAGGAACGTATTTTAAGTTTACCTTTTTGAGGTTTATTTGACAATTCGATCACAAATTATGATAAAATCGGTAGAGCAGTCTTTAAGAAACTCATTTTTTATTAAAATCACTGTATTATGAATAAAACCAACAATAGTTCAATGTTTTTTTTTTACTAAAGAAGGCTTATAAAATTTTAAATATGTATAGTTTTATAATCGTGTAATAAAAATATTAAGTTTTCGTCAATTTTTTTTTTATCTCACTTTTTATTGCGGGCCAAATATTTCTAAAATTGTTAACCCATTAAATATTAGGTCAAAAGTTGAAATTTATTGTATATAGTGTAATGGACAATATACTTACCTATATAAGTATTTAGTAAATTTATTTTATACAAATGCTCAAAATATAAATATAAATTTAAATAAAATTAAAAAAATAATTAGATTTGCGATCAATTAGATTTATTTAAGTTATTCGATTTAAAGTAGTTATAAAAAAACATTAATCGATCATTTAATCAAAACCAAAACACTTAAACCAATTAATTTTTTAATTAAACAATGTCAAACCCCAAACGAAAATATACCTAATTCAATACCAAGTAAATGTGATTTAAATTATTTGCACATTTCCACAAAATTAAGTAGAATGTCGTAAATTTTGAATAAAGCAAAACTTCAAAAAACCCCTTGCATTTTTCGAATGCAAACCAAACATTTGTTACATCCCTAATTAAATTGCAGCTCTTCAAAGTGTTGTTGTTTAATAAGTTCTTTAAATAAAGTTTAATTTATATACTTATACGTGTACATATGTATGTATATAGAAAGTCAAAAATATATTCTGATAGACAATCTCAAAACAAATACGAAATAAATATCACCCGACCTAATAATCATTGATTTAGTTATTTACAGAGATATGGGCGGGCAGCTAACTAAAGCAACAAAGTCAATTGTTAATCATTTCATTCATAATATTTTTTTCTTTAATTTACACGTGTATGAGTATAAATAAGTTACACATACAAACATGCGCACATGTTTCTATAAAATATATGTAGATTATTTATTTATTTGTAGTGAAAAATACTATTTACAAGTTAGATTGTTGTATAATTATTATAAACTTGTGACTTGTTACAATTTTAATAATATACACACATACATACATAGATAGTTAGTTACACTTAACATTTTAGTATTATCAGGTCAATGATCTAGTGTAAATACTCTCACAGATACACACACACACATATGCTTAGGAAATCATGTGGCAATTTTTTTCAATTCTTTTTCACAAAATTTTTTTAATCGTGTGATTAATCGTTGTTAAAATAAAAAAAAAATTAAACAGAAATAACATTTAAGCCTAATGAACAGGTAGTAAATTAATATTATAATTTTTTGATTATTTATTTGTTTTTTTGTTGTAAAAAGAAATTTGAATTAAATATGAATATTAATTCGTATAACAGCTACAAACATTTGTAAAACGTTTTTAAACTTTTACCAAAACAATAAATTGTAAGTTTAAATGTTGTCACGGGTCGGTCGGTCGGCCTACTTTACAATTTAAAAAGATTTTTAAAAATAAGAAGCCGATTCAAAATTAAAAGAAATTTAGCATAAGTTTCAAATTAGTGCTAAAAAATTAAATTCACTAGAAATTATGTTAATCTTAATTTTGCTTATACATATTTAAAAATTTTGAACATGTGTGTTTGCATAAAATGAATTCTAACGGGTGATTTTTTTAGACGTTTGTGTTTTAAAAACTTAAACGAAAAATTAATAAAATATTTATGTAGAGCGATAAATAAATGCCTACCATTACGTTTTTTTTAGATTGTTTCAGGTAAATGTTTCCCGCGGTTATGCGTAGGTGGTTGATCCGTAAGCTCCAAATTTTGCCATAATTTTTCTAGACTTCCATGCGTTTGTTTCTTAGCTCTGGAATTGTATCTTATTCATGATGATTTGGAAACGCAGTATTTTTTGCGTCATGCGTAACAAATTTTTTAAAGAGAATTTGGCGTAGAGTGGCCATATTCTTTTTATACGCTTCACATAAGTGATAAGGGTATATACATTT
Source organism: Melanophora roralis (assembly GCA_963583895.1). Taxonomy (NCBI): domain Eukaryota; kingdom Metazoa; phylum Arthropoda; class Insecta; order Diptera; family Rhinophoridae; genus Melanophora; species Melanophora roralis. The sequence goes on from OY757187.1 coordinate 122,834,226, forward strand.
GTATGTATAAATTTGTTTTTCCATTTGTAATTTCTTTAGTATCAATCTGCGACCCCAAAAAGTGTATATTTTCTTGGTCCTTATAGATAGGGATGTCAATTTAGCAATGTCCCTCTGTCCGTCTTTTTGTGTTATAGTTGAAATCAAATTTTTAAAGCCCCCCAATGTTGCACAGACCCCCTTTAGTTTTCCCTCCCACCCTCGGGGCTTTGAAAGGCTAATGTGAAGGGTATCTAAAACTTGGCACAGCCGAATATAGCGCTCTTATTTGTTAGGCTTTAAAGTGTTTTAAAATGTGTTGTATTTTTGAAAACGAATATTTAATACAAAACCTTCGTCACTTGTTCTTGTTCTGTTTATACACATGACTCATAACGGCCTGTTCGTAATTGCAAAAAGCTTATTTAACTTCACAGTTTTAACCAAAAAACTTCTTTTTTTACTAAAAATATTTTTAACTGTTGCATCATTTAATTTTTTTTTTTTATAATTTAACTTATTTTTGTACAAGTTTGCATTTTTGATGCACCGCAGTGATGCATTCACAAACTGACCCTAACAAAAACTTTTTTTACAACTTACTGTTCTTATTAATTGCATTTTAAAACCCGTCGCATATAATAATTTTATTAATAACTTTTTTTAAATTCTCGTTTCAGATATTAAAACTATTTTAAATGTTAAAAATGTTTGTAAAATGACTGCTATTGGAGAAGCCAGATTTCAACCCGTCAGTGAACTGATGGCAAAAAAGAGAAAGTTATATCTAAATAAACGAGTTAAATCCATAGACGAAATCAATAGCAGCACATTAAATTCAACTTCAAAAACATCCAAAGAAGAAGTTTCACAAGCATCACATGTTTTATTATCAGAGGCAATAACTAACACAACTTCGAATTCCTTTTCGAAATGTTCATTTCGAAATTTCCATTTAACTTCCGACGAACCATCGTTATCAACATGGTCATCAACAGCATCTACGTCCAATATAGACATAAAAAATCAAACACATTATTATGTATTTAATCCAGAATTACGCATTTGTATGGAAAGTAATCTTAGACTCAATGAGTCGAATATTAAAAGTAGTAGCAGTAGTAACTGTAGTACCACACCGACAAAGGCATACAACAATTGCTCATGTAAACAAAATAACTGCCGCAACAATAGTTGTAGACCGCCACAATACCACCACAGTAACGTACTCAAATATAAATCTGCACAAGAATCTGAGCCAGCAATCCACAGTATAAACAACAATAACCACGACAATGGCAAAAATCAAAAAGAGATTCATTTGCAAAATTCCTATTATTTATTAAGAGACCAAAACGAGCTAAATCGAACGCAAACATTGGATAAGTTTAAGTCCGAGGCACAATATGCCTCTTTTTCCTCCTCCTCCTCAACGCCTGCACAAACTACACAGCTGTCATTAACAACATTAACAGCTACAACATCAAAATTACCAAGTATAGAACTGGATCCTAAACTTCGAACATCTAATACACATAGAACATGTCCGATAATGTCTAATAGCATTTGTAATACTCTACTTTCAACAAGCAGAAGAGAATCATGTAGTAAAAGGATATTTTTTCTACAACTTTACAATATTGTTATGATATTAAAAACCTTTTTAGTCCTAATAACTAGAACAACGTCGTCTGTACAAAGCCTTAATTCTACATCCAACCAAATAGAAGTTAAAATATCCCAGAATTATCGAAAATCAAATTCCTACGATTACCAAAATTATCTTCAGCATACAAAACAAAGACTGACACATTTTAGTGATCAACAACAACAACAACATAACTATCATAAACAAAAAACATTTCCGTCGCAGTCGCCGTCATCATCACCGTCTTCGTTGCATTATTATAAATCAAGCTTTTCATACAACAAATGGATTTTACTAAGTTTATCGTTCCTTTTAATATGTTTGCCATTCACACAAGCATTGTCATCATCAGACTTTGAAACTACTTTGCAGTTATCATTAACAAACTTAGAGCGATCGGCTAGAGACGTTAGCACCACAAACGAATTGCAACCTAATCAAACTTCCGAAAATGAACAAGTGCATCTAATGCGTTCAGAACATGGTAAGTTTTTAAAAATTTTAAATTTTTTTCTTAAAACAATTCTTTTCTTAAAGTTAATCAAAAATTTCCTGTGATAATAAATAATTGATTTTTTAAATCTTCTATTATCGAAAAACTTATACGTATGATGTATTCATGAACAAATATAATTAAGTTATTTAGGTCTTTTTGTTTTTAAGGCCCGCTTGTTTAAACAAACATGAAATCAAATCATCAGTTAAAAAAATATCTCGCCAGCAATTTAATAGTGTTTAATAACATGCACCGCCAATTTTTGCAATCGAGCAAGTCCGTTACTACAGGTTTATGTCTCCACTAAAAAGGGATTTTTTTCTAATTCAAATTAAAAAATTTTAAACTATTTGTGGATGTTTTGAAACGTTTTTTGACTGTTGTCTCCATATAATAGGTCTGTCTGCGTACACATATTTTGTATCATTTTGTGCAAAATGTTACAAAATCTTACAAAATGTTGTCTGCGTACTCCAAATCTCTTGCAGCGAGAGAGCCAAAAAGAAAATTTTTTGACAGTTGGAAGTAAGAGAACTTGCAAAATGTTACTGGAGAAATTTCTTCTTGCAAGATTTTGCAACTAGTTTGAACAGCTGTTTTTATTTACTAATTGAATGAAATAATTTTTGTGAAACGAAAAAAGAAATTGAAATTTAACAATAGTTAGAATTGTGTTGATTTTTAACGTTTATAACAATTTATAATTAACATAACATTTAACTTATTGCTAGAAACGTCCAAATATGCAAATAATTAACCGCGTACACATATGCTAAAATTCTTTTGCTTTGTTATTTGGATTGTTTATACACCATTCAGCTGTTTTCTTGCAAAATTTTACTGGATACTGTCTGTGTACTTTTTGGTATATTTTTAGCCGACAGAGAAAAATTGGTCTTACTCTCCCAAAAAATATTACTGAGTATTTGCTACTGGAAAAGTACGCAGACAGACCTAATGATATCTTCAGGGGACTAACAAGAGAAAATAATTTATGAGAATGTTTTTGCACCGTGTGTATTTTTTTTAACAAAGGGACTTTGTTAATAATATGATGGTGCAAACGCATAGATGACAGCAGTCGACACAGCTTCACGATTAAATATATAGTTAGCTGCAATCGTAGTTAATATTAAAGTTTGACGTTTCGATAAACAAATAAAAAGAATTTTAAATTACGACGAAATTGAGTATTAAGTGAATTTTGTAGCACCCATTGTTAGAATATATATCGACAGCTCTAGATCGGTGATTCGTCGCCTATGAAAATAAAATAAAGCTTAGGTAGGAAGGTAGACATGGGCCTGTATTGCAATCTTGAGTGGTGCATCAATCCACTTGGCGACAGTACATTGTCTATCGTGTTGGCCTGAAAGTATAAAAAGAAAAAAAGAAAAGGATTAGTATTCTGTAGAAGATAGATGCAGAGAAGTGTAGTAAACAATAAAAGATGGGCAAAAAATGCTTGGTACTACCAGTTAACCATTTTAAGCCCTTTTCGCATTCTAGAATCTTATAAAGGTCACAGATTCATAAAGTTCATGGTCCACGAAGTAGTCCCCAAAGTTTTAGTGTGTCTCCTGATAATTGCCGGGTATTGTCAAATTAGATTATCTATTATTTCGACATTGTCTGCGTCCTCATTGCCACTTTACCGTATTGACCCCTAAATTTCCATCGAAATACTGTCATCTTATCAAGATCCCCTTCGTAATAATATATCTGCAGGCTCATTTCGGGATAAACCAAAGTGCTCCGAACACACAGCGGCGTCGGATACCCCCGAGTCCGTGAAGAGTTTGGAAGTCAGTTTCTTAAAAGCAGCTTAACTGTTCACATACATTGTCATGCATTATCCTCCTTGGCCGTTATCCTGCTGAGATAAAGCCGCGGCTTGCATTATCATAAATATCTTCACTTGGAATACACTACAGTTATCGCCTGGTTTTAATAACTTTGCGACTTTTAGTGGTTCGCCGAAGATACCCTCTCAAGACCCAGTATTCGTCATAGACTTATCAGTATATCCCACAAATTGTAAGTGGCAATTTCTCCACATCGATTTGTCCAAGACAAGTATCCCCACGCCTGTTGTAGGGAAAGATATGGTGACAAGTATTTGGATTGTTGGTGTGCACTCAATAACCTGGGATCAAGTATATTCCGGACATATATGTAGAGATCTATCGTCTTCAGAAGGAACGATAAAGAGCTGATAGGGCTGAAGTCTCAGAGTCGAGTGACTCGGCTTCCCCGCTTTCGGAATTAAGACAACCATTCTCGCAATATAAACGAAATGTGTGAAAGAATAAGGCATGACCTGAAAAATTTGTAGCATGTTGATTTATAGGGCTAAAAGAGTCGTAATGTCCATGCAGTTTTTACTTCGTAAAAAATATTATTTTCCAGGTTGTACCAAAGTGCCTCCCTACATTCAGCAAAATAGTATGCTGTCAATGTCTCGGAGATTGGCTCTGCTCCTGATCCTTGAAAGTATTCTTCGCTATTTCGCTATTTTGCTTACTCCCTCAAAAACCTTTACAGAAGCTTGTCAAGGAGGTTTTGAAATCGATTTTTTAGCTACTGAACCTGACTAGTTAGTCCAAATCAACAAACAGATAACTGCTTGTGTTAGTACCTAATCCATCATATATCTTTCGAGCCTTCTTTCTGAAATTGCCCAGCTCTCGATAACACTAAGCTAACTGGCTGTGATATATTTCCTGGGTATAAAACCGGACTTGAATCTTTGTAGCTTTTGATCGAAATACCTGTGGGTTTTTGCTCGGCTCTGTCTACATTTTTTTTACAAATTGCAGTCGCTAGCCTAGAGTCGATTATGTGCCTCCACCGTGTTTGGTTTTTCACTCTCATTATTTTTGTTTCCATTAGCACATATCTTGCAAGCGTTCTCCCCCTAGGAAAGTATTTTGGTTACTGTTGATCTAAATGCTTTTGTTATTGTTTCGTGTTTATAATTTTCCTCAAAATAATATGAAAAATCACTATTTTGGTGACTGAGCTGCCATTAAGCTTACTAATATGGATGAATCACCTTAAAGCTTATCTTACCTGGACTTACCAAGCATTTTACTAAAGTTAGGTGATAACATAGTCGAAAGAGAATATAAAAATCAGCGTGAAAAAATCTGGCGTAATTCAAAACTTCCTTTTAGCATTTTTTTTAAAGAATTAAAACTGTCACATTTAATACTATGTATTTTACAACCGGAATTATCTCTGTGAGATACTTGTACATATACATACATGCATATAATATATGTGTGTTTGTATATGTATGTATGCGGTTTATTTATTCAATTAATACAAATTTAATAATACTGTGTAATATATGAAGGTATGGAAACATATTAAAACCCTTTAATTCCAAAAACCACAGGGTCTATTCGTTCATTTATTAATATGTATTACATCATATACAGGAGGTCATTCCTAAATTATTCGTAATTGAATAGATGAACAACAAACAAATAATATTCTTAACAGTTAATTGATAAAAGATTATAAATAATTATGCATACATATGTTCATTAAAATAAAAAAATAAAAATAACAAGGATTTTGTAGTAATAAGACGCAAAACTTTATTATACGAGGGTCGGTTAACATTATTTCTTAAAATAAATTTAGCATTAAAAATCCACGAAAATTTACATATACATATGTATGAGCATCCATATATATCTATATATATTTTTGTTTATTTTTGTAGTTTGTAAATCTCTCGATATTCGAAATTCAGCTTCACAATTTCGTCAACTTGAAAATTGTACGGTTATTGAAGGTTTTTTGCTTATAACTCTGCTAAACGGTAATTCGCTAGAGGACTACAATGAGACATTTCCATTGTTAACGGAAATAACGGATTTCATTATAATCTATCAAGTACATTATTTACGTTCGATCGGACGAATTTTTCCAAATTTAAATGTCATACGAGGAAGAGTGCTATTTGAAGGTTATGCTTTAATTGTCTATTCCAATTCACATCTGGAGGAACTTGGCTTAACCAGATTAACAACAATATCGAGAGGTGGTGTCAGAATTGAAAAGAATGTCATGCTATGCTTTGTCAAAACAATTGATTGGACACAAATAGTTGTCAACACAACGGACATAGTTATAGAAGTATGTTCTAGAGAATGTTTATTTTATGAGTTTATATAAAATAAATAAATATATTTAAGGAAAATCGCGATACTATTGAATGTCCAACATGCCCAGGAGATCAGTGGAGTATAGGAGAGTCAAGTTTAGTACCAAATGAGATGACTTGCAAGGAATATCGTGGCCGCCGCCATTGTTGGAATAGTAAATCGTGTCAAAAATGTAATTACCTAAACTCTGTTTCTACATATGTATGGATATTCATTCTATAGAGTATAAATAAAAATTTTGTTTAATTATTTTTTTTTAAGTCTGTCCTAAGAGGTGTCGTAATAATTGTGTTGACGAAAATACTTGCTGCAATGAAGCTTGTCTTGGTGGCTGTTCGCCCGACAACCTAAACGAGTGTATCAGCTGTAGAAATTTCTCGATTTACAATACAACTTGCATTGACAAATGTCCAGATAGTTATTATAAAGTAACATGAAATAGAAAAAATTCATAATGTAATATTACTTAAAAAAATGTATTTGCAGTATTTGGATCGTCGTTGTTTAACTGCGGAAATGTGCGGTATTATAGGTACAAAATTTGAGAATAACCGGCAGGAGATTCTGGTGGCTTATGAGGGTAGTTGTTCAACAGTTTGTCCAGAAGGTTATACAAAAGTCAATATGACGTGTGTAAAATGTGGCGATAATTGCATTAAAAAGTGTCAGGGCAGCCTTATCGATAGTGTGGCCAGAGCTAGAGAATTTCACGGTTGTACTCACATAGTGCAATCAGCTTTAATGATAAATATCAAAAGAGGCGGACGTAAGTAAAAACGAGTTTGAATAAAAAAAATATAGCAAATGCTTTAAAAATTTATTAGGTTTGCAGTTAGTTTAAGTTTGTCTTTATATTAAATTTCCTTTGGAGATTTTCAAAGAAATTAAAAAAAAAAACTTTAAACTTAATTTCACGGCATTCAGACTATGTTACTTGTAACATGACTCTTTTTTTCTTATTTCGTTTTAAAGTAACTTCCAAAAACTCCTAAAATTTACATTATGTTACTACAAACTTGTCACTTTTTTATTTTTTGTTTTGGTTTCTTTGTTTATTCTTCTTCTTGAACGTTTTGGCTGTCATTATAATGGCATATACGAAAGAGAATAAAGAAAAATATAAGAAAAAACGAAAACGTCAAAAGAGAAACGTCAAAAAGTAACATGAAAAACAGAAATCGTGTTACTTTTGTAACGTCTCTGCCTTCTCTACTCCCTTCGCCCTCAAATAAATGTAACATGTTACATTAACGTGTTACAAGTAACATAGTCTGAATGCCGTGTTTGTTTGATTCTTCATAAATTTAAACTTAAAAATATTTATAATTTTTTAATTATGTTTAAAGTCTACTTATGATTTGGTGTAAGCAAGAAACTATTTAAATGTATATAGAAAAGCTTAAACCAATAATAATAATAAAATTTAAAACAAATCCTGTGAAATTTCTAAATCATTGTTGTTTTACAAGTTTCTGAAAATTCCATTGTTTTGTTTGTCAAGGTCATTTGATGGAGGACTTAGCTTATGGTTTATCCTCAATAGTTACAATTGAAACTGCTTTAAAAGTTCAGGGTACATATGGCATTTTTGACTTGAAATTTTTTAAAAATCTACAAAAGATAGAAGGAAAAAAACTGATTGAGGACAAGTAAGTTAAATTTATACAAAGAATGTTGTTAATATGGAAATAAATATCTTTTATTATTACTTTATTATTCCAATAGATATGCCTTTTATGTACTAGAAAATACTGATATGGAAACTATTTGGAATGAAAATCAAACAGTTCATATATTAAAGGGAACAGTTTACTTTCATTTCAATCCCAAATTGTGCCCAAATGAGATTAAAACTTTGCTACCGGCCTTAAATCAAACTAAATTTGATGCAAATGAAGTATCAGAAGATTCAAATGGTTCTAGGGGCTCATGTGAGTAAATAATTACAAAAATAAATGTTTTTTATTTGAATAAAGAAATAAATTGATTTTTTATTTAAAAAAAAATGTTTTTTTGTTTAAAAAGGTAATACAACATTACTTTATGTAAAGGTGGCAAAAGTAGGTTCACTTATGGCCTTTGTTAAAATTGAGAATCCAATGGAATATGAAGATCAACGTACCTTCATTGGTTATCAGTTTTTACATATTGAAGATCCAATGGGAAATGCAACAAAGCATGCATTTCGGCCTTGTGAGGATGGGTATGTTTTTTTTTTCTTTAAGCAACTTGAAATGTTTTTAAATTTTTCTTTTTTTTTTTCTTTTATTCAGTTGGGAAATAAGTGAGCCCTCTAAGGAAACATTTTATATTTATCAAGGCCTTAAGCCATATACACGTTATTCCTTTTATGTTAAAACGTTGACCATTTCTACTGAACCTCGTAATGCTCAAAGCGACATTCAACACTTTACTACAAAATCAGATCAGCCTAAAAGTGTTAATAAGTTGCAAGCGTATGCTAATTCTAGTTACAATATTGTTATGAATTGGTTACCACCAACAACGGCAAATGGCAAACTAATTAGATATAAAATACGAGCAGTATATGATAAACGCATACAAAAAATTGAGTCGCGAAACTATTGCAAAGATCGTAAGTTCAATGGCATTGTCTATATACTAACATACTCACTAAACAGACAATGAAAACTTAAACAAAAAATTAAATACTTTTCGTTAAATAGCTTTAAAGGAAATAAGTAAACCAGATATACCAATAGCAACTATTACTGAGAAGCCAGCAATGCCAAAGAATTGCAACTGTAAGAATCCCAATGCGCAAGTTTACGATGAAGAAGAAATTGATGCGAGCATACATGCCAGCATTGAATTGGAAAATGCTTTGCAAAATTTTGTTTATGTCAAGTAAGTTTAAAAAGATTTTGCTTTAACTCTTTAACACACAGAAAGTAAATATGTGTTAATACTTATATCGTTAAATAATACCTTAAATTCTGTTACATAGAAAAGAAAAAAAGAGTCGGGTCAAAAACCGAAATATGAACGCTAATGAAATGGTGGAACAAAACAAAAGCAGAAATCGTCGCGCTATTGAGGGTGATCCTTTTGATAGTTTTCTTTTGCGGCATATAAGAGATGCTCCAGTTGAGCAGGCAGTTTTAATACAGGATACAACAACGTCTAAATCAACTACCACCACTACATCCGGACTTACAACCAATGCTGATCTACATGGCGATGGCACTCTATCGTTTAATGAAACGCGTTTCAGTCCTGATGGAGAATATTACGAGGTAGTGGTGGATTCGGTAAATGCATCGATAACAGAATTTGTTTTCTCAAAACTAAAACACTTTTCTTGGTATATGTTGGGCGTTGAAGCTTGCAGGGAAAAAGATTCCGAAAATGATACAACTCCTGATTGCAGTATAGAAGTAAAAACCTATGTTCGCACACTTAAACTAGGTAAGCACAAACATTACTTTAAAGTCAAAGATTTGCAATTCTTCTAAAACGGTTAAACAAATTATGGTTTATGGTTAAAGATAATGTTGATAAGGCTACAAATCTAAGAGGCTTGGTTGAAACAACAAATTCATCCAGAAGTAATATACGCCTGTTTTGGGATCGACCCAAGCGTCCAAATGGTGCCGTTGTATCTTATACTATATTGTATTTACTACAATCGCCTGATGCGGTGGAGGAGAAAAAGTGCATAACAGAAGCGGATTATATAGAGTTGGGTTATCGCCAAAATGGATATGTTTTAACCAATCTTAATTCCGGCAACTATACCATAAGAATAAGTACAAATACATTAGCGGGCGAAGGACAATATTCGAAAACTATAGCAATTTATATACCGGTAAGTTTTTAATCAAAGGGTTTATTTACATCATAAATCGAATAACACGAGAATATTATTGCAAAATTTCATATTTTGTAGCCTGTTACAATGGCGCTTAGTGTAATTGTTGGCATTTCGGTTGGAACACTCTGCGTTTTAATATTAATTGGCTTTTTCGTCTATTATATATGTCGAAAACGTTTATTAGCGCCACCCTCAGACTTAAAAATATTCCCTTCTGTAAATCCCCACTACATTAGTTTGCAGTATATACCCGATGAGTGGGAGGTGTCTCGTGATAGAGTTATACAACTCAATCCTTTGGGTCAGGGCTCGTTTGGCATGGTTTATGATGGCGTTTTAAAGGGCTATGATAACAGTAGTGAAGATACTCCTTGTGCCATTAAAACAGTCAATGAAAATGCCACCGATAGGGAACGTATGAACTTTTTGAATGAGGCGTGTGTAATGAAACAATTTGATACTTATCATGTGGTTCGTTTGTTGGGTGTATGTTCTCGAGGCCAACCTGCTTTGGTGGTAATGGAATTGATGAAAAAAGGTGATTTAAAATCATATCTTCGAGCTCACCGTCCCGATGAAAGAGATGAAATGGGCATGCCAATAATGGCCCAACCACCCCATATAAGTCGCATTTATCAAATGGCCATTGAAATCGCTGATGGCATGGCCTATTTGGCGGCCAAAAAATTTGTGCATCGTGATTTGGCTGCTAGAAATTGTATGGTGGCCGCGGATTTAACAGTAAAAATAGGAGACTTTGGTATGACAAGAGATATTTATGAAAATGATTATTATCGCAAGGGAACAAAAGGATTACTACCAGTTCGTTGGATGCCACCGGAAAGTTTAAGGGATGGTATATATTCTAATGCTAGTGATGTGTTTAGTTATGGTGTTGTATTGTGGGAAATGGCTACATTAGCAGCACAGCCCTATCAAGTACGTTAATACAAACAAAATAACTTAATTGACATTTTTTTTAAAACGTAAAATACATGCGCTTATCTTTTGTTAGGGTTTATCAAATGATCAAGTTTTAAGATATGTTATCGATGGTGGTGTAATGGAACGCCCTGAAAATTGTCCTGATAAGTTGTATACTTTAATGCAGAAATGTTGGCATCACAGACCCTCAGCTAGACCAACGTTTATGGAAATAATTCGGTATCTACTTGATTCGGCTGATCCACATTTTCGTGAAGTCTCATTCTATCATTCGGAAGAAGGTCAACAGATTTTGGTCAAAGAAATTGCAGGTAAGCTTAAAAGTTATGTTCAAAATTAAATCAAATTTAAACACATTCATACATACATACATAAAAATTTACTTTTAGAACGAAATCAACAATCGGGTCATGTATTCGATGATCAAGATAATGATATAGAGGATGTAACAACGCCTCTTCGATTAGATGAATATAGTGGCTATAAATTAAATATGGATAATAATTCATCAGTTGAACATCGTGCTGATTCGTCTATGGTAATAGATGATGATGGTCCTCATTCACCCTACAGGTATGTTGTTAGCTTTTTTTCAATATTATTTCAACGATTTACGTACGTAAAAAAAAAAAGTTTTGTTATGTTACAAATTAAGCATGCTTATGCATGTCTGTTATTCCTATTTATGTACAAATGTACATTGCGTAAAATATCTGCATACACACATTTATTGGGTATACTCTTTGCATTGTCATTATGTTACAGCCTATCGGGCTCACCCATGGGTGTAAGTAGTACTCCAGACGAGAATGTACGTAACAATTTTAATATGTCACGTATTATCAATTCGCACAATCAAGTTTTAAATTCTGCGCCATCGACATCGGCTGAATTAAGGAAGGCTGGGGGCACAGGTTATTATCCCCATCCGCATACACATCCTCATCATCGAAATCTCTATCAACCCACTCGTTATTCGCAACAAAAACATCGCAAAGGCGATGTTGATTTCGAATTAAAAGACTTGATGGAAACTAAAGCTACATCTGATGAGCAAGGGTATGAAATGTACGATCCTAGCCCGAATTATAGTGAAAACATACCGGAGGCCGATGGGCACGATGATGACGAGGATGATTTCGGAGTACATTCAGCGGCAGGGCAGAATCTATTGGGCCGCTCGAAACATCGACAAAGGCAACCCACTATTATGCCTTTGTCCAGCTCAATGCCTGACGAGGTTATAGGACAACCGCCCGCATCCTCTTTGCATCCCTCCACAGCATCTGCTGCTTCTTCTAATGCCTCTTCCAAAGCAGGTACAGGAAAGTATCCCAGCCTGAGAGCGGTAGCCGATTCATTGGGAAATAATATGACGGCCAAATTTAGAAACATTCTCTTTAATACACATAAACGTTCGGGAAGCAATGCCAGCCATAAAAGTACTAGCTCTAATCCTAATAGTGCAGCAGCCTCAGGTGGCAGCAGCAACAACTTAACTAAAGGTGGGCGTGGCAAGAGTGTTAGTGGCCAGAATTTGGGAACAATAGAGAGTGGAGGTAGTGGTAGTGCTGGCAGTTATTGTGCTAATCCACGCTTTTATACACCCATCATCAATAATGCCGGCGGAAGTACCAACGAAAACCCTAACTACAAAAGACTTGAGAGCGGCAGTGGCAGCGGCGATACGCTGACAAATAAACCTAAAATGTCTTCTACAAATTCCGCATTTACTATGAGTTCAAACCCGAACTATCAGGTATTAGATGAATCACTTAATACAACTAGTGCATCCATTTCCACAAACAATCCAGCAACGAGCACTTCTTTATTGCATACAACGGACAATCCTTGTTATCAACAAATGAAAGCACCCACACCCGCAACCGCCCCACAAAAACCAGAAAATCTTTCATCGTATGTTATGATGAATGAACCCAAACCGAGTGCCATCAATATCAGCAATAATCCTAACTATCAAATGATGGGCCCACTACCACCACCTTCAACCTTAACTGCAACAGTATTACCACAATCACAACCACCAGCATCAACATCTGCACAAATAGGTGCTAGTCGAACTAAAGGCGATAAAGCAAAATCAGCAGTAGGAGAAGAACGTACTGCTAAATATTCTTCCTCATCTTCGGCCGTTTCGACGTCTTCTAATCATGAAACCGATGAAGATGATTATGATGTACCCATAAGTAAGGGTGTAAAATCTGATCGTATACCTTTAAGTAGGCGTAGTAGTAATGATCGTACCAGTAGCCAAAAGAAAAAACCCGCTAATAATCGTAGTCGTAGTCAAAGTAGTAGTAGCAGTCGTAGTCGCAGCAGTAATAAAGCGACTACAGCATCACAGCAACAGCAACAGCATTCGTCCGCCAAACCAATCTCCTCAATAGCCTCCTCAACACTTTTGGCAAAAGAGAACTGGTTAAAACAACAATCAACGCCACAACAACAACAACAGCAACCACAGCAACAACAACAAAATCCTCGGCAACCACCTCCACCGCCCAATGGGTTTGTTGGTCGAGAGGCGTCATAAATAAAATGCAAAATCATGAACCAATTTCTTTTTTTTTTTTTATTGTAAAAAAGTAACAAAATATTTACATACAAACACACCTACTGACGACAGTGTTGGTTTAATACACAATTGCGTTTGTAAATTATAAAAAATTATAAATAATAATTAAACAATGAACTAAAATTAATGTTAAACGAAACTCCTAAGCAAGTGTTGTTTGCCCAATGGTGTACATACTTCTATTTCGCGATTATATTTATTAAATATATACCTAAACGCATACATTTTACATTTATAGTATATAAAGTAACACTTAACAATATTATTAATTAAATTAAAATTTTGTACAAATCTTAAGTAAAAAGAAAAAAAAAAACGAAAAAGAACGCTGCTGATGAAGTTAAAGTCCTTGTTTTTATATACAATAAAACATTAAAACACTAGAAACTTAACAGGTAACTTCTTATAAATTTAAATTTTAAATAATATCCTTAAACTACTTACATAAGTATAATGACTTTTTTTTTAAAAAAAAAAAGCAAACATTTATACCAAATCTCATTTCTGCATGCGAATTGGGCATAAATCGATGAGTATAATGTTTTGACAAAATCTCCTATAGAATGTGCAACGAGGCTTACATTATTTGAATAACTTTGCTTAAGGAAACAATTTTTTTTACATAAATTCAAAAAAAAAACTCAGTTTTTAACTTTAGGGCCAATTCATTTCATTTTAAGGCGAAAACAATTTTTAGGGAAGTTCCTATTAAATTATTACAATGTAGTTGAAAAAGTTTTCTTCTCAAGTACATAATTATCTTTCAACATTTCTTACCAATAATGTAAATGTAAGTTTTTAAACATGGTCAATAAATGTTTCTGAAAATTTTAAATGGAAAAATATGCTTAAGTTAAGAAAAAAATAATCATATTTTACGATGATAAAAGCATTAAACAAATGCAGTCACTTAAAAAATTATTGAGAAAAGCAAACGAACTATATATGTGTAAAACAAAAACTACAAATTTTAAACTAATTAAAGCATTCTGCAAATCAATATAAAACAAACCAGAAGAAACATCACTTACAAACTTAAAGCGCAATAGACACATAGTTTCAAAAAATTAAAATGCTTAAAGAAATTCAGCGATCTTGTTAACAAATTTCAACGAAAAATATTTAACTTTTAATTAAGTCCGAAAAGTATATTAATCGGTTGTTTATGAGAAGGCGTTTTTACTTTTTTATTTAATTTTTTTCCACAATTAATCTTTAGCTAATAAAAGAACTTATTCCCATTTTTTAATTTTTCTAAAGTTTGCAAAATGTGACATAAATAACCGGCTTATAAAAATGTTTTTTTCTACGTATAAAATATCGCTCATTTACTTCAATGGTGTCATAACTAAAAATTTCTAACTTATGCATGGGTTTTTTTCAGTGTAGGAAATATTAATAATTGTGCAGTGTTTCAAAAAGTGAAAGAAGGAAAAAACAACTGTTGTATTTTTAATTGATATAAAAATCAAAAGAACGAGAATTATTGTTTTTGTCATTGATTTTGATTTTTTTGTATAAAGTTTGAAATATGTAATAATTTTTTCTGCCAAAGAAAAATAAAAATCAAAAAATAGTTATTTCTTGCCAAAATAAATAGAAATTAAAAAATAATTCAAATTTTTTTTCTTGAATAACAATTAGCCTTTAATTAAAAAATAATTGAGTCCAGTGGGACATTTATGAGATATATTATTTTTGACATAATTATTATGGTCCCTGGTTTTTAATTACAAAATGAAAGGGTTGTAAATTAAAAGTTAAGACTTAAATTCCAAGTTATTTGCACAATATTAACAAAATATTAGCCGTCTTCGTAAAAAGCCATTGAAACAACGTTAATACAAACTAATATGCATTATATGTAAGGCAAAGCAACACTGTTGTTGCAATGACATCCCTAAACTTTTGCAAACGCTTTTTTTTGTGATTGTCAGAAAATTTGTTTTGTAAAAAAAAATCGTTTAAGATTTGGCTAGAGAAAATCTTTTTTAAATTGTTTTCTGTTTTAAATTTTTTACACCTTGAAATAAAATGCACTTTTTATTATGGCAATCAGTTAACCATGATAATTAAATATTTTTGGTTTTGTGGTCTTGTAATTGGTGGTACCTATACTGCACCCAAGATAAGCAAATGCTTCAAAAGGACATGCCTTTTACTAAGCATGAAGAATAAAAATTAATTTTTTGAACTTTCAACATTTTCTTTCAACAAATATATGAAATTTTTAATGTACGCGCTTTTGAGAAAAGTCATATAAAAATAGCAAAAATAAGTGGCAACATTTTTCTATTCTAAATAAAGGTTTATGCGTTATGACACCATTTTTAAATGAGCTTTATGTTTTTACACCACTTTTTCGTAGATTCAATATCACATTTTTTTTTTTTTGTTTAAAAATTTGTAATCGATATTATTTCTTAAATTAAAAAAAAAAACTCCCAAAGTTAAAAAATTAATCCAATATATTTTGTAAATATAAAATAAAAAAAATCTCTAAGAGAATTTGTCATCAATATATGTACTCGGAAAATTTTAATTGCCGTTGAAAAGCGCTGATACTGAGATCGTAGTTAAATATATATACTTTTTTTGTATAGTACAATGTATATTAAAAAAAAAAAACAGAAAACAAAAAACAAATAAAAATAAAAAATAAATAAATCATAGTACAAAACAAAATCCTATTTCTTATACACTTAAATAGCAATAAAAATATATATGTATATATACATGAACGTTTATATGTGTGTATGTAAATTCCATTATTTAAAATCATTCTTTTAAAAAAAATCTCTTTCAGGCTTTGTTAATTGTTGCAATGTATATTTTTTTTTAATACATAACAAAATACTAACTTGAAAGTTAAAAAAACACATTTTAAATGATTTACCTTAATCTCTTTTTATTTATTTTAGTTTTTTTTTTATCGAATAAAACATACATATAAACATTATTTACTTGTATATGTATATATTTCTGAATATACATAAATAATAAACCAAATTCAACTTATAGCCATAAATAAATACATATTTAGTCAAAGTTAAAAAGAAAAACTAATTAATATAATTCTATATATAATTTTTTTGTATAAAAATTTTTAAAAACTATTAAAATCTGTTATGGAAAATCAAAAACACAGACATTTAACAGAATGCTTTTTGCTGTAACGTTTTTTTTTTTTAGAAAATAATTTTAAAATAAACATTTGACACTTTTTTTGTAAATGAAATTTTTTTTTATCAAATATTTCCCCTGATCCTTGAACCGCGTTAATTCCAAAAATATATCGATAATTTGGTGTTCTGTTTACAGCATTTAAGTATACAAAACTTTTAAATAACAGAAAAACTAAAACTGCAAAAGCACAAAAAAAGGAAACCTGACGATAATATTACTTTAATGCAAAAGTTTAAAGAAAAATGATTAAAATAATTAAACAATATAGAAAAAAATTTTGATTTATAAATTTTTAAAAAACTCAATGTTTTTAAGGACTTTATTTAAATTATCTTCTGAATTCTATTTGAAAACGAATAGTTATGTAATTTCGGCTTAAAAACTCTTTAATGTTTGTATTTTCTTTAAATTCGAAATATTTTCTGAATTTCGGTTTAAGGAACAGAGGGGTATGATCAACTTTTATTTAAGCCTTTAGTTCAAGATAAGCTATATATTACTTCGAGCAACGCGTGCTAACAGCTATTGAAAAAGAAACACATGTTTAAACTAGATGTCAACTCTTTGTCGTTGTTGTAATCCTCTTTTAAATGTCTTCTACAAAGTTTCTCGGCCTTTAGAAAACGAAAAAAAAACTTCGGTCAAATGCCCTACATGGATTTGACGGAATTGGATTTATCAGGTATGTATGTGCTGGTAACATTAGTGGGTTTAAAAAACCTTGTCTACTTACATTTTTGTATAAATAATTTTGATAGAAAAGCGAAAAAGCCAAATAACATTATAATTTAATGACCTTAGAATATCGAAGGTAAGCGCCGAGTAAGTAGCGCTTATATATTTCATAATGACAATACATTCCGTGGCGCTTGAAAAATCGCATGACATAACAATTTTAAATGAATGTCAAAACATGGTCGATAAAAACATAATAAACGGTATTTTTCTTGACTCTATTGGCAAAGTTTTCCAAAATAACAAAAATACAAAAGTATAGTGACACAAAATCTAAACTTAAAGCATAAAAAATGTAAATTCTTCAAAAGTTATCTAATAATTAAAAACTAAGTTTCAAGAAAATAAAGATTTCAATCTTTATTTTTAATTTTTTTCGAATAAACACGACGAAAAACTCGTAAGAGAATGAGAATTTTAATAATTATCTCTTAAAACCGCTCTCATCTAGCCAATTGTTGGGTACAAGAACACAGCTAAAAATCTACATAAAAGTCTAAACTTTTTATTGAAAAAATAGAGAATGTATTAATTGTAAATTTGTTAGCATAAGGGTCGCCTTCGGTTTAAAAATTCAAAATTAAACTAAACTACAGTATACCAGAAGTTGTTTAAACTTTTTTTTTACTTTTTTTATGTCAACTTTTAACATGTTTACGTACACCCAACAAAATACGTGTAACATAAAAACAAATTCCTTCGTAAATTCTACAAAAACTTTCGTTATTTTGCACCACGAAAGTCCTGCGTAAAATAAACGAAATGTACGAAATTTTTTTGTACATTTTACGAAAAAAATTTTAAGTCCTACGAAAAAAGTTTTGAAACATCAATAAATATTTTCTTAAATAGCAAAAAAAATATTAAATTTTTATTACATTGAATTACAAATTTCTTTAGTACTAATTTTTAGTACTAATTTTTTTCGTAGTAGCTACGAAAGTTTCGTCGTATGTACGAAAATATAAACCTTAAAATTATGGCCTAACTATATTTTGTAATAT
Source organism: Melanophora roralis (assembly GCA_963583895.1). Taxonomy (NCBI): domain Eukaryota; kingdom Metazoa; phylum Arthropoda; class Insecta; order Diptera; family Rhinophoridae; genus Melanophora; species Melanophora roralis. The sequence goes on from OY757187.1 coordinate 122,852,828, forward strand.
GTGTTCACAAAAACTCCTTATACCTATATTTTGAAATAAAAATTTCAGAGGGCAAATTACGGCATTCGATTTAAATCGAAATTCTCGATCGATCGAGTTGTCAATGCTTTTAATATAGGAATTCTAATAAAAATTTTTAAATTTCGATTCGAATCGAATGCCCTAATTTGCCCCCAGATTTTTTAGTAAAATGCTGCATGGATTATTTTCAGTGTATCTATCATCTCTCTTCAACATAAACACATAGATACGTTAAAGAGTAAGTAGTAATGAAACACGCTGGTAAACAATAATAATGTTAGAAGAAATATTTCTAATAAAATAAAAAATTTATTAAAAAAGAAAATTCAAAACTTTACGAAACGTTTCTTTATAGAATATTTTATATTTATTGAAAATTCTGTCTATGCCTTAAAATTTTTTAATATATGCATAATATGCAAATGCAAAATTTTTAACAAAACTATTGAGCAATTTTTATCTAAACCTAAGGGGCCGTTGGAATGCCCTGCTTGTTTTACGCAAATTGCCTGAACAATATATTTTAATTAAAGCTGTATTGTTTGGGTTTCTAAATTAAAAAATTATTTTGTAAATATTTTGATTATTTTCTTCTCCGCATAGTAGCATATGGAAATTGAACTATGTTTTAGGAATACACATAGACCACAAGGATTTCATTAGGAACATAAAACAAATTAAACCGTAATTTAAAAAAAAAATACTGTAGATATTTAAACCCATACTTTTTACAGATTTTACAACAAAAACCGAACTTAAAAAACAAAAAAAAAATTTTAAAAAAATATCCACTAGCATAAATAGAATAATTTATGAAAATTATATTTATGTATGTATATGGATTGAAAAATGTATATAAATGTATATATTTACTTACAAACACACATATATAAAAATAGAAATACATACATACACACATACACAAAGGTATAATATTTAAACAATAGATAATTTTTTTATACTAAAAAGACTGAAATATATAGTTCCTTTGTTTTTATGTAAATCTTTGTATAATAAATATATATATTTACCATGGCCTCAATATCATTAGTCCCTAATTTGTAATTATGTACTAATGCTTAATAAATAAATAAAATATATATTTATACATATCTTCAGCTGAAATGCAAAACCACGTTACTAACAAAAAATCTCAAATTGGTTTTTACCATACATATACATACATATACTTGACTATATCTTATTAAAGGGCACATGACAATAAATTTATTTAACGTTACACACAAAATTTGAAACAAAATGCCGTAAGAAAGAAAGAATTTACAAACAACCACTGCCTTTGTATTTTAGAAAATGATTTTGCTTCACCTGTAAAATTTTGAAAATGTAGTTAAGTGGTCTTGCATTTAAGCTAACGATATGCATTTTAATATACATTAATATAAATATTGAAATAACACATAAGTATATACAATAATTAAATGTATACTTTGTACCTACATACATACATACATACATACATACAAACATACGTACATATGTAGTAGGGACTGGTAAATCGACTTCGATTATAGTCGAAAGTCGATTTTGACCTCAAAAAAATCGATTTTTTGTAATCGGCTTTTTGTTGACGATTTTATACTGAAATCGATTATTGAGCCCAAAAAATCGATTTTACCTAATAAATTTTAAAATGCTATAAATTTTAAGAATGATTCTATTAAACACAATTTATTTTAAACTATCTGCACTGAAAACTCATGTGTTAATATGAAGCGTTAGTGTATTATTTTAAAAATTGTAATATTTGACGCCGAAAGTTAATTAGAAATGCAGTCAGATTTGAAAAAATTTTTAAACAATTAATTAATTAGTTGAATACACAGTACACTAAAAATAACTTATTGTCTTTGAAAATTAAATATTTATGTATATCTATTGTCTCTGCGTATGTAAATTTTCACTTATTTAATTTTATACGTTGAAATTATAATGGATATTTGCACTTAAGTATATAATTATGTATAAAGCTAAACTATCTGAAATTGTTTATAACCTGCGTTCTTTTTAATCATTAAGTAGTTTGTACATACGTACTACTACTTTTCTAATAATACTTTTCTTTGCGAAAAGTTCAATTTACTTACTTAAAAATACATTTTAAGGGGGATCTATTCATTTTAATATTGCATCAAAATAAAAGTCGACTTTGAATTATAATCGATTATCAGCTTCGATTAATCGACTTCGAAAATCGAGATTAAAATAGTTGATCGTAAAGTCGAAAATCGATTTTCGGCTTTGCTTACCATTCCCTAATATGTAGTATGCATGTGAATATGTTTTACAAATTCACCTAAAATTTTTTTTGTTTAAAACTAGTGCAAACATACATACAAACATCTAAAAAATAAGAAAAAAACAACTAAAATTCTTTTTGTCATAAATAATTTGTGGCTTTTATATTTAATTCATTTAACACATGAGGACAGCAGGCTACCGACTACAACTTTTCAAAAATAAATTTCAAACAGAACAGTCACTGTTGTATCTGTCTTCAACTTGGACTAATTTCTATTTTCTTAAGCGACATCGAAGGAGTTGACTATTACGTTGCATTATCGCGTTTAAACTACATATTTAAAATATATTCGGCCTAATTGTGGTTGGCACTCTCATTTTCGCAGTCGTTTTTAAGTTATTTTGGTATTGGGTAACAAATATTTAATGTTAAATGAATGCCACCCTTGTCGGCTTTAGGTCGAATTCAAAAATCTCCAAAAAAGTTGAATTAGCATCATTAATACTCTGCACTTAAATTCTGCCCAAAAGCGGCCAATATTGCCTGTTTCAAACAAATCTGATGAAAATCTGACTTTAATCGTATATACTTCTGTCAGGCATGTCTAGAAAATTTGATGCACTATGCATCTGTAAAATGGTCGATTTCATACAGATATGCATGCGTGTCTATCATCTTTTTTTTGAAAACTCGATACGATTTTAAATCAAATTTTGTTCTTTAAATCATTTAAACAGGTTTATTTACTCAATTGGAAATTTACTTGATTTGTGAAATGTGCCGTGCGGCAAAGCCAGATTGTGTTATTAAATAAAAATTAGTTAAAGCTTATGTTGTGACATAAGAAATATAATAAAATACATAACTATTTTTATTTTATATCCATTACATAAATAATAATAATTATATATTTTGTTTTATTAAAAATTTAAACCTAAATAAAGTAAACATAAATAAAAACTAAGGATTAAGCGAATAAAATATAAAAAAATGTAAAGTAAACATTATGTAGAAAATTACTAATTTTTAAAAGTTTAAATCTAATTTAATTTAATGCGCAATTTAATTAATATTAATTTAAAAAAAGGAAAAAATGTAATCTAACTAAAATTTTAATTTGTTTAACTAAAACTTTTTAATTTTCTAATAGAAACTTGAGAGCAAAGTACGGCATTAGATTCAAATCGAAATTGAAGAATTAATTCCTTTATTAAATCCATTGGCAACTCGATCGATCAAGTGATTAATCGATTCAAATTGAATGCCGTGTACTCCCCCTTATACTGAACTAAATGCTTTTTTTATATGTGCAATAAATTTCAAAACTTTTAAGTAATGTTTTTTTTAAATTTTCGAAAGTAGAAAAAATGATTTTGCTTAAGAGAAATTCTAACATTCAAAAATAATTGTAATCAATTAAGAGATTTTCTTGGGGTCTTCTTTTTAACTACCTTAAGCTTAAAACTGCAATCCTTGTTGTGTGTGTTTTTTTTTTAATTTTGATTATGGTGAGTTATAAATTTAATTTCTTTTTACAATTTGATTTGAATAAACATAATAAGTGATTATAGAATATTGAAAATACATTAATAAACGTCACCAAAAACTTTATCAACTCAATATCGTTTTAAAATTACAGTCACTTACGTTTGTATATATATGTGCATGTTCAAATGAGTTTGTTTTTATTTTTTTTTTATATATTCTTTAGTTCCTGATAAATGGTCTTGAAATTATGTACAAATTATATAAGAAGTGTAAACCCGAAATCCAAAAACAATAAAAAAAACTGCCGCAACACTAAAGAAATCTTACTCTTCCTAATTTTTTTTAAGTTCTCTATTTAGATAAGATTTTTTAAACGTATATTTTTAAACAAATGTATATAAAAAAACGCAAACTTATTCAATAAAATTATTATTAAGTAATTATAAAGTAATTAAATGAATATATATATTTAAAAATATCGCACATACATAAGGTAAACATGTGTGTATGTACATACATACCTAAGTACTAAAGTTGTAAATTCTATTTATATATTTTTCCGTTTTTGCTTAAAAAAAGTGAAAAATGAATAAATTCTAAAAAAATATAAAAAAACTGTATTGAAAATATTTAGAGTAATTTGTATTAGGAATGAAATTCATATGCATTTTTTTATTAAAAAATACCATAAGCGTTTTATTTGAATGCCCTTACTACCATTTTCATTAATTTATCAAAATGTGTTGCCAGCTTTTTGGCTTAAATATTGTAAGACTTGAAGTACCCTGTAATTTGTTAACAATCATTAAACCTACGGTCTCCATTAGACATGATACCACTAACATTGCACAATAACATCGTGTTATGTCAAATGTAGCCGCTCATGTTGACTTTTTTTCACGTTATAACACCGTTTTTAGTGAAAATGTTAATACAACGGTGTTTTAACGTCATGGCTTGACTATGATTTATGGCTAATTGACAATAGGCGTAATATATGACACCTATTCTGCATTAGATTCAAATCGAAATTTTGTCCGCCGGCCTTCACTGTGTAATAGTTTGACCACAGTTATATTTTAATTAGTATATTTTGGGTTTTTTGTCTTTTAATACTAAAATCTTGTGCTTCTCAATATTAAAATTGCAAAATATATATTTTATATCTATTTTAATTTGCGTATTTGCATGCGGAATCGCCAATAACTAAATCAAAAATTAGTCTTTAGAGTTAAAATAAAAACACCTGTCTGCTTAAGTTTTCGAAATACTAATTTAGAGATAACACTAGAGGAGCATCACTGGAAAAACTGCATGACTTGAAATGTTACGCTCAAAAGTATGCACCAATTGTAAAGAACTCTTGCTCCATCATAATTATGGAGAATTCACTCCCTAAAATAAAGGTGAATTATTTTTTTAGAAAAGAAATCAACAAAAAAATTTTTTAATACATATGTGCACAAGGCGAATTCATTGACATTAATTCGCCTTGTAGGTATGTGCCTTGGTATGTACACTTCTTTTAAGCGTACATTTGTCATTTTTAGGTAAGAAGAGGAAGCAATTTTACTGTTAAAACTTGATGGCTTGCTTTTTTACTTACGTTTATGCTGTGGATTAGAAATTTGAAAATAATAGAATACACAAATTTTTCAATTTTCATTTATATAAAAACATGGATAATTTATGTTTATTCTTTTAAATTACAAAAATATATATAATTTTAAATTTGAACGAGCACACAATAAAATAACAGGTTGTTGTTGTCGTCATCGTTTTCTCAATTTTTTTTTAAATATTTTATCTTAAACATGCTGCCATTTTTAAGCGGCACCGTATATATCAATTCAATTACATGCTACAAAATTTAAGTTTTAGTAAGAGCATTTTATAACTTTGTTATTTTTATGCTCTCACATCCGCATGCCTTTATTAAATGTATTTTTAAGATGACGGACAGACAGGCACGACAGCCAGCCACTAAACTACAGAAGCTTTGTTTAAGAATTTCTTTTAAAATTTAATAATTATGTTAAATTGGTTGTTACATATTAAAGGTAAATTTTAGTTAAAGAAAAGTAGTAGAGAATAGGAAAAGGATCAGTAGGAACAAAAACAGTAATTCAAAACAAACAAAACAAATTTATCTTTAGGTTGTACAATTAACAAAGTCAAAGTTTTAAAAACATAATATACCACATACATAAGTATGTTTGATAATATTGTGGTGCCAACAAGAAGTTTTCTTTAAATACATACTGCATTCTTGAATTTTAGTTACTGCACATATAACAAACAAACGTGACACCAAATATACGAAAAGGGTTTGAGCGGGAAACACAATGCCGGGTTCGGTTTACAAGTTTTGCAAAAATGATAATAATTTTGTCTCATAATTTTTATTGGATTCCAGATTTCTCAGCGAATGCCGTTCGTCGGGAAATATGTGCAGAGTGTAGGGCTTATTTGCTTTGTTCAAGGCATTTATCAATTGGGATGTATGAAAGAAATGAACATTTTCATCAATAAGGCCATGAATGAGCAATAATCGGTTATCCCTGCAATTAGATAAAATAGCAAACAATACAATTTAATAGATAAACAGGGGATATTTTTTTGTAACAACTTACTCGTCGGGAAACGCATGAATGTAATTGAGTACCGAACCAGCAGTGTAACCATGTTTATTGTGTTGTGGCAAGTCCATATAACGTTCCGTATAGCCCGTATCATAATATTCCCAATTTGTGACTGGCGCACCAGCTATGGCGACTTTAAATATGTTGGGGTAGTGCACCAATCCCATAAGACTTAAATAACCTCCTATTGGCCATATTTAAACCATAATTTTGTTACATCAATATGAAACAAAAGTATTAGTAGCTTCTTTAACTTACCATAGGACCAACCATGTATGCCGACACGATTCATATCTATGTAACCCAATTGGTCAGCCAAAATTTTAAGGGCGTCCACTTGATCATTAAGTTCCACCTGACCCATGCGACATCTTATGTGACCTTCAAATTTAATACCACGATGCCGAGAACCCCTTGAGTCTATACAAATAACACAGTAACCCTGTGCTGCCAGCATATGCATGCGCAATTGATGCTTACCCTGTTGAGCATCAAATTTTTGTAAAATTAAGAAAAATTACCTTTTTTAAGCTTAAACATACCTTAAAAGTATTATTGACTGTTTGAACTTCAGGTCCACCGTAAACATTTAAAACTGTAGGATACTTAACTCCCAATTGAAAGTTGTGGGGCTTAAAAACCATTGCATACACAATCTCACCCGAAGGCAATTGAGGTGAATAGATTTGAGGGCAGTAATGTGGCTCTGGTTTACCACCTTCGTGCAAGTAACCGATTAAAGACAGTTGAATGCCATTAACACCACCATTTTGACAACTTTGTGATACTCGCATTACTTTGCAAGATGGCAGACGTTGAATGTTGCAGTAAACTTGCAGCATTAATTGACAGGACTTAAAATAAAACAACGATTCATAAATGACAAAGACTTAATTTGTTCAAATAAAGAAGAAAATTTGCAAATGTAACTTGTCCGATTCAAATCATCCCTTAAAAACACTCATACATATATCATTGAAAACCCCTTTAGGCAAACCTATGGTCAAATGACTATCAGGTCGTATCGTTAAGATAATATAGTTTTAGCCTCTCTCACATTTTTTTTCATATGGAGTTTGACACACTAACATTCGGAATTTTCTCTTTTATGACCGAAAAAGTGTCAAACTCCATGCAAAAAAAAAAAGTAAAAGAAGCTAAAACTATATTTTCTCAATGATACGAGCTGATATGTCATTAGACCATGAGCAAAAAGTAGCGCGCTCTAATTAAAGGTACAAAAAATATACACTCACAATCTACACTTCGATATGAGAAATTTAAAGCTTTTTTAAATTTTAATTGTGTCGTTAAACAATGCAATGTTGCCAATTCTTTGTAAAAAAACAAACGGGGTGGACTTACCTCATCAAATTCTACCAGATATGAGTATCCTGGCTCAGTTAGTTGTCTGATGTGTTCCGGCCTTTGTAAACTGACAACATATAAATGTTTTTCTAGTGGGGTCTCCCTAAGACCCAAAAAGTAAACGAGTTGATTTTTCCCATCCACCCATAAGTTTCGCCCCAATACCTCCCATTCACCAGAAGTTAAAGCAACCTTTTAACAGTTTAAAATTTCGTAGTTATTTTTATATTTGTCTTTTTATATTTTTCCTACCTTGTTTATTATTCTTGGGTACAAAGTAGCTGTATCTATTACTTCGCCATGACTGTCAGTTGTATTGCAGGCAGTACCATGAAACTTTAAACGCTGACTTGTGTCAAAAGCACCACTACTACTGTTGGGCATAGACGAAGGGTCATTACAACCATTCATGTTTTTTGTTGAAAGGCTGGATGATACTAGATAAATGTGTCTAAACCCCGTCTCTTCAGATGCCCATAGGAACGTAACTGTTGTATCAGTTATTTCCAGAAAGTGTAAGAGATCGTGAACATTTATCCAAGTATCGGAGACTTGAGTATATAAAACCTTTTAGAAGTAACGAAAAAATTTAGTTTTAAAATTTTTTTGTAGTTGCTTGAGTAGTGTAGGGGTTTGTTTACCTGTACCGGAGATATCGTCTTAGAGTATGGACTTTTCCAACTATGATCTGTTGAACCAGAGGGAGATGATGTTGAACTACTGTATGTTTCACAGAAATTGTCTAAAGGTATAAGTAGTAAATCTAAACGTTGCTGTTTTCGATCCATACCCTCTAGCCATATACTAAAAAATTAATTTTACTTTTAATCAGTTATTCTTGCCAGTAGTTTCCTGTTCACCAAGACTTACTATTTAGGATCCGGAGTCCAGCCAACGCGTACAATATATTCTAGCCAGGGAAAAACCACCGACAAAGAATAGGGCAAGTCTTTAATGCATACATCGCTAATTTGTAACGATTCATTTAAAGCAAACTGCACCATTTTAAGTTTAGATTTTGCATTTGAAGTGCCAGTGCGTGGAAATCTGTATTCCTCCATCTCTCCGGGCATCGAATGGGCCGATGGAAACGTATATAAACAAACATCAGACTCATCCACCTCTTCGTAAACAATACGATAAATACCATCTGCAAGCATATTTGAAGGAATCCAAAGTTAGGATGGATATACAGAAAGAATATTTTAATGTTGAAATAAATATCTTAATATTTGTCTACCGTCTGAATGGGGTTGCCACCAATATCCTTGATACCGACTAAACTCTTCTTGCATAACGTACGATGGCAGGCCAGCACTAAGTGGATCATCGGCAAAAGAACGTCTTCCGTCATGGGCAAATGTCAGGCGTTCCTCATGACCGCTGAGTGTGTGGGTAACCCAAATGTCACATCCACTTATGTAGGCAATCAAATCAGAATTTTGTGGGCATATTTGTGGATCCAAAGCAGCCCATTGAGGACATGTTCGCAATTGTATAGGAAAAAGAGGACTAGCCTGTGTAAAACAAAAAGGTTTTCAAGTCATAGAAATTGAAGTTACAAATATAAAAATTTGAAAATATTTTTATATGGTTAAAACAGGAAAAAAATGTATGAATATGCAAAATAGACTTACATTATAACCGGTATCGAGACATTGATATAAATCGTTGAAACATGGAAATACAATTTTGCCGCTGGGTTTATGCAGCTCGTAGGAAGTAATTCCCCAAGTTGAAAGACGTTTTCGTTCTTGCAACAATTGAAATTCCCTTGACCAAACATTCACACTTCCACCGCCAATGGATGTTACTACGCTTGAAATTGGCTGTTGTAATACTATGTTCCACTGAAGTCTGTCCGTTGAGAAATGAGAAAATTATTTTACGATTACAGATCACACTAATAAAACTAACCTCTTTTTTTCTCTGTTTCTAAAATTGCTAAGAAATCCAGCACTACTACTACTCATAAAAGTGGTAGAGTGCGGAGGTGGCGAAGAAGCCTTATACGAAGGAGGTGAACCCATTCGTATGCTTTCACTTTCGTTTGGGCTATCTGGCGAAGCTAGTTCATCTATAGGTGAGTTTATAGAAGGGTTAATATCAGTATAAAGTAATGTGGTCTCCCAGGCATTAGGTGGGGTGCTAAGGAAATAACACCGAACTCGGCCATCGGACAAAGTTCGAAATTGTATGTTTGTTGGCACCATACTAGACAGATTTGACAATGTCTTGCGTATTTCATTTACTGTGGCTTTAATCTCAGTCCAGGATTTTTTGTTATTTTGTGAAGTTTCCTTACGATCATCGCCATCATCTTCGTCGTCGTCATCTTCCTCGCAGTCTTCATCTTCATCGTCGAGTTCGCGCGGTGGTGTTGTGCTTGTAGGCGAACTTAGGTGATTTGAAATAGCTGAAGCGGCGGCCACTACTACGGCGGCAGCTTCCGCGGTTGTGGCAGATGCAGCAGCCGCTGCTGCAGTAATAGGCGATGTTAACGAGTTAAAAGCCAACCCAATTGAAGAATAAAACGCATTAGCTGTACTGCCAATACTTGTCAGGCTAGGTATAGAACCAACATTTGCCACTCCACCTGGAATAATGCCTGACGCCGAGCCTATAGCACCCAAGCTTGAGGAATTGCTAGAACTAGGAGTGCTAGCTGTACTTTGACTACGCTCCGCTGAGACCCTAGATGTAAACCCGTCCAAAAGGTTTGCAAAAGAGGTATTTCGAACTTCTATTGGTACTGTTGATGGTGTATTCATGGATAGACTACTAGGACCACCATGAGCAGTATTTCCATCTGTCCTCATATTACTGGTGTCCATATTAACATTCTGCCCAACATTCATGGCAGGCGCTGAACTGCTTGAACTTGTCGTTGTGGTGCCTGATTGTATGCTTTTTCGTTGCTGCGTCATTGTAGTCGTAGTATCCATTATTTCCTAAATGATGGTTTCTTAAGCAAAAACGGTTTTTCTTCTTTTAGCAGGACCATGAAAAAATACTGTTACAATGCACACACCCACCCTACAAGTTTTTTACTGTTTACCAAAGCAAAAAAGTTAACTCCTTTATTTTGTTCAAACTTATTTTCAATTTACACGTACAAAAGTTACTTATTGTTGGGTTTTGCGACAGTGACCCAAATGACTGTCCTTGCTGATTTCAACTTCACTTCTTTAGTTCCTAATACTTCTGCTGGTCAGATTTCATTTTTGATTTCTAGCTTTCATATTGCGAAACCACCCTTTCACCTTCGTTTTTTTTCTCGTTGATTTCGAAGATTATTTACTGGTTTCACAAAGATATGGAAGATTTGGAGTATTGTAAATTCGAATGGTAATCAAATATACTTATGTATGTATTTTCTAAAGATTTCTAATATTCAAAGTTTTTAATTTTTTTTGCTTGCAGAAAAGTTATCCTCTTTGTCTACTACTAAATTTATCAGTAATTCCTCTTCACCGCACAGTTGTATAAATTGGGCATTGTTTATCGTTAACGTCATTATTGTTTTCGTTCTTTGGAGTTTTGTTTTTGTCTTACTTTTTGCAAAGCACGATATAAAGGTGTATGCGTGTACACGTAACGAAATTTAATTAAAGGCACACTTTGTATGTTTCCATATACATAGTTCCAGCTAACCATTGTGTGCTGATTTCGTATTAATTTCTTAGTGAGTTTGAAATCACTTCAGTTTAAAAAGTAAATATTTTATTTTTGATGTTCGGCAAAAGAAGTAATTCATTGAGTAATTTTATATGTTTTCGAAAACAAACCGGAAATCTAACATAAAAAGTTTTCAGAACACCAATGATTAATAAAACTCAAGTATTCAATGTGGAATAAATAAAAAAATTAAAAACAGAACATGACTAAATGTGTTTTGCGAAATCCCATTCTTTGCATTTAAAATATGTATAAACATGCATTATGCAAATGACGTCGACAACGACTTTTACAATAAGGTTGATTAAATCAATGTTATTAAAAAACGATGTAAAATTTTATATAAATAAGTTTATTTAGTTAAAGATATGAAGCTTGTTTTGTTACATATAGCAAAATAAGTATTAAAATGGACTGCAAATCACTTGAAATTAAACAAATAGCTACTGTCTAATAATAAGCTTTTTTACAATAAATATGTTAATATAATAATAGTCTGTATTTCAACTTTGTAAAATGCGTTAAATGAACGCATTGAAATTAAGAACTATGAAATCAAATCTTCCAAAGCTTTGTTTTTGTTATTTTCGTTTCGTATTAAAGCAACAGATATTTTGCCTTCTTCGAAGCCCAAGTCCACTAGTTCACTTAGTGGTATTAGATGTTCAATAACCTGAAACAATAATATACTTATAAAATAATTTACTCTAACGAGAAATTTTTATTTATTTTTTGCTTCTAACCAATGATAAAAGGCCGATGTTTAAATTAATTATAAAATAAAAATTTACCTTTTTGTCATCTGGTCCTATTAGTTGGACAATTCTTGCAACACGTTTAAATGGAAATCCCATTGCACTTATTTGATCAGCTAGCTGCTTTGCTTTACTATCCATAGGACTTAAAATATCATCACTTTCAACGTTGTTGTAAATGTTACTTGCTTTATTATCGGAAATCGCATCTAAATAAATTAACATCATATTAAATCGAACACTTAGAAACTTAAGCTCAATAACTTTAAGTCATAGCCCAAAGCTTTAATTTTTTATAACTTAAACTACGTAAAATTATTTGTCAAGATTTATTCATTAGGTGTCAGATTTAAGAGTACATACATATACTCTAATATAGAAAGGCCCTAACTCGAATGATCTGCTCATATATCAGAATTAGTCAAGAAAATCTCGACATAAAAAATACACATTAGGGCCTTTCTTTAATAAGATAATAATATTAATTTTATTTAATACGCGATTAAAAATCTTTAGTAATTTGGGAAATGTTTTTGCTTAATTTACTAAACGATGAAGGTATACATATATGTATATAAAGACCCTGATTGTTTAGTTGTAGATATTTTACTTACCGTTATCTCTAGAAGAGTTTTTTAAATTATAACTATCATTTCTATGCCTTCTTATTTCCGAATTTCGTATTTCATCTCGCAGTTCTTTTAGAATATCCGGCACACTTTTTGATTTGGCTCCTTGGTCTTCGGAAAGCAACTGTAATCTGTTGTATGGTTTAGGACACTCCCCAGTAATGTTATTTATATTTTGGTAATTTGTATTATGTGGCTCATGAGGCGAAACAGTGGGTGCATCGGATGCGGGTAAGCTGGCATTGTATGACAATATAGAAGTTGACAGCATGTGATTATCTACTTCTTGAATGTAGTTAAAATCATTATTAAATTTTGGTAACGAATTATTGGGCTTTGGAATGTTTTCAACTGTATTTATCTCAGGGTTAAGGTTTTTAGGACTTTTATCAGTCTCAGCACTCAGTTCATTAATAGCAATTTCATTACATTTTTCCAAGGCTGGAGATTTAATTTGAGTATTGTGCAAAACTTGGGCCAATACATCCAAATCATTAATAGTTTTCAATTCAATACTATCAAAAGGTGATGAGGTATCATCCTCAAAATCTTTGTAGTTAAAAGAGTTGGATAGTTTACTCTCATAAGCTGACTTAGCTAAAGGTGTCAGCATGCTCTTCATTCCATTAGGACTATAATTATTGTATGCCAATACTGTCGGTTGCAAAATATTATCAAAGGAATTCTGCGCTGCTGTTCCCTTGGATTCAACGGTTTCTTTCTCATTTTGTTTGCCTGTATTATCACCAGTTTTTTCTTCTTCATCTCCAGAAGATAGATCGTCCGTACTTGGATATGAAACGCTATAAAGTAGGTTCTTCTGTCTGTCTGCATCTTCTCGTTTACGATGTTCTTCTCTTTTTAATATTCGCTCTTTTCTCTGTTCTTTGTAACGCTTTCGTATACGCTTCCATATTTCAATCTTAGACAAGGCATTTCTTTCCAGTTGAAAATCGTATGAAAATACTGGGCAGTCTTGGTAATGGTTTTTATCCAAACTTAATTTGTTTACCAAACATTGAGGCAGTTTATAAATGTCAGGCGGAGGTTTATATTTCTCAGAAATCCTTACAGGCACGCCATCCATGTAGTTTGAATTGTACATACTGTTTTAAAAATCGACTAAATTATTTTCACATGCAATCAACTTTGTTTTATTAAATATTTTAAAATAAACTGCAATACAAAAAAAAACTATGATGACTTCTTTTCCCATGGAATTTTTTTGCCTTTGTAAAACAGTTTTAGCATAATAGCGTTTTTTTAATATTATTTACCTTTTTAAGCAGGGGTAGAAAATCAACACGTCAGCGATTTTTTGTTACGGGAACTCACAGTAAAGATAAAAAATAATATATATTAGAATATAAACAGTCTAATAATTTTATAAACTTTTTAGCTTAAATTAAGGAGATTTTTTAAACGCAGCACAAAAAAATTTAAGCAAAAAAAAAAAAAAACATTAAATTTTTTCCAATACATTTGTTTTGATTTTATTTATTGGACTTAACTGACGAGTTGTTGAACTATACGTGTACACTAGGGAATGGTAATCAAAGCCGAAAATCGATTTTCAATTTTACAATCACATATTTTAATGTAGATTTTCAAAGTCGATTAATCGAAGCTCATAATCGACTATAATTCAAAATCGAATTTTATTTTGATGCTATATTAAAATGAATAGCTACCCCCAAAAAAGATTTGTAAGTAAATTGAAAGGTATTATTGGAAAAGGTATATGTACTTACTTATTTAATGATTACAAATAACGCAGGTCATAAACAAATTCAGATAGTTTAAATTCATACATAATTATAAACTTAAGTGCAAATATTCATTATAATTTCAATGAATAAAATTATAAAAGTGAAAATTTAAACACGCACACACAAATGTTATTTTTAGTGTACTGGGTACTGAACTATTTTTTTTTAAATTGCTTAACATTTTTTGCAAATCTGACTGTATTTTTAATTAACTTTCTGCGTCAAATATTACAATTTTTAAAATAATACACTAACGCTTTTTATTTACACATGAGTTTTCAGTGCAGATAGTTTATAATAAATTGTGTTAATAGAATCATTCTTAAAATTTAAAGCATTCAAAAATTGTTTAGGTAAAATCGATTTTTTGGGCTCAAAAATCGAAAAACTTTAGTACTCTCACATAATTATATAATTATATTATTTCTTCAAAAACTTTTTTATCTTTACAAGGTGGTAGCGTAACCAATAAAAATATACAATAACAACCATTAAAAATTTTTACTTTGTAAGTCGGTGGACAAACACCTGATACCAAAAACTTCAAACAAACGTTCAGGCAAATATATGTTAAGTTTCAGCTTTTGACAATAAGGTGTTTGAGCAAAGAAAATACAGATATAAGCAGTAATTACGCTACTACCTTGTAGAGATACATCATGTTTGTTGAAAATTTTTGTTGTAAAGTAATTCATATAGAAAAATATTAAGACTGCAATGGAAAACGATACTAAAGGGATTATCTTTAATTTGGAAGAAGCGTTAATCCTAAATCGTCGATTGCAATGTGAACTGCTTAACATGCGAGAAAAGCTAGAGAAGATACTGTTGAATGTAAAAGTAATTTATAAAACAAATGATCTCTTATTAAAAGAAGCTGCTAAGACACGAAAGAGAATAGGCTTTGGAATAAAAGGTGCCTACTTAAAAGGGGGCACCTTTTACTACAAGGGAAGCTTGTTTTTTAAAGATATTGGTTGCCGCAATTGCCCAAACAATCAAGACTATAAAAATAGAAAAAAAGAACATGAAATGTTTCCGATGGATCTCACTTTGAAAGCAAAACACGTCTGGTCTACAAAGGATAAAAAGAGTATTATATTGGGTATAAAGGAACAGGTAATAAAATATTGCACTTTTTTAAACTGAATATAATATAAATTTGACTTTTAGATAGTGGAGTACTTGAATGATTCGTCAAGAAAAAAATTTTCGCGAAGCAAAGAAATCGACAGCGAAAAGTTGTCTAGACTTTTAAATTCGGTGCCAGAAGATTTTCGCATTGATTGGAACTATATTTCCAGCTACAACTTGGCTAATCGTCATTCGGCTAAATCATGTGAGGCAATTTGGAATTTATTTTTGCACCCATCCTTAAAGCGTACTTTATGGTCTGATACTGAAAATAATAAACTTATAGCAACAGCAAAAGAGTATGGATTTCAAAATTGGGAAGCTATAGCAAAACAAATTGGGCAAAGGTCTGAGTTTCAGGTACATATGCATAATTTACAGCATGAACTGTTTAAAAAAGTTTATACCTATATTCTGTATTTTTAGTGTTTTGTTCAGTATCAAACTAATCTTCGACAAATGCAAACAGAAACAATTACAAAATGGACGAAAGAGGATGATGAACGGCTTTTGAGAGTTATTGCCAGAAATAATACACATGGGGTAGTTAATTGGAGTGTTGTGTGCAAATATTTTCCAAACAAAGCTAAGACTACATTACATCATCGGTATAATTACACGCTTAACAAAGGAGTAGTGCGTGGTATGTATAAACAGAACTTTTAACGAATTAGTTGAAAGTATGCAAAATTGTTCTTAAGCTATATTTACACTACCTGAGTTATCATCTGAGTTTTACAACATGTAACAACATGCCTATTTTAATTTGTTAATATTTTTCTCTAATCTTAGGTGAAAATAGAACGTGTTCTATTTTAAAATTATATAACGTCTGAGTTTTTAATAGTTACCGGATTAAATGCTTGTTGTTGTATTGCCATACACTTTATACCAGCTTAACAACTTCTATAATTAGCGGACTAAAACTCATTCCTTAGACGTAATGTCATACTACACCATTTCCAATTGTATTTCAGAACTTTCTAATTGTATTTCAGAAATTTCTAATTCAATTTCAGAAATTTCTAATTCAATTTCAGAAATTTCTAATTCAATTTCAGAAATTTCTAATTCAATTTCAGAAATTTCTAATTCAATTTCAGAACTTTCTAATTGTATTTCAGAAATTTCTAATTCAATTTCAGAAATTTCTATTTGTATTTCAGAATTTTCTATTTGTATTTCAGAATTTTCTAATTGTATTTCAGAATTTTCCATTTGTATTTCAGAAATTTCTATTTGAATTTCAAATGAAAAATTCTGAAATACAAATAGAAATTTCTGAAATACAAATGGAAAATTCTGAAATACAATTAGAAAATTCTGAAATACAAATAGAAAATTCTGAAATACAAATAGAAATTTCTGAAATTGAATTAGAAATTTCTGAAATACAATTAGAAAGTTCTGAAATTGAATTAGAAATTTCTGAAATTGAATTAGAAATTTCTGAAATTGAATTAGAAATTTCTGAAATTGAATTAGAAATTTCTGAAATTGAATTAGAAATTTCTGAAATACAATTAGAAAGTTCTGAAATACAATTGGAAATGGTGTAGAAATTAAAAAATCAAATTGTTTTCTGACACTCATAAAAATGTAAAATTATTTTTTTGACACTCAACTCAAATGAGAACTTAGTTGGTGTAAATATAGCTTTAAGTCGCACAACACATTCCCTTTTAAAATATTGCAGTGATTATAATTAAAGTCTTTACAAGAACGTGACCGGTAAAATGACCGATCATTTGACTGACATTTCTATCAAATTAATTAAGGGCAATTTGAAAAAGTTGGTGAAAACTTTTGTGAAGTGTGATTTCCCATCTTCCTCTAACATAGGAATTTTTTATTATATAGCATATATCTGAACTGCTCATCCTACTGTTTTTTACTAGTCAACGATGATTTAAAAACCCCTTTACCCCCACAATAAGTTCTCCCGTCCTAAACGACTATAAAATATCCTTAATATTATTTCATCTTAATGTTTTGCACATCTTAATAGCATACATATGAATGTAATTTTTTAACATCTGTAAGGAGCATAGACCTGTTTTTTATTTGCCTTACCTGGGTTTCGGTAATAATTAAAGATTAAGACAAATAACTCATTGACTCTCGTCCGATGTTGGTATTGGGGCTGCCAACATTGCCACTAGGCATGCAGCCGGAGAAAACAGTGTTGCGGGAAAGAGGGTTTTAGGTTTTCATAGTAAGCTGTTTTGCTTTAAGATGTGTTCTGTTGAGGAAAAGGGAGACATTTCCTGAGAATGATTCATAATTGTACTGAATATTTACATATAAAAATTAAGCGAATATAATTTGTAAAATATTTTCCTTATTATTTTGCAATTAAAATAGGACAATTTACAGCCGAAGAAGACATTCTATTAATAGCAGCTGTTAAAGAATATGGAAAATTTAGATGTATACCACGTAATTTATTCCCTAATCGGTCACTAGCACAACTACGTAGCCATTACAATAACGTTGTTACGAATCGCCATAAAACCATTGCGTGGACTTTAGATGATGATATGAAGTTAATTAATTTTATCAAAAAAAATGGTGTTACATCGTGGGCAGAATGTGAACGATATTTTGAAGGAAAACATACGCGCATAAGTTGTCGTACACGATTTTATACTATAAAAAAATTTCTGAAAAAGCATCCTGATTGTAGTGTTGAGGATATACCTAGAAAAAGGAAAACTTCTAAGCTAACAGTAAATACGGTTAATTGGAAGGAACAAGTTGAAAAATTGTCCTCTAAACCAAATGAAGATAGAGAAAGTGAATCAAGCGGTGAAGAAGTTAAAACAAAAGAGTTAAAAAAAATAAAAAGTTGTAGAATTAAAAAAGACAAGAAAATTGCGAAAGATAAAAAAACAAAAGTCATGGAAAAAGTTAATCCCAAAAATGACATACATCAGGTTAAAGAAAATAAAAAAGAAATTTTAACCAAAAAATCACCAGATGTAGAACAATTCCCACCAGCTGATCAGTCACAAAATAAAACAAAATCAATGATAATTAGAGAAGAAAAAAATAAAAAGCTTTACATGTCCAAGTTAAAAACAAATGGTATAAATAATTATAATTTCTTTAAGTATGCGTACAACTTTAAAATTGACCAAAATCGCTTTGATAACGTTCAAATAAAAAACCACATCTTTTCATTTGCAATGTCAGCATTAAATTCTCAAATGCCCGCCACACAAGCAAGCTATCAGTTCGACTTTAATGTACCAGAAAATATTAGAGAATACGTAAGAAAAAGCTCTTTAAAACCATTTAAAAATATACAGTCTAAACAGCTGCCTCCAAATTGGTCAACAGCAATGGGATTTAGGTCGTTATGCATACACACAGCATGCAGTACCATAAAATTTCCTAATGAATGCCATCTGCAGGCAGAAACTGAAACAAATTACCATATTAGGTTATTTCGGGAACGTTTACGTTCACTTTTTTACTCAACCGCTCTTTTAAGTCGTTTGCATCCCGGCATGGTTGGTATAACAACAATCACAAAAGAGATTGAAATTAATCCCTTAAAAAGGAAACGAAATAAAAGAAGCAAAAACCCTACAAACAAAAAAATGAAAAGTATTGAAATTATAGAAAATATTAAAACTGAATATGAAACATAACTTTGCGTGTACAAATGTATGTATATATGAGTGCACATGTATTTACTCACTAATTTAGTTAATAAATTAGTTTTATATTATTAAAAAAAAAAATAATAAAAAAATGTCTTTAAATTTTTGTTTGTTCAACTATGTAGAGGTAAGTTTTTTCTCTCAAAAACTAATTGTTCTTTTAATATTACATTTAAAATGTCACAGTTTATCATGGATTAGCAACCAATACTAAGGGGTTGCCTACCATTCCATTTAACTAAAGTGGTTCGCAACTGGACAGTATATTGATTGATATTGGCTTTATTAAAATAATTTATATTTGCATTAAACTTCGAATCATTCATGCAATAAACTAAATTATTTAAAGGCAATCAGTCTTATTGTGACTTGCGTTGTTGTTGATACCAGGTTCTTGGACTGAAACAATATTGAACTTAGATTTTGCCAGAAAAATTTAAAATTTATTCCAGGCGGCTGTGCAGTGGAGCAAGCTATTTATGCGAAACTTTTTCCAAACTTTCTCGCCTTTTAAGCAATTTTTTATAGGCAAAACCGAATGGCCACAAAACCTTAGCCGTTTCTCACAAGTCTTTAGAAATCGTTTGGATACTTCATGGAATTTTATCGGTTCGCCACGTTTTACATTCTATAAGTTTCAGTATCTTGATATTATCCTTGACTGGAGATGAAGTTCGCACTAAAATTTTCGGTCTGCGTAACCTGGAGACTCCATCGAAATGTAGTTCTACAAAAGTGTTTTGCTTGTTTTCGGTCTGCGTGACTCCATGGAAATGTTTTGCTTGTTTATATATTAATAAAATTCCGATATTAAAAAAAAAGAAAAACATAGTTTCAATATTCAACAGCAATGGCAACGTAAATTTTTCGAAGATTTTTTTTTGATTTCAAATCGCTTGCACAAAAGAAAATAAGTAGAAAACATTATGTATATGCATAACTTAGAGCTTTTTAAAATTTGATTTCAGTTCACCTACATCTTGCGATTTGAATTTTCTTTCGATTATAAACTTCAGAACACTTATGTGCGATTTAAAATCACATATCGTCACAGAAAATGCAAAACGCCCTATCTAACAAACAATTTAAAATTGGTTTTTTATTAATTCTAGCCTTAAAGTATTTACGTCATCTCTTAAAATTCTTTTTTTTCTGGCAGAAATATATTTGTTGATCCTTTTTAACTCATATATATATATGTGACAAAAATTTGTGTTTACTGCAAATATTTATTTTATTAAAACAAAAGTACTTTCCTCTCCTAAAACTTATTTAAATGTT
Source organism: Melanophora roralis (assembly GCA_963583895.1). Taxonomy (NCBI): domain Eukaryota; kingdom Metazoa; phylum Arthropoda; class Insecta; order Diptera; family Rhinophoridae; genus Melanophora; species Melanophora roralis. Next base: position 122,873,524 of record OY757187.1, read on the forward strand.
AAATAGGGCGTTTTGCATTTTCTGTGACGATATATTATGCTAAATGCGATTGTCAGAAAATGGGCAATTGCCTACATGAGTATATCCTTAAGTTGTCATTATTATGCGGAACTGATTTTACTATCTGTGTCCGTTTTCAAAGCTGTTTAGCGGAAACAGTTTCACCTGTTGATGTTGAAAGAGACAGATTATCCCCTGCTGGAATGTCCGGCATTTTTTCAGTCTCAGTATGAGGTTCCACCGTAGATCTTCCTCTTATTTTACTAGTAGTGGGGTTTTGAATTCCCCTGAGCTATAAAAATTCTTCTAGCAAAATATGAAAAATTAAATTTCATGGAAATTGGCCCTATTTCTATGACGATACAATTATGGTCGCAGTTGACAACTAAGATTCGAAAAGTAACAGCAAAAGTACACTTGCATAAAAGATTAAGCGATGTTCCAAAAAGAAAAACAATATATTCCAGGTTCATCTTATTAATAATTTCTTTCCATAAAAATTTGCTAAAAAATTAAACACAATCAGTTTTCAGTTAAAATTTTTTCATTACTTTTGCAAATTAGTAAAATTAGATAAATAGAAATAAAATGTAACATTTAATATTTTTTGTCTTAAAAACAACAACGCGATATACATATAAGAGCAAATTCATTATATGTTACGTACTTATTTGCTTATATGTATGTATATGCATTTAAAAGTTATATTAATATTACACTACACTTATTGTTAGTTATTTGTTATATGTTTATGTGCATAAAAACATATGCATGTATGTATAAATGTATTATTATAAATATTAATATTTGACCAAGTCAAGTGTTTTTTAGTTTCAAAAGAAAAGTGTTTTTATTGAAAGTTACTAAAATCAGTTTTCAATTTAATAGTCGGCTTTTGTTGTTTATCAAAACCACTGCGAGTTTGTGCCGTCTGCACCCGATTGGCAATAGCAGCAGATTGCTGTTGACAACGCACAGCCGTCTCTAATTTTTGCCGCAAGTCCGGCGACTGGCCCATTAAAGATTTAAATTCTTGTGGATATTTAGGACCAATTTTCATAAGCCATTGCAAGGCTTGTTCGTGTAATTGACGTTGATATTTTGGTAAATTCCGCAGTTTTGAAGGTTCAGCCAAATAGTTTATTAAAACCGGCACCAATAGAGTCAACATTTGTATTCCTATAGGACATTAAGGTTAATAAAGATTATATTTGTATGTATTTGATTGAATTATATATACTTAGATTGTTTTATATTAATTAGGGTATTTTATTATTTTTTTTTTTTTATTATAAAAAAACAAAAATACAAAAACTAATGGTAGGAACACATTTTGCAAGAATAAGCACTATGCAACCAGCAATGACACATGCCTGGTTGGATAAACATATTGCTAAGTGTGTATCTGCCATAACGGGTGAGTCAAAAAAAACTTTTCTCAATCATTTATTTTCCACGCTATTTCGGTCAAAACAAAAAGCAAAAAAAAATACGAAAACCTTTAAAATTAAAAACAAAAACCAAATTTGGACGTTAAAAAAAGGAAGAGCACAAAAGGTTCGCCGTTACTCTGTCTTAAAAGCATTAAATATTTTTAAAAAAGGCTTGAATATTGAAAGAAAATCTGGCCAAAATTTTGGCCTGTGAAAAGATATTGGGATCTTGTAAAAAATAACACAGGAACACAGGAAAGGTATCCCAGGACATGTACAATTTTAATGTTTAGTAGACCACCTTGTCCAAAAAAGTAACGGAAGCAGCTGTACAAACTTTTATGGCAGGATTTCTGGAAAAAGTGGATAAATTTATAAATAACGAGTAACATGACTTTATTTTATTGTTTACTGGATTTTTACAATTTTTAAACAAATTTACGTAAATATTTATATTTATGGAGTAGGCAACAAATTGTTACAATCATTTGGCCAGAAAAACGCATACCCGATGACTGGAACCTTAGCGTGTTGTATCTTGTGCATAAGAAAGGAGACAAAATTGTATGCGCCAATTATAAAGGCATAAGTCTCGTTGTAATTGTATATAAAATTCTATCGAGCGTACTATGTGAACGATTGAAAACTAAAGTCAGCGAAATAACATAACCCTACCAATGTGGTTTTAGACCTGGTAAATCGACCACCGACCAGATATCTACATTACGGCAGATCCTGGAGAAGACTCAAGAAAAACAAATTAATATCTATCACCTGTTCGTCGACTTACAAAACTACTTTTGACAGCCCGACACGAACTAAGGTATTTAAAGCCATCCATGTCTGAGTATACCCGCAAAGCTAATACGCTTATGCAAAATGACGTTAACTGATACCGAGATCATTGGTTAAAATTGGAAGTTACCTATCCGAGACCTTTAACACCAAACGAGATTTGAGACAGATTGATAGTTTATCTTGCGACTTATTTCATATTTTGTTAGAAAAAATTTACCACAAGAAACATATGCTACTCGTTTACGCTGATGATATTGACATCATGGGTCGGATTTTGCAGCAATTTTCAGTATCAAAAAGGAGTCGGCGAAAGTGGGTCGAATAGTAAATGAAGATAAAACAAAGTTTATGGTATCAACGAACGAAAAAAAAACACTGGGTCAACATGTAAACGTTGGTGACTATATCTTTAAGGTAGTAAACAACTTTCTCTATCTTGGTACCGCCATAATTCAAAGAAATAACATCAGTTTAGAAATAAAACGAAGAACTATTCTTGCTAGTAGATGATATTTTGGGCTTATCAAGTAGTTTAGAAAGAAAGCCCTCTCTCGACAAACAAAAATTACACTCTATAGGACGGTTTTATTACCCGTGCTATCGTATGGCGCTGAAGTGGGGGTTCTTACGCAAGAAGTTGATGCTGTTCTTGGTGTGCTTCAGAGATTCTTCGCAAAATATATGGACCTATTTCCGTCGTCGAATGTACCACGACCTATATGAGTTGTACAAAGATATCGACATAGTGAAGCGCATCGAAGTACAACGGTTGTTAGGGCATGTATTGGTGCTGGAAACTGGAGACAAAGCGCATTAGATCGGCTTCTGACCTTAACGGCTGTTTATAGCCATCTAAGTAACGGCTTAAGTTTTATTCAACTAAATAAGTGTTTTTTTTTTGGCTCACTCCTAATAAATAAATAAATATAATGACTTATGTAGGTATTTTACTAATACGATGAGTATGAAATAATGTTTATATATGCATGTGTATGTCTGAATATATGTGTGTATGTGCGCTTAAAGTAACTTTGTAATTAAAAAAAATGTTTTTGATTTAATTCAGTTCTTTAATTACCTTGCATAAGATTTCCTATAATATTATATGTGATATACAAATATTATTAAGTTTAGGACGGATATATTGATGATAATTAGGGAGGGAGTTCGATTTTGTGATTTTCGTTATGCATTAGAAGATAAAATAAAGATAGACAAATAAACAAGAAAAGAAAATACAAATGAATTGATATATGTTTGTGTTATATGTTACATTAATATTCTTTGTATTCTAAAGTTATATTAAAGAAATGTTTAATAATTTGTTTTAATAAAAATGACGACTTAAAATATGAAAAGTTATATTTTTTTGTGCGCCGCATTATTTGTTTCAGGATTTTTGCAAAATATTGGCATTAATTTTGAGATTATTTTGTAAAGCCCGTTCTTTAAGCATTTTTTTTATTTTACATTGACATTTCCCAAACACAAAAAGGAAATGCAGAGGACGAATTCTTTTGAATTGGCCTTGATACTTCCTGTATTAATGTACCCTGATTTATATGTATGTAGAAAACATAAATTATTAAACATTTCACCGTTACCCTATTGTTTTATTTATAGGGAGAAAAAAAATTAGTAGGGTTACCGTGCATATCCTTTTGTTAGTAAAGGACAAGAAATCCCCAAAAAAAATTACTAAAACTTCATTTTTTTTCGTTACTTACGATTTTGTGGTTCAGCTAATTGAATAAGAGCTTCAACTGTAACAATGCTTTCCAAAATAATTTGCAAATCCAGATCGGTACGAGGTTGTTTGGCATTTTCCATATATAAACCTTCAATTATGCGAGGAGCTAATGCATGTATGTAAGGTGTGGACACCTGCAGTTTGGATTGTGAAAATATAAGTCGTGCCGTCTGTATACATTTGAGCTTAACTGACAAATTATCTGACTGCAAATACTGTCGAAAATGATTTATGCAAGGATATTGGAGAGACGGTGCCGATACCACTGAGGATGGGGTGTGTAATATAAAAACAGCGATTGCCCTTAACATGGTCACTTCATCCATTTTTCGATCCTCATTGTTGCCAGCGGTTTTTGTAAGATCCACTATAGTGGCCAAGGCGCTTTGCAGCAATTCTTGCCATTCGCTAGCCACTGAAGAATGTTTAACCCATTTATCCTTACAAATTGATTCTAGAGCATGTAAAGCTGCTTGTATGGCCACAGTGTTGGCTAAAATAGTAGTGTCAATAAATGATTTATTAGCTATTTCCTTAATAATGGAGGTTGTCATATAAAGAATGGTGGGCAGTATAGCCAGGGCCCCCTTTGGTGAACAAAGCGTTGTTAATTCCTCTACACATTGTAAAGCACTGGCAACTAGACGACCATTGTCTTCAGGCAGCTTGTTAAAGAATGATTGCGAAGATAGTGCTGTTTTCGCAATTAAATCTTGACGAAATTGTACTGTGTTGGCGGCTCCGGGATTCATGGTAGGAATTTGACGTACAAACAAACATAAGCACACCTCCAAGATGGCGTAGATGTGCGAGGAGCCAGGTGTTATTTCTCCTGATGTACCTCCCTCCCCCATTTGATCGATTTGTTCTTGCAACGAAATGTTATCCGCATTTTCTACATTTTTATGTTTTTCCAAGTACTCCTCACGTAATTCATTTAGTTTTTCCCCAGAAGCTTGGACTGATTGCTTTAAAATTTTAATGCAAAGTAGTTGCACAAACAAATCATCACTAGTCAGTATTTGCCTGTGCAGCACATTGCACAATTCAATCGTTAAGATTTTATCTTTAACCAACTGTTGGCGAGCCCATTTTGAATCAAATATCGTGTACATTGATTGTAAGCAGCTGATTACATTTTTAGGTTTTTCTGATGTGCGGGCGCTGCACAAGGCTTCCATACACAAACCAAATATCATATGGAAACGATCGGCCGATAGCGAACCATGAGATATATTGTGGTTAGCTTCTAAAGAGGTATTATCCAGAGGGTTGTCCCCCGTATCTGTTTGACTGGGTGTTTCCAGGTGTAGTTGAAAGCCCTCGTCCTTCAGCCACAAAGATGAGGCATACAAAATGGGTGGCCATGAAGCTAAATAATGAGGTTTCGACGAGTTTATGGTATCGGGAGTATAAAAAGCTCCCCCGTCATGGGGCAATTGACTTTGGAATTCGGATGGCAATAAAAGTAAAGCATGATCTTTCATTGCTGCCAACCAATGAGTAGAAAGATTATCTAATTCCGGCTTAACCAACGACAGAAGACTTTCACAATTTCGGCCATTCCCATAGTCTGCGGCACCAGCTTCCTCGTCATCTATTTCAATCCCTCCTGTTAGCGAGGGTATTAGATTTGAGGTCGTTAGTTCCTTTCTTAGCAAAGATGCCGGTGCGGAATTATTAGTGATCATGGCCACTATATAAACTTCAGCCCAAGCCTTTAGTATGCTCAGTTTCTCCAGAGTAGTCATAGACTCGTTAAACAATTGTGTTGTATTCGTTTTCGTGTGTAATTTGTTTAAAGACGATACCAACAATTGATGAACCCGACGTAAATCATTTAGGTCACGAGCCACACCGGATCCTATCCAAGCTGAACAAACCTCACAGGCAGCAGCCGTTACATGTGAAGGAGTGTCCGGTGCAAATGCCGGCCTTAAAGCAGCCCCAACCTTAATTGCAAAAAAAAAAACGTTTAAAAAATTTAAGTTTTAGTGAATTTTTGCAAATATAGCCTACCTGAGCTTGAAACTGTTCCAACAACAAATGACCAGGAAATTCTGGCTCTGGAACATTTGCAAAACGGTCAATAATTTCCTGCAAAGTCCTCAAACCTTCCAAACGTAATTGATCGGAATCTGAAGTTGCAGCAATAAATGACATGCGTATAAGCTCTGAGAGATGAAGTATAAGATAATCCCCGTTAGATTTTGTCATCTGCATATCTTTGGCCAGCAGCAAGTCAAAGTGTATGGGACTATCGGACTCGCAAGCCGACATTATTTTCCTAACAGATTGGGCAGCAAACACACGAGTAGTCCAGCGTGGCTGGATGGCGGGGTGGGTGGAAGAATTTTCTGTGGCATGATATTCGGTGACATCGTCAGCATCATCTTCTTCATCGTCATTATCCACATCGTTATTGGCCAAATTATGTGATTGTGAAGAACTGGTTGCTAAGCTAGATTTTCCAACATCCCCTTTTGTCGATATAGCAACATCATCTGGTAATGGTGAGTTTTCCACTGCTACGGTAAGAACATTTTTACACAGACTAAGCCAAGAGCTTAAACTTTCCGCAGCCATTAATTGCAGCATCGAAACCAAAGTATCATGAATATTTTTAAGCATTTCTATATCAGTTTCGGTATCTAACATGGCAAACAGAATACCGGGAAGACCAAATTCAGTAACAACTAATTTAGGACAGTCGTCGGGTTTAACACATAAAGCCAAATCGCAAACCTCTTTGGCTTCACGATGTGCTAGTTGGCGAAGACATGAAACAGCAGCCTTACGTTGTGTTAAATAGTTGCTTGACAAATTTCTAACAAGTGTGGGAACCAATGAGGGTAAGCTGATGCTCCCCGGTGCAAAAAGATGAACTTGTTGCAAACAACCAGTGGCTTCGGCTTGTACCAAAGGATCGGAATGACCTTGCATAATATAGGAAGCACAAATAAATGATCGGCGCATTTTTATAACACCCCCCGCATTTCCCTTAAAATAAATATCATAAAAGTTTTCAGTTTTTATTAAAGAAATTATCTGGCTTTTTTTACCTGCAGTTCAGGACCCATCGTTGTTATTAAAGCATTCAAAACACGTCCAATACACTGATGAATATCCACATATGATTGCGGTACATTTAGTAAAAGTTTAAGACACAATGTCAAAGTGGCCTCGACGTAACTGCGAAACATGGGCCCTCCAGAATCTGCAATTAAAGCTAAGGCATGTAGTGCCCACAACTGAACCACGGGCGAAGATATATCTTGAGCTAAAGCTAATAATATAGACACGCTTGTATTCAAATGCTGTGAAGATCCCATACCACCCACATATCGGTGTAAGCAACCTAGAGATAATGAGTGACCCGTGCGTGTCACTACATCTCGTGCAGACTTTAATTTATCAAATGAATTTTGCGCCAGCTCAGCTGTAAAACGTGATTCACCTACAACTTGTGCCAATCGACCTAAGGCCTCAGCTGAAGCACATCTTAGCATAGCGTTTGAACTGCTTAATCCTGTAGTCACCAGGCTGGTAAAACTTTTCCGTACATCCTCTTGTCCAATACTGGCCTTATTGTCCATAAGCACTTTGAGCCCGCAAAGAAGAGCGGTATAGACATTCATTTGTACAGCTTCCTGTCGACTACTCTTCGCTTGTTTTAAACATTCTGCAAAGTGATCCAGTATTTGTAATCGATGCTTATTAGCTACTTTAGGAAAAATAACACCAAACAGAGTTATCGACATATCTATAATGGCGACGCCAAGAGGCAAAGGTCCTGGACATTGTTCAGCTTTATAGCCATAGGCTCCGTTCACTGTAGCATTAAGTAGATTTCCCGAAATTCTATATAAACAGCAGGGGTCATGTTCTAAAGCACCAGATCCGGCTGCACTATTCGGTTGTAACTGTTTTAATTTGAAACAACAAATGTTAAAGTATTTCAAAAAAATGCTTCCATTAAGAAGTATACATGCGACCCAATGCTCTCAATGACAAAAAATTAATAAGTTTATAAAAATTATACATAAAAAATAAATATTAAGATTTACATAAACTTAAGAGCTGCACAAGCGTAATAAAAAACAGCATTAAACAAATTTTCCTTTTGCAATTTATTAAACTGGTAAATTAAATAATTTTTTGTATTTTAATATGATTTATCTAAATACATAAAAAAAAATAATTAACGAAATTTTTAATTGAAAATAAAAATGACCTAAACGAGAGTTAAACCAAAAAGTTAAATATTAAAACGAAACAGAAACAGAACAATTTGTCAAGCTTTAAAACACTTACATGATCACCATCCCATCTACGATTGGGTTCCATCTAATTTTATATTTTTTATAAAAATTTAAAATAAAAGGCAAAATTTATATAGAGGTTTTGATAAAAATTTTGGAAAATTTCTAAACCTACTCGTTATTACAAAGATTTCCTTTTTTTAAAATATTTTTTTTTTAGTTTTTACAATAACAAAAACAAGCTAACTTATTCTCTTTATTTAAACATTTATTTATTTTTATTTTCCTAGCAAAGTAATATGTAAGCAGCTTTAGCAATTTACCTGATCTTCTATAATGCGATGATCGGTTTCCTGTAACCATGTGCCCAATATAACAGAGTCATCAGCATGACAAAGGTTTCGTAATAGAGAATTAGTAGTATTTGCAGGGTTCTCAGCCAAAGTAAATTCAGATATAAGCATACGCAGTAAGTGGGTATATGATGCTTCCAAAGCATTTGGTGGCAACTGAGATAATGTTTCGTAAAGGCGTAAACGCACCATAGCAGCTGGCGCTTTCAATTGAGTGCCAAAGCTTTTTAATACAGTAGATAGGCTAAGCCCAAAGTTAAAAAAAAACATTTTTTAGACAGAGTAACTAAAAAAAGTGTATAAATATATTTTCTTCATTGACGACTTACTTTACCAACATTGCTAAAGCACTTTCGATGGGTGTCAATAGACGTTTTGTTATATCTTCTGTTACTAGTTCAGGACAATTGACCAAAAAACTTTGCATTACCGATAAGGCACCTGCACGCCCTTCAAGTGTCACCTGCCAGGTAAACGAATCGCCACGAGCCTTTTCTGATTCCAACTCTTTGTTGGAACGAGGAAAGGAATGTCGCCATAACAGTAGCAGCCTTGGTAGTAACCCCTTTACTACCGGTGAGCCAAGAGTCATGATAGATCCTATCAGCAACCAACCGGCTTGGGTACGATTTAGCGATAAGCGACTGTTTTGAGAAGCTGAACGTAGCAATTCTTCGGCCGCATTAAAAACAACTTTGCCTTTGGTATGTGGTATGCCTAAAGGAGAGTAACGTACACTTCCCAAAATAGCCGCTAAAGCGCAACTGTAACCCGCTATGGCTTCCGGTGATGAGCGCATTTGTTCGAGAGCATCCACAAAACGATCGATTAAGGGTGATATTATACTTGGCACAGCAACACAAAAACATCGTAAACACCAAGCTGCTGCTAATCTTGCTGCAGCACTTGGATGCACTAGCACAGCACAAGTTGTGTCCAAAGCATTAAGAGTTTGATCGACCAAAAGATTTTGGGCTGTTGTACCCAAACCCAATACCAAAGAACCCAATTCTTGCAAACCACATACCAAAAAGTGTTGACTAAAAAGGGTTTCTTGATTAGAGTCTTTGGCATTTTCTGGATTAAAATCTATGGAGTTCATTTGTTTGGCTATCATGTAAATCAGATCCTTGCAGGCCGAAATTTGAGCCTTTTCACCCAGCATCTTTCCTAATACGGAACGTAAAATAAAATTAATGCACTTGCGTGAATATACGGCATCAACATGGGATGAGGCTGCCTTCGGATTGGCCACTAGATCCAGTATATGAGACAGAAATGTGGATAAATTACGTTCCAACCATACACAGCCCATATAATCAACAAATACAACATATGCTTGGGTAACGCCCACACGTATTTCACGGTTAACACTCGAGCTACCTTTGATCATTTCCCCAGTACCTTTAAGGAATGAGCCACCGCCTCTTAGAAAGCCTGACATTAAGATACTTAAGGTTTCGTCTAATGATACCTGCCTGGCCGAAGGTTTCGGAAGTGAGGGCTGCACTGACATCTTTTTGCTGTTCCCATCATTCTGCTGCTGTTGGGTAAATGCCAACAATGTACCCAATAATTTTGCTACAGAACAACGTACTTCATAGCTGCTGCCATCAAAAGCACGAAAACAGAGAGCCGGTAAACTTTCGAGTTCAGTTTGATATAGAAATGGCGCATGCTGTATCATTTCTAAAATACATTTTGCTGCCGACACTCTGACAGCCATAGCCCGATCTGTCAAGCCGTGTTTGGTCGCTTTGTAAATATCCTTGTGGACATTGGCTATGGCCGTACCCATGCCCGCGCAAACTTTTTCCAAAGTTATCATGATTTCAATGCGAGTTTGGGACTCAGCATTGCGCAGTGTTTTTAACAGCAAATTAACTGTTTCCTCATACGAACGACCCATCATACGTCCTAGTTTTTCATACATGGAACCAAGAACACATATAGCAGCCCTTAAACATAATAATATGTATAATGAAAATTACTTCGTAAGCTTATTATTTTACTACCCATTCTATAATTTACTTACAACTTGGTAGGCAAATAACTGGGTGAGTCATCCTTGTTTTTTAAGATATCGTTGCAAGCATTTGCTGTGTCAAACAACATAAATGTATCGCCTACTGAAAATAATGTAGCCAAACAACTAGCCAATAGCTTTCGTGTTGGTGATCCGGGAGAGCCATTTATTTGGGCTGTCAATTGTTGCACAAGCGTTTTTTGATGATTCTTTATTTCATTGCGATCAATTGCCTGCAGAGTCTTTTCTAAATATCCCAACCACTCAAAAATAAAAACAGAACGTTTTGGCTCGGGTAACTGCTTAAGAGCATCTTCATTTAGAGTTAAACTATGCGCCAGCTCCATAGTAACATCAAAATGTGCTCCTTCGGTCGCACTGCTGTTTCTTTGGTCCGCTTCGAAGCGTGTAAATGATCTTTAAAAAATGTTTACGTATTTTGGATTTATTTATTGTTTTTTTTTATTCTTGATAGACAAAGAGAACTGAGATATAAATGACGTGATGCAAAGAATATGATGAAAATAATTAAATAATATTATCTAAGGAGGCGAGAATGGCCACTCATTTTGTGTGATGATCTAAAAAGCTTATTAAAAATATTAAAAAAAAAAAACGAACCACACCATTTCCAATTGTATTTAAAAACTTTATTCTTCAATTTCAGGAATTTCAAAAAATTATATTTCAATTTCAGAATTTTTTATTTGTTTCAGAATTTTTAAAAAAGTATTTTCAAAACTTTTTTTAATTGTATGTATTTCAAAATTTTCTAATTTTATATAAAAAGTTTTTGATTTAAAATACTATTAGAAAATTTTGAAACTGTATTTTTGAAATTGAAATTGTAAAAATCAGGGAAATTGTAATATCTATCGGCTTCAAAAGTAAAGCAAAGTAATTTCATTTTAATGTGCAGATTTTTTTTATTAAAACTGATTAAATAGAATCATGGGAAGTGGTTCAATAAAAAAATTTAAGCAGATTTCTACAAGACCATGTCTCGAAAACTACCTCCATTAGACATGAAATCACTAACATTAACAAAAACCCCATGTTAACGTTTAATAGCGAAAATTTTTAAAAAATAGTTTTACAACATGCTTTTACAACGATTCATGGCTAATGTAAACCGTAGGTTATAGCTGGATCGGAGCACAAATTCTTTGATAAGAATACCACCATACAAAGGCAACAATTTTGTTAAATTTCCCCAATGTCATACTCTAAAAATTTAAAAATCTGCCGTACTCAAGCCTTGCACGAGATATCTTTTTTTACAATATCGACATTTGGTATATGAACACGGGGAACGTTCCCCCCGATAGAAAAATACCAATTTGGCCAAGTTGACTTTTAACTTGTTGCGAAAGAATTTTGTAATATTGTTCATATTTAAAGGAGAATTAATAACAAACTTTATATGAACATGATTCTTATATACCCTTTACATTCGTTTTTTGTTTTCTCAGTCATATGATCCAGCCAAGTTGTTTTCAAACCGCAAATATTATTAAAAAAAATACCTTTTTGGTGGGTTTAAAATCTATTAGCATCCTATTTAAGAAAAAAAGATTTACAAGATGCAAACATTTTAAGGTCTAGCAGTTTTCAAGTTAGTTTGTATTAAAAATTTCAAAAAATGTTTCGTTTTTATGAGAGCTACGGCTTTCCCTCCTCCTATACAACAAACTTTGGTATTGTTTTAAAATTACTATGTGGTAAATTTGAAGTCAAAAGCAAGGTGGCTCAAAAAAAGTCATCCGATGTTGTTTGGATCTCAATTTTTTATCCTAAATGAAAAACTTCAATTCTGTTTTTTGATTATGTTTATTTAAACCTCTAGAATTTTATTGGTCAAGTCGAGAAGATGATATCGGCCGAAGGGCTCGTTTTATGGCATTTTTAATTACTTCGGCGAGAACTTTGGGCGACAGATTCTCGCACTCGTATCGAATGTTCTCCCTGAGGGGTTGTTCATTTAAACACGATACTTCAAAAAACCCCACAAAACATGTCTGGAACGGTTTAATCGGGGAATCTTGCGGGCCAATGTTTATCGCCCAAAACGAGACATTAGGCGACAACGCCTTTAAAATATCTGTAGTGTCTTGCGCAGTATGTGCCGTTGCTTCGTCCTGTTTGAACCACATGTCCTCCAGTCCTAATTCGTTCCATTGCTGAAAAAAAACTCGGCTAGCATGGCCCTATAGCGCGCATCTTCCACTGTTGTCGTTTGACCAGCGGCGTCATCGAGAAAAAAGGCGCGATGACTCTATCAGTGTGAACAGCGCACTATGCATCACTTTGAGCGGGTGCAATGGCTTTTTGTGCATCGGTACCCCAGAAGTAATAGTTTTGCTTGTTCACGTACCGGCTGAGTTGGAAATGAGCATTATCGCTTATTATGATTTTGGTCGAAAAATCGTCCTTTTCGGCCTCGAGATTAAGGTCTTTGACCAAAAGTCGCCTTAAGGACGACCGGCTAATGGCTAATTGCCAGGTACGACGTTGGGTCGATGTTTCTGGCAACAGCACAACATCCTAGCCAACAGCAGCGATATTATCGGCAGAACGGGCGCTCCGGGGCCGGCCACCCTTGGCAGCGTCTCGTGTGATCCCATACTCTTCAAGGTTGAAGTGTTTACGAAGTCGGTGCCGGACGACCGGGGAATCGACGACGGAGCTTGCGCTGCGCCAACACCACAGACGAATTGTTACGCAAAAAAATAGACACGATTATTCCGCGTTCTTGGGGAGTGTATCGCTCCATGGCTTGTTCACTTGTATTCTACATCTGTCTAGTTCACAAATGTCAAAACAGATTTGACATTGGCCGCCATTTGCGAAATCTTCCAAAAGGGTGATTTCTTTTGGCCTCCCTTGTATATGTTCACACACACGTTTATTTAATATTTTGATTTCAATGATTTTAAAATATTTTTTTAATATTATTTTATAAATTTTTGGTTTTTCCATTTTTCATTTAGGAAATTAAACTATTATAACTTGTGCTTGTGCACAGCTCTTAGTCAATTTGTTATTTCCAAAATGTAGGCCTTGTTGTTAAGGTTTGGTGTGGTAAATTTCAAGTCGATAGGTGTGACAGTTTCCGAGTTATAAGGTAAAAAATTAAAAAAAATGGTTCCTCTGTATTGAGGGGAAGCCCTTATTCAACTAATTTTTTTTTGTACACATCTTATCAGAATTATTTTGCAGAAGGTTTGAAATCGCCACTTGTAATAGATTATCAGGTATAAAGCATGAAAAATGTCTCAAAATTTGTGAACTATTACTTTACCTGTTCCTATCCCAAAAAAAAATCCGGTATTAAGAACGCCGGCACCTATCAAGTATGTCTGAGAAGTTTTGTGACAACAGTAGCTATATTTTTTAGATACATATGTATATAAGGATATAAGCATGGATTTTGTTCTATCTCTATCTTAAGTGACCGATCTTGCTGATTTAAAATAGCGTTAGGCCTAGGGATATTTATAATATTTAGCAATATAACGTTGTCCGTCGGATTCGACTTGGATCCCGAAACTGGATTTTAACTGTCCGTCTGTTAAAACAAGATTCCAATTTGTAAGTATGTGGAATATATATTTTATAGTCGCAAATGAATATTGCAGAAATTACAAACGGGATGACAAATTGATTTAAACTCTTGTCGCTATGTGAAGAGTATAAAAAAGGAAGTTTTCAGAGTAATTGATAAGTAATTGAAGGGTATATAACTAAGAATAGGCACAGCAGAATATGCGCTTTCACTGTTTTTTTTTTTAATTCTTTAAACTAAATCTTAATGAAGTACACTTAATTCTTACCGAGAGTGTGATATGCATAAAAAATCGCCATTGACACCCTTTTGGTTTTTATATAATAAATAATCTAAAGACTAAAAAGAATAAAAAAATTGCAGCAGATGGTTTTAGATGATTCAACTACAAAAAAAAACACCTACAAACCGGTTAAGTGAAAGTAGCACAATTCTTAACAAAAGAAAGTGCAACATTCTTTTATTTAACTATAAGGCTTAAATCTTAAGGAACACAAATGTTTTAGTAATTTAAAGAAAAAAACACGTATCAGAATACAGCATTAGTAATTGCTTACTTATGTATGTACATATGTATTCAAATATGCTATACAGCTATTATGTAGATTAATAGTTTTATAAACAATGAGATAAAATAGTTAGTACGTTAGGATAATATGTGTTAACATGCTGTCATTATTATAAATTATAGTCACCTCCTGGCCTCTCCGATTGCTTTGCGTAAAAAGTGTGGGGTAGTGGTTAAAATGTATGTTTCCAAATTTTCCATTATGGCAATAGTATTTGTATGTTTTATATGTGATATTATGTGAATTGCATGTTTTTGTTGTATAGATTGCAATAGTTCAAGGTTGCAGCAAGTACATATTTATTTAAATGTTTTGTTTTCTCATGATTTCTTTGTTTGTTTAAGAATTAATCAAGAAATAAATCAATATGTTATGCTTAAAGTGTTTAAAATATTAGTTTTAATTTTATAAATTTTAATAATTTTGTATTTGGAATATGTGGAAAATGTTTTATCTTTAAAATATGTACACACTGTGTATTATATGCAACATTTTTCAATTACATTTTTATTTTCTAACTTTATTTTAAAAATATTAAATATTAGATGCGGTATTTACTCGAGCAGCGGCACTTTTAAACTAAAGAATAAATATTTTTTACTACTAATAGTAAAAAGCAGGCAAAATGCCTAAAAAAATCTAAAGAATATTATAATGAGAGGAATAATAAGCAAACTGTTGTTCTCTTCTCTTAATTTTTTTTTAACATAAAAGTAAGAGAAATCATTTATAATAAAGGCTGTCGCAGAACAAACACACAAATTTACCCATAGAATTTAGTAGCAAACACCTACATATTACCTTAAAATAGTGAATTCTAAGCTAGAAAATAAGATAAGTTTCTTGAATTTTAAGTTATGCACCAATTTATAAATGTTTTAAAAATTATTAATGAAAATGTATGTATATATTTTTGAGATTCTAAAAATTATTCATAATAATAAATTGGTTAACACTGTATTCGGTGATAACTAAGAACTCAACACTTTTGCATGATATGTAAGAAAAAAAAATATAAAAATTCATAATTATATTATTTTTTTGGATCAAATCCACCATTATTGGCTAATATTCTAAGCCAATAAAGACCAAACCAATAAAAAAATTTTTTGCCAACAGATTTATATTATAGTGTTTTTTAAGGTAAACTTTATTGTTTTTTCCAATAACATTTTTAATTATATATTTTTAAAGCTTAAAAACAACAAAATAAAAAAAAATTAGGGTAAAAATGGCATAGCGGGAATGTAACGAAGAGCATTTACTGTGGCACTATTTGGGTCACCCAAATCTTTAACGATTCCCTGGATACGTGAGACCACATCAGAACGTTGTATATCACCGCGATCAAGCATACGTTTAAAAAGAATAAAGAGTTGTCGTTGTGATGACATGTAAGACAATTCACTGAGGTCCTTTAACAGTTTATCAGAATAGCCTTCATATTTACTTAGATTTAAAGATTTGGCATCTCGTTTTAGTAGATCGTAGACCAATAAGAATTCCACATAAGGTTTAGTAGGCGGAGCACGTTTCTTGCCAGCAGTTGAGGTGGTAGACCAACGATCCATGGCAGAAGCTGTGTCTAAAGTGGCGCGTCCGTAGTTGTCATCATACAAACGTAAGAAATTATCTAGGGACTCAACATCATTGTTAAAATCATCATGATTTTTCTCAGTTATAATGTCTTGTATTAAAGAAAGTGGTAAATTATTAAACCCTTCGGGTGTGCTGCCCAATTCGTAAAATATATCATAACCTTCTGCTGGCCGCTTTAAGTGTTTTATAAAATTTGGTGCGTATATTGCAGGCTTATGCGGCGGCGTAGGTTTTGAGCTAGAGCTTTCGGTTGTTGTTGACGATTGATCCCACCAGCTAGGCGGTTGCCAATAATTGGGAGTTGTGTGCGGCCTTACAGTAGTTGTTGTTGTGGTAGAAGTGTTGCTAGCAACTTGCTCGGTAACATAACTAAAAGGCGGCTCTACAGTTGTTGATGACAGTGGCTCATATTGCAAAAGATCAATGTAGTACGCTAATGCCTGCATAGATGCTGGCAAGTAACTATTTAGTAAATTAGCTGCTTGCAGTTGTGAGACGCTTAACAAAACAACAATTGTTAAGCAAAAAAATCCATAAGATTTTTGGAAAAATTGCATATTTATTATTTTCGTTTTTTTTTTCTTTTTTTTCCTTTAAATTTGCTTTAAGATTATAAGCTTAATTGATATTGATTTAAATATCAATAATTGTATACGTATAAGAATCTCATAATAAACCCAAAAATACCGAACGTTAAACTTTTAAACACTACTTCTCTTCAGAACCAAAATTACAATGAAAACGAGCATTTTGCTTTAGCTTGGTTAAGACTCATCTTGAAACACAAATGAAGAATAAAACTAACTTGTTTTTTTTTCTTCTTAATTTTGCCTTAAAACTTTTAAATTATGTTTCAGTAAATAAATCAAATATACAAAAAGCAATAAACGATTTTTATCGCAAACTGCATTATGGTTTTGGGTCTTCTACATGTACGCTACAGCCCGCAAAAATATATTAACAAATTTTACTTTCTATTTAGAAAAAACATTCTGTTGGCTTAATATAGAAATGGCATTACTCGATGTTTTCTAAAACAGCGTTTTTTTGCTGATTTTGGCAAATGTTAAAGTCATTATATTTTTTTAACTTTTTTAATAAGAAATTGCATTTAAACTTTTTTGAAGTTTCTTTCTGCCCCTGTTAATTAAAAAAAAAGATTTACGCCCTTTTATATTAAGCCATCGATACAAACATTCATATAAAAGAGGATACATCCGAATAAATAGGCTAAAAAACTTAGCCGTACTTAAACTATTTTTGCTTCTTATAACGTTAAAGACTGCGCTAAATTATAATACTTTTTATTCCACAAAGCGATATGCATCTTATTTTGTTATATAAAAAGTAGCGTAAAATATTGCCGTTCAGTTTCTCCTGCGGCAGGTAAAAGAAAGGTGAATACACTTTTATAGTTGTTTTATTTACATTTTTGTTTGTGTATTTAAAAAAACACAACAACAGCCTGTGCGTAGTGACAAACTAAAAAATACATGCAAATAAAAAAGTTTTCGTACAGTTAGATAAATTAAGAGTTGTATAAAGTTAATACATAATTTCCAGTTTTAGATTTTATTCGACCATAGAATTTATACTAGTAACAAATGATTTTCTTTGAGCTTTTAGTCAGTTTTGATAAAATATATATTTATTTGCAAATACATATTTCGTTACTCATCGAGTAACATCTTCAGGGCTAATATATTTGTTTACTTTTTGTTAGCTATAGGGCGAAATTTATTACAATTTCCCAAATTTTATATGGGAGCCCCCTAAGCCAATGGAGATAAGGGGTAAGCATGTTTTAGCCGTATGCTTAAGAGGGGAAACTAATGGGGGTCAGTCGAACATTTTATTTCTCTAAGGAAAAGTTGTGGGCGTTTTTGCATCATTCCTGTTAATTTTGTATGGCAACCTCCTTAGGCAATGGAGATAGGAGGTAAGTATGTTCTAGAAATATATTTGGGAGGAAAAACTAATGGGGGTCTGTGAAACATTTTATTCCTCTAATTTTGTGTGTCAATCCTGTTAGGGGCGAAGATAGGGGGTAAGTATGTTTCAAAAAAATGCTTGGGAGGAAAATTTAATTGGGGCCGGTGTTACATTTTGCCTTTGTAGGATCACTCTGAAAGCTGTGGGAGCGATTTAAATACAATTCAAATAAATTAACTTTGTATGGCAGCCCTGTTATGGAGTTGAGTTAGGGTGTAAGTATGTTCCACAAAAATATTTGTGAGGAAAAATAATGAAGGTTGGCCTTACATTACACCCGTTGCAGTTGTAGGAGTTTTTGTATTAAAGTTTTAGAGAAATAAACAGAGGTATTCGGCTTATATCTCGGTCAGTTATCGGGCGATTTTGAAACATAAAACATTAAATTATGTAATTTCATTCATATGGTCGTTAATATAAAAAATAATAAAAATCGTAAAATTTCAAGTTTAAAAAATTTTTCAAATTAATTGTCTTATTCACAACCTCTGTTATATCGTGTAAGCAATGGATATACCTACATAGGTAAAGTTTCAAATGCATTTGTTTTGGTTTTTTATTTGTTAAAAAAAATATTTATATTTAACAATGTAGGTACGACAATACAACAGGTTGTGAATTGACTTAATAGGTATTTAATTCACTAATCACCAATTCAAAAAAGTAGGAATTTCTATACACATTTACATATCTATATATTTTTTTAAATACCTACATACATACATGTGTATGTATGTACATAGAATGAAAGGAAATTTGTTTTTAATGCAAAGTGTAGGTATTTTGAATATATTAATGCCTACAAAGTGTAATAAAGATAAAGCAGTTTTTTGTTTATAAAAACCACTGATTTTAATATTTATCAGAACTTAAAAGAATAAAAAATTATATTTTAAACTTAATGTAAGAAAATAGTGGCAAAAAATTTATGTTTAGATTAGAAAACCATTTGTTTAAATGCACATAATAAAATTTTTTTTTGTAAAGTTCAAGTGTAGATTTCTAACATTAAAATACATGTTTATTAAATAAATAAAAATCTCTTATATGTACTACAGTTTTTATTATAGTGTACGCTTACAGCATCCGCCTTTAGTCATAATATATAGGTATCACAAACATTTCCATAGATTTAATATTTTGAACTCTCTGTGAGCAAACTTTACAGTTTTGATAAATCAATATGCCTATAGTGTACGCAAATAATTATTTGGTTATTAAGAGTTTTAAATTGTTTCGTACTAGCACCTTTTTTTAAGTAAAAATATTCAAAGCATCTACATAATTTATTTGATCATTTCAATTCCACAAATGCATTTTCAAAAGTTTACCAGGGAAATTTAATTCGTAAACGAATCACTTTATAATGGAACTGCAACATACCTATGTAAATGTGAATTTTTTCAGTTCGATAGATAGCTATTTACTTACATTTAAATTTATTCACAAATTCTTGCAAACGCAAAATTTAATTTACTTTCGTTTTAGAAATAAAAGACATTTAATCACACACAAATATATGGAAGTCGTTGCAGCACAAGATTTTTTTTTTTTTAATTTTGTCTACGCCTTTACAAGAGTTCAACTAAATCTTTTTTTAATTGCACAACAAAATTTAGTAAGGTTTTTAATATATTAAAATTTTATTTTCTTTGGAAGGTAGTAAAATTTTAATAGTTTTAACAAATATTTATAAATAACACAAAAATATGAACAACATTAAAAATGTATTTAGTGATGACAAATTGCACATTTTTTACATTTGCTAACGATAACAACGATTAAGGATGGCACCATGGTACAATTACCTTAGAAGCTACTATCGCTACGGCAACAACTACAACAAACTTGATACCAAATTTATGAAGTTGCTGTAAAAGCATCCTCGTTTATATCAAAAAACGTACTGTTTGACAGATATAACGAGTGGAAAAACTCGAACAAAAAATTGTCAGCTGTTGAATCGATACTACCTTGTAACATATTTATACCATGGATGACACAGAAATTGTTTTAAACTTTGTAGTGCTATATAACGTTATTATCATGGTGAAGTTAATTATCAGGTTAACGCTTCCGGGAGAGAATTTTTGACTCTTACTTTTTTATATATGGAGTTTGACAAAACGGTGGTGAAACAGTTTGAACCGTATTGTCAAACTACATGAGAAGAAACAAGTAACAGATTCAACAATTCTCTCCCGGTTGCGTTCACTTGATAATTATTTCACCATGGTTAGTATTATAGGTTTTTTTTTTAATCCTAGACATATCCTAATTTGTAAAAAAAATATTTTTTTATAAAAAATGCTTATAAACTTTTAATAAAAAAACAGGGGAAAATATTTGGAAGCCAACCAACGTACACCCATTTATTCGTTGCAAGCTTATTTTGTTTTAACTATGTTTTTTTAATTACTTGGTATATTTTTATTTTTGCGTTAGCGGCTACGTAAAACCTTTGACGGCTTTGCTTAACCGGCTTGGTGCAAATATTTTATGTTTTAGACAGTACATTTTTATTTTTGTTTTTATTTTGTAAACATTTAAAGTTAATGTACGTGTACTCTATTCAGAAAGCTTAAAGGAAAATGTCTTTGCAGCCAGAAATAGAAAATATTTATAAAGAAAAATTTAAGCTTTTGGTGGAATCTGAAGAAACACTTGATGTGGACATAACAAAAGACCATAAAGAAATAACAAATCTATTAGGTCATCAGACAACACAAACTTCTGATGACATTTGGATATTCGGCTATGGGTCACTGATATGGAAAGTTGATTTTCCCTGTATTGATTGGCAGCGTGGCTACATATGTGGCTATCTGAGACGATTCTATCAGCATAGTATTGATCATCGTGGTGTTAAAGTAAAGCCTGGGCGTGTTGTCACTCTAATACCAGCCAAACCCCAAGACAGAGTGTATGGCGTGGCATATCGTGTATCCGCCAAAGATAGAGATTCGGTCATCAAGCATTTAGATTTTCGAGAGAAAAATGGTTATCAACGTTGCACTGTGCCATTTTATGTGTTCCCCGAAGATCCTAGCAAAAAAAGTATAGATATTCTTATGTATATAGCCACAACGGAAAACGAGTCTTGGGCTGGCACTGAAGAAGATAGTAAAATTGAAAAAATAGCTGAACAGATATTTAGCTCTGCTGGCCCCAGTGGTAGAAACCGTGATTATTTATTTAACTTGAGTCTAGCTATGATGAGTTTATTTCCAGGCCTGCATGACGACCATCTGGTGGAGGTTGAGACCGCTGTTCGGTCCAAAATAGCAAATGATGAAGTTAATCTTTTGGAAAAAGCAATAAAACGCGAACTCGGCCATTTGGTGCAAAATATCAGGGAGGAACCTTCAAACGCGGAGAGCAACTGTGATAAAACAAAAAGTGTGACATTGTTCGCAACTAAAGTCGAACATTTAGTAAAATTCTGCTCAAAAGTTGGATGGCGCGAGTTTTTTCTTGCTAAAGAGCTTTATGGCATTCATTCCTTGAATTTATGGGGCGATGAGGATCGTCGTCAATCGTAGCTTAAATTTGAAAAATATAAAATAATTTTGTCTACAAAATCTTTTTTTTATTTATTTAATTATAAATAATAAAAAAAAAAAACCTTGGTTAATAAAATTTATAATTGTTATGCAGTCGAAACTAAATAGTTATTAATTAGTAAACACTATTATATGCATATATGTATATGAATAAAGGTCTATAAATTAAACATGATTGTAAAATAGACAAATTTAGTTGGCTTTTCAACTAAGCTAAGGGCTAAAACAATGGTTTAGTAATTGAAAACTGAAGCTTAGATTTGCACTAAAATATTTCAGAAAATTAAAAATCATTCTGGCAGACAAACGTCAAATACATTTTCTGAGTTTGTGTTTTTTTCATTAAAAATAAAACTTGTTCCTCTAAATTAAAATTGCAATAACATTTTTAAATCCATAAACGATTTTACTAATTCTATTGTTTTTCTGTTCCTGTTAAGTAACAAAAAAATTTATGTGCCGATTACATATGGCAATCCAACTTTAGCTCGGTTGTTAGTTTTCAAAATCATATTACCAATAGCAACTGATGGCTAACAGTTGCCAATTTTAGTAAACAAATGGTTGACAACGTACCCGAAGTTGGGTTGCTGTATATAATCGACACAGTAAATCTGTCTTTTTTATATTAGGCCGTCGATATGTATATTAAAATTGAAAAAAGTGTTTAAGGCTTAACTTTAAAGTTATTAGGAAATAAATTCCAGAGGGTTACCGCGTGACTCGATTCGATAGTAAGTTAGTTTGAAATTCTTTACTTTTAACATAGGAATTCGAAGATGTGTTCTTTCGAACCGAATTATGCCGGAAACTTAACTGAAACGAACGAAGCATTTTTCCTACTGCATTTTTATCATACTTTTTAAAACACAAAAAGAATATCATAACTCTGCATTTAGTTCTTTGTCTTTGTAAATCTATCGAAAACTTCGTTACGAACGACGAATACCGAAATTCGCACTTTCTATGACGAATATATGTTCGTCACTATTTTGTTTTTAGCACTAAGCTGTAATCTCTCAGGTAAAGAGATTCTTTTCACCACACGGCAAATAAATTTGAATATTGTATGTTAAATTAAAAAAAAATTAAGTAATTTTAAAGAAAGAGAACTAAGAAAATTTTAAAATAAATCTGCAGTTTCTAACCAAGTAATTTAAATTAACTGAAACTTACATGGCCATAGATGAGATGTATGTAGTTGGGATTAAATTTCTTTTTAACAAAAATTTTATTAAAAGTCGGCAATTTCTATGATTTGATTAAAAACGGCCAAACTTTTTTAAAATTTACAATTTTATTTTCCAAATGGTCATAACCATCAATCATAAAAAATAATTAGCACATGTGGGCATGCTTCTAATTAACCTTTCAGCGGGCTTTCAGTATGCATAAAATTTACTAAATTAAATAGAAAGCTAAAGATTGCAGCTTAAAAAAGTTTTAATGTCTGATATGCTCCATTTTACGAATTAATAGCGCCGCTCCTGGGCTAACGAAATATGTTTTTTCTCAAATGTTAAGCCCCAATACTATTTTGTTTTTGTCCCACTGTGTCCCCTATAAGACATAATTTTGGTAAGGATTGGTCGTTCGCGGTCGGAATAGTCAACGAAGCCAGTGCCGCATTTTTTCCATTCCAACATAATACATTTTGTCTTAAATTGACTAGATAAAATTTTTCTCATAGAAAATTCAAATGTTCTACTGTACACCAATGGGTCTTAGGAGGACATTTCCAATAAACCACTTAAAATCGCAGAGCCATTCACACTAGACCACTGTAATGTATTTCAGACGGAGATATTTATATATATTTATATGTGGAACAATGGCCTAAGGAATGAATACATGACCATCTATGTGTATAGAGAAGCTGTTTTAGGCCACTGGGCTCCAATCTGGTGCGGTCAAAGTGGTCAGGGACTGCAATACAGGACTTTAGGGACTCGGTGACATCATAATCTAAAGGGTTCTAGGGCAATCTGAGATATCTGAAAAGGAGGCTGAAGTTGAACTGGTACGAAGGGGATCTGGAGCAGATGCCAGTTTGATTACCGCGGGCTGTAGGCAAGTAGCATCAGCCAATTGAACCAAGTTTTTTTTATATTATCTATGGTGGGGAAGACCTGAGACTGCTCACCCGAATTCTCTACGGTCACCGCAATATCAGGCCGTTGTCGGTAAAGTGACACAATGGTAAAGTTATTTTGTTGTTGTCTAATCATATATGGAATTCGTTTGAGTTTTTATTACAAAATAACTGACAAAATTAACTTCAAATGAAATTCAGTATTTTCATGCAGTTGTTGCTTCAAATACCTCTCTAAAGCAGTAAAAAAAATATTTTAAAATTTAACTATATTTTCATTCAAAAACCACTTTACGGAATTCTTCTTAAATAACTTACAGTCAGTTACTGTAATATTTTTTTAAGTGTAGAATATATCGCCAGTTCTTAAGCTGTCTTGGTCCCGTGTTCCCGTTCTGACACAAAAAGGATATCAGAATGCATCATCATCACTTTAAGGATGCCCGGCATTCGCGATGTAATTTATACGTCATTGAGGAACCTGATGGCGGCTCGGTAATCGGTGAAGCTACAGATATTTTTGCCGAAAATTCCGCTTGAAGAACACTGCATAATCGGATAGTCTAAATGAAATCCGAACTTCTGATTGTTCAACGGATATGCCACTTCAACATCCAGTCCTGCTCAAGTTCAAGTCCTCCTCTAGGACCCGTTCGAATAAGCCTCTAGGTCTATGAATTACGAAGAAGTTATTTTATTTGATCCTCCTTCTAAAATAAAAAATGAGAACTTCGTGCATACAAAGGTTCCAGTGTCTTATTAACCTTTCAGGAGCACATATTTTGTGTCTGCACAGCACGTATTCTTATCGCAGTAACCAATGCCAGCTTGACGCCATGAGGTCTTCTAAGATCCAGTTCAGTAAGGTAAGAAGTCCCTCAAGTTAAAATTGACTGCATTGCGGTCGTAATTAGAATCTCCGTATTGCACAACGTCTTCTTATACATTAGCGATCCACAGCAGAGTTCATAGTTTTCTACTAGACTAAAACTCCGTAGAAAAGAATTAGTCCTAACGCCGTTTTATACAGTCCTTGTTGCCCCTCTAGGATAAGTTACTTTCCAGAATGCCCCTAAGATACTTCGCACTATCCGATAGAGTCAATGACACTCCGTTTAGCGCCAAAGTGTTAAAGTTCGTAAACAATACAAATCCCCTTTTAAAGTAGTTAAGGTTAAGCGATGGATAAAAGTTTTCCACTCTTCAATAGATAAAAGTCTTTAGAAGCATTCCCGTCTCACCAAAAACTATAGACTACCACAACGTTTGCACTTTTGAAAAATTTGCTAAATTTTCTTTTAAAAGCAGTTTTTTTTTAAATTATACTTTAAAAAATTCTATCCCAACTAAACTACGTACTAACAATATGTATACCTAATGTGTAGTGTAAAAACCTAATAAAAAATCTTGTCGTATATAAAACTAAAAGGTAAAGAATTAATTGTACGAGAGCAATAAATACAACAACGATGATGACAACCACTACATAATAGGAAAATACATAATATAACGCCTTGCGGGCAATTGGCGCTATTTTTCATTTGCCAATAAATGTTTTTGCCGCTTTTCGCCATTCAAGCGTCTGCCCCTTTGCATCGTATTCCAGTACAGATTCAAGTTACATTTGAATTACGAAACTTGTAGACAGAAACAAATATTGAATTGAGTCAAAAAAAGTTTTAAGAAGGAAATAAAAACTAAAGAGAAAAAAAGGATTTTTTAAAATCACTTAAAGCGTTTTTCTTTTCTAGTTGACCACAGCGAAACATTACGTACATACATTTATACATAGATGCGCATATAGGCAATTCCACGAAAAGTTATCTTAAATAGCAGAAATGAAATGTTTAATTTAAAGCCAGTTTTAAATTATTAGATACTAAATCGGCTCCTTTTTTTATAGAAATAGCACACTTTCACATTTCTTTTAAAGTTTTTTTTAGAAAAAAGTTTTTTTTCTTTATAGAAATTAAATTTTAGGTTTTATTAAAACCGCTTCAAATAAACAAACAATTTATCCGCGTTTTCAGGAAAATTTGCACATTTGATCTTAAAGTCAAAAATTTTTTAAACTTAAATTTGTAAAGTCACATGCGTCACAGTCTTCTATTATGAACAGAATTTTTTCTCAGTGCTTACTCATGATTAAACGCTTTAAGTCATAGCAGCCCACATTAGCCAAAAGACATTTTTTGAAAGTATAAAAATGCTTTTTATTAAAGAGCAGACAAAATTGCTTTTGTCTAAACAAGGTATCATATGATTTGCGGGTTGTCAAAATTGTATTAAATGCAATTAAGCATATCCACTGTAGCATTGTGTTTAGTTTGAAAGGGGTTTTCAACAAATTTTAAAAGCAATTTTAAAATGTCAAAAGGCATTTTTTTGTGAAAATATATGTATTTGATTTTGAAATCTTTTAATATTTAAAAAAAACACCGTTTTTATATAGAGCTAGAACGTTTTTAAGGGTTAGGAAACAACCAACTTTTCCCGAGTGACGTATCGAGAGCGTAAGTGACTAATTCCGGAATATAAAGAAGAAATCTCCCAAAGCATAAATCCAAAAAAAAATCAGCTTAAACATTCCAGTCGTTTGAATGAAATTAATTTTTGCCAAAAATCGGGCCAAATTACCCACTGATATCCTTAATTAAATTTCAAATTTAGAGTGCATAAAGTATAATTAATTAAAATGTGAGTAAATTGATCACACATGTCATAATGGAACTGCCCATATGAACGTATGTATGTGTTTATTGTGGAAATGGAAAGCAGTTTCGCTTTGCTATGAAGCAACAAATAAAGTTAAATAGCAAAAGAATTCATATTAGCTTTACCCGCTGATTCTGCTTGGCAAAATCAATCGATTCGACATTATTAATAATTTTTCATAACTTTTGGTCCAGTCGGGCTGGCTAGCCGACAGACTGGCTGTGCATATTAGTAAGCTTTACTATGGAACTGGCTAGCTGACTCTTTTAATCCTTGCGGGTGTATGTTGTAAGTAAATTGTTACAAAAAAATAAATAAAAAATACAAATTTCATCTCCCTTTTTTGTTAAGCATATTGGTTGAATTTTGTTTATGTTTGTTTCAGTTGTGTTTTACCAAGTGAGAAAGTGACTGCTGCAGTTGATTCTTCGACTGGGTTTTTTTCGTCCCTTAAGAGGGCGCATGTGAAAAACAATCTACTCAAATTTGTAGCATCACAAAACAAATGAAATTAGATGGAAAAGGAACCGTCATCACTTTGAAGTTTTATCTGTTTGCCGCTTAAATGTCTTTGTAAGCGCGGCATTTTAAAGTAAAACGTTGACGCATATTTGTAATGATTATTTTGCCATAATTCTGCAATCACATAAAAAACAACAACAAACAAAAAAATAAAAGTGAAACAATTAATACTATTTGTAGGTAACTTTTTAATACATATTTTTTATGACTGGAAAAAGGGTAGAAAAAAAAGTTAAGGTTTTGTGTTATTTAAACGCACAAAATTAAACTGGATCTCAAACAGCTTTTGGTACCTGTTGTCCTCGGTCTAGGAACAGTTTTAATATACTTTTTAATAAGTTTATAATACTGGATAATCTCTCCCTAAAAGGGACTATAAAGTAGCGCATTGATTTTTAGTGAGGAATAAACGGGAGCAGAAAAGGGGTTTGGACGCAAGTTAATTTCTTTACTCAAAAGAAATTTGAGAAACCAGCGATGGATTTCAATATTAGTTTATTAAAGTTAATTCTAAGACTATTTATATATTTTTTATTTGTCTGATCCAATTATTTGTTAATTAATTATTTAAGCAGAGGTCGTAACAAAAAACACGATCACGTTTAGCGGTGGCAGACCAATATTTTTTTGTTGTCGCCCAAACATCAAAAGGAGTTTTGTGTTTTGTCTACACGTACAGCAACAACTTCCGTTTTGTTTTAGACACTTAATAAAAACCCTATAATAACTTTAAACGTAGACAACAAATAAAAAGTGTCTGTGTCTACTGAAACTAGGTATGTATATGCAATTAGAATAAATAAAAATAAATTTTAATATCTTCTTAAGTTTAAATAGTATTAAAATATAGAATATGTCACACATGCATTTTGGAAGAGGGACACGAGACATTTTTAATGCATCAAACTTTTTTGTAAACATTTTTTGTTTTAAGTTGAGATTTAAAATTTTGAATTCTAATTGTTGCAAGAAAGCCAGGAAATTACTTATTTACACAGACACACCTAAGTAATACAATAAAAATTTAGACGAGTACATTCTTTAAAAACCACAATTGAAAATGTGGTTAACTCCTCCACTAGAAACAATTTTTAAGCTAATAAAAGAGAGAAAAAAGTAACTTTGAATTAATAAACTGTTCTAAAATGTTAAATCGTTTGAATAATTAAAATATCCCCATAAAATTCACAGCACGCGTTTAGTGTCATCATTGGAATAATTCAATTTTTCTAAACTTTTGTCCTTTGCATTGTTGTTGTTTTAGACGATCTTATATTTCATAGTAATAAAAAAACAAACAAGCACAAAGACAGACTGCTAGATACATAGATGGACGGACAGACAGACGGACAAAAAAGAGGATGGATGAATATAGCGTCGGCAGCAGCAAATTTCACAAATGAATTAATTCATGCTGACTGACCTTATGTGCATTCTTATGTAGGATGTTATATTGCTGTGTTTTTCCTTATGTTTAAGTGAATTACATGCATGTATTCCATACCTTTAGGGGTTAAACTGCAAAAGTGTACTGGAGTTGAAGATACTTTAAGACATTTTTGTGTGTCTACACACGTCTTTTTTATTTTCTAAGTTTGGCCAACCAACTAACTTAATTTATACCCATCCCAGGTATATGTTTATTACTAACTCGTAGAATATTTAAGCAAATTTTACATTTTATAGGAAATTTATACTTTAAAGGTGGGTAATAATTGTGTTTTATAAAAGCTTATTGACAAATTCTTCAAGGAAATTTTTTAGAAAAAAAGTATTAACATTTCGTACATTTTGTATAAAAACCTCATTTATCGAAAATATGTATATTTAAGGAATAAACTTATTTTAAAAAATTATTAAGAAAAAGAGGAATTTTTTCCGCTCACTACTGCGTCGTTGAAACCACTTTGGTATAAACCGGCTAGTCCATGGCGCAATAATATATCAGGTGGTGTTGATTCTACAACAAAAAAATTTGGTGAATAAAATTTTCGAGTTTGTTGCAATTTTCGTTGGCTCAGTCGTCAAAAAAAGATATGTAAAAGTAAACAAACAACTTTGACTACCCAGCCTCGATTTATGCATGAAAAAAGTAGATCAGCTGTGCTCGTAACACCACCTGGTACACATAATTTCACCATGGGCCAGTCGAACTAGTTAAACGAGGAATTACTCTTTTTACCTTTGAATTTCGCTGAAAATTATTGAAAGCGAGATCTGCAGACACTCTTTTGAAGTAGATGCAAACAAGGGGGCCTAGCACAGTGGGGTGAAGGCGGCCGAAATTGGAAAACAAATTTATATTAGAACTTTAATCCTTTTTTTAACGTAACTTTGTTACATAGACTTTATAAGAAGACAAACAGAAAGAATTGTTTAAATATGTTTACTTTTAAGAAAGTTACTGCTAAATAAAGTTCAACGTTTTTGGTGAGTATTCAAGAGTTTAGAAAACATGCAAAACATTTTCAAAATGCCATATTAATTTTTTTTTTGTTTATATTGTAGTATTATGTTTCAAAAATATTGCAAGTCCATTTTTTAAGAATTTATTTCTCACATGTTATTGTCAAAGTTAATAAAAGTAAGAAGCATATATTGTTGAAAAGCTTCAAGTTTAGGAACCCTTTAAAAAACCCAAAAAACACCTTTTAATTTTCTACAAGTATATGTACATGTTGTAAAAAAGATTACTTTTACGACTAGGCGACTAGGTGACGGATCCGATCACTCTTAACTTTTTTGGGGGGTTTTCAAATCGGGCTTTAATGTCAGTTAGCCACTGGCTCTGGAAAGTCTGAAAAAAATATTTTAAAGGAATGCAAGAACTTTTTAATGGTAATAAATTCTGACTAATTCAATTGAAAAATATTCAGCAAAAGGTCAACAACAACAGTGGTTTCCGCTTAATAGGTATCGTTTTAAAAACTGAAATTTTGAAAAAATTAAAATACAAATTAACGTTAAGAAGTAAAAATAAAACAATTTCGTTTAAATAAATTTAATTTTTTTTACTACCCGAATCGATTAGAAAATTTTGTGAAAACTGTTAACATAACCCCTGTACCCGGTGGACTAGCCCGGGTAGCCAAATTTAAATACATTGATATTAACCCTTGGAAGTAAAGGCACAAAAAATATTTATTTTATTTAAGTTTTATTAATTAATTATTTTTTCTTACTTAAAAATAATTTTACATTTGGAATAAAAAGAAATGCGGCGTAAAAAATTTGAAACTGTTAAAATCAAAAAATATCAGAATTCCTTTAATGACAGCAGCGAGATTTGTGGTTTTCTGTTTTGTTTAAACATTTTTATGAGTTCACATTATTTAATTTTTAATTTATTGACTTACAACTTCAACAAAGCCAAATTTAGCTGCGAGACATTAACAATTCAATCGATTTTTTTTATTTTAAAATGTTCTTTAGTTACTTAAAAAAAAACCAAAATCAGTTGTACTTTGGAAATAAGTAAGTTGTCGTTTATTCTTTAAAAAATATATTATTTAATGGTGTCAATCGAACATGTAAAATGTCTGCATACTAAGCGATACTTTGTCACATAAACACAAGGTATTTGCAAAACGTTTTAAGAGACCGATTGATTTATGCCACCGGCAAATTGCAAGTAAAAACCCACGTCGATGTCATCGATATAAAGACATTTACTCACTTAGAAAAAAATTTAACAAAGGAAAATATTTAATAAACATCATAAGTTTGGTTGTATGTATGGGCACATTTATAAGCTTTAGCAGCAAGTACAACCACCACTATAAATTTTGGAACTTATGGTTTGAATAAAAAACTACTCCATACAACCGAAACCTTAAGACACTGAATAAAAAAAATCCAACGCTCATCGATCTACTAACTATAATATGACATAAATTCTAAAACTTTATCACATTACGCATTTTACCATTGATAATATTCATAGGAGCCGAAGCAAAAAAAAAAAATGATTAAAACTTAATGGAAATTATATTTTCATAAATTCTAGAGACAATTTTGTAAATCTCTTCTTCTTTCTTAATGTGAATAAAGCTTTATCTTTAACTCAAGTCCTCGTAACTTCTCAAATTTCATTTAAACGCCAGGACTCCAGCATTTAAATCTTTTGCCTTCTTATTCGTGATTAATAAACATTAAAACTGTTGTAATTTCAATTAATATCCATTGCGCACAGAGTCACACTTCAAACGAATGGGATGGTGATGATAATGGCGATGATGGCTGGTGGTGTCCTCTTCTAGTTTTCTTCTTTACTCTTAGTGGAACAGTTTATAAAGGTATGATTTCCTTAAACTCGTCTTTTTGATACAAACACATATGTTTAAAAGAAGGGGTTGGGGATATTATACCCCAAAAATAATAATCTAATGCCCTAAACACAACTGGAACGAACGCCGAATTTTTCGTTGCGAATATTCGTCTTAAGAAATAAAACACAATTGTGTATATGAAAATGCACACAAACAGTGCGTCGACTAAAATTCGTCATGCGTAACAAACTCTGCGATAGGTTTATTTCTATTTCTTACGCAGACGAACGACGAATAATTTGGCACGGAGTGACCATTTTTCTTTTATTTTGTTATTAAATAATGTTTTTTTATACTTTAAGAATAATTTTCACTTTTTATTTGTTGCATTAAATACAATTAGTGTATTTTAAGTGTTGTATTTATATATTTTTTAAATAGTGTTTTTTAATTATTATTTTTTTCAAATAGTGCTTCTTCTTTAAGAAATATGGTCGGTCTATCATAGCTGTTTTATTCGTTCTAAATGTGTTTCACTTAACGAAATAACGCAACGAATTTTAACAGACAAATTCGTCGTGTAGTGCGAAATTCGTCGTTCGTCCCAATTGTGTTTAGAGCATAAAGCACACCTTGAATAATACCTTTCAACTGGGAGTCACTTTTCAGATATGAAAACGGCAGCTAGAAAATCCTAAAGATAGAAAAAAACATTCAACAGCTTACTTACGTTTGCTCTTTTAGCCGATGTTAGAATAGATTTCCAGGCGCTTCGATCTTCTGCGCTTCTTCTCCAATTTCTGACACCAAGTTTTGAGATGTCTTTCTTTACTTGATTCCTTAATTGGAGTTTCGGTCTTTCGGACTTTCAATTACTTTAAAATTGTATACATTATTCTTTGTAAAATTTTTTAAAAGTTTATTGAATAATTTTTATTAAACAGATTTTTAGAAAAATTTCCTTAAACGCAAATTTTATTTTACAAAATATTTGCAAATATATCGAAATTGTTCTTTCTACAAATAAAAATAAAAAAAAAAATTAATTTCATAACAAATTTTGCTAAATTTTACAATTTTATTTAAATAAGATTTTACTCCTTTAACCGTCTGTTATTTATTTCCCGCTTGTGATCATTGTTGCTCATCTGCAGTATCAACAACATTCATTCGTTTTTGCATCTGTGTGAAATCTAACACGCACTAATCATTATAATGTTACGATTAAATTTTGCCCCAAACTGGAAAAGCCCTTTAAGGCCAATGAGCAAATGTATGACAGATATTTCTTACACAGACAAAATGTACTTGGTTGGTACCTTGTGCATAAATAAATATTGGGTACGATTGCGACTTGCACCCTGCTGTTCTTTAATGATCGATAAACCAATGTTTAGTTGAAGTGCAAAAGACACATCCTTAAGATGTGTTTTTTTTTCTTTTTATTTTACAAAATCGAGTCTTTTCAATAAAACTACTTGTAAAACATCATGTATAACAGGTACAGATACAGGTACCCCATCATGTAGCATATGTGGCCTTAAAGGTGGTTAAAGTGTGGAAGTTAAAAAAAAAGAATCAATTAAATAATAATTTCATTATATTATATACATATATGATCAATGCAATGGAATATTGTAGCAATGAATTAGTTATTACTTATGTTGGTAATATGTTCTCCTTCATAGCACCATAATAAGGTTTTAATTTAAACCTTAACTAAACGAAGTCAGAGCATTAGTCATTGTTAAAAAAAACTAATCTGAATACATTCCTAATCTTTTTACTTAATTTCATTATACCATTTAGATAATATAAAGTTTTAAAAATATTTAATTTTCAAATGGCGCTAGTATGGCTGTTTAATTCAATGAGTCATCGTCATCATTAATTAAATATTCCATTTAAGTGCTAAAGAATAAGAGGGTAAAGGATTACAAACGATTTAGTTTTAGCTGCACCGGATAGAATGTTTAAAAATCTATTTAAAATGTTTTAACAGTTTCATATTAGAAATAAGTAAAATCAATAGATATTTTTAATATAAATTTAAATCAAAAACTTTAAGACAAAATTTTAAGACAATATCTATAGTGTTTCATACATTTTTAAAATTTGAGTTTTTTTTAGTAATTTTTAAAAGATAATTTACAGGGACTGTAAATAATAATCATTTTCGAATTTTCAATAAAAACATCGGGAAATCAAGTGATATTCTGATCTTAATTTTTTTTAATATAATTATTCTTTAATTTTTATACTTCTCTGGCAGAAAGAATTGTTTTATTTTTAATTAATAAAAAAAGATTATTTTTATCATAATTAGAATTATTTTTGAAAAGAAATAAATAAAAATCGAGAAAATAATAATTAGTTTTGGACAAAAAATAATAAATAAAAATTCAAAAATAATAATTTTATTTGAAAAAAATAATTTTTCTTTAAATTTATTTATTTGCATCATTGTTTCGTTCCCTGTCAGTTAACTCAACATTTATACATGAATTAAAATACGTGAAGTTGCAACACACTAATTTTTTTACAAGGTTAGGTTAGGTTGAAAGGAGGAGGAGGCCTCGAAAGGCCTTAAGTCCCGCAGGACATACACCTAGGCTAGTGATCAGCTTGTTGTGCACTCCAAGCAAGAAAAAGTTCACAGAAATTCAAAAACTCCAACAAATTCTCTCAGCATTTTTCATTACACTGCTCCCAAGCGAGCCACACCTGGTAAAACATCGATGGCTTTTGCAAAAACTGAGCAGCCACATAGGAAATGCTCCATCCCTTTAAACACTGTTTTCCGCAACTTCCATCCGACCAAGGGGGGGCTTGTAAGTTCAAGTGGCCCGTCACCACACTCATCATTTTGCTCAATTCAGGCGCCACAAGTTTCAGAACTCTAAGGACTAGGGTTCTAGCCCCATACGAATCGCCTCCAAAGAACTTCCGTCATGCTTCCAGCTGCCTCGTTGTTTCACAGCACCCTGTGGACATTTAATTACTTAGTCCTAAATTAAATTAAATCTTGGGCTAACAATGAAACCTAAATTTTATCATACAAATTTTATTTGCTTAACGTTTGAACTTACAAAAGAACTGGTTTTGGAGTGTTGATGATTAATCAAAGATGCTATTGACGTCAGCCACCAAAAGATATAATGAAAATAATTATTTTATTTCCTTTTATATTTATATTTATAAGGTTTGAATATTATGTAAAGAAAAAAATATCATTTGTGGCTCCTTAGGATAACTTTAAGTAGAAAAATAAAATCAAATAAAAGGAATCACAGCAATGTTGTTGTTGCAGCTCAAGCTCGTTGCATTTGGATTTAGGGAAAAAGGAATAGTAAATTTTGACATTAGCAGTTTTGATCCATGATGAAAACTAACAAAATAATATGGAAAAATAGATGTAATATTTTTCTGTTTTCCTGTTGATGCTGCTTCTGCCAGTTGTTGTAGCTAAAGTAACAACAAAACAAATAAAAGGCGACGAGACGGCGTCAGTATTAAAACTGATTGTCTCGTTGAGCCACAAAAAAATAAGCTTAAACAAATAAAAGGAATTTAAAATACATATTTAAAAAAAGGATTCTTAGAATGTAACAACAGTAACATAAGAAGAACTTGTTCAACATTCTACTGTTGTTGTTGAAGAAAAAAAGGCTGCAGAGTTGATGTTGCTGGAAACCAAATAAGTGTGCAATAATTTGTTATTTACAACAGCACATTAATTTCCTCTTTTTTGCTTTCACAATTAGCACTGCAGCTACAACAACAATAACCACAAAAAGCGAAAAGTCAACAACAAAATTCGGTACATGTGGTAGCTAGTGGTGATGGTGGTAGTGATGATGGTAATATTGCTCATTGTAACATTAATGCTTATGATGACTATAAAGTTGCTGCTGCTTCCACTACTTATGCTCATGTTGCAAGCATTACTCTTGTTGTTGTGTTAGCATATTCTTTTGCATTGTTAGGAGTTCTTGTTGATATAATAAAAAGAAACACCTATTTTTTGTTGTAGCTTCTTGGTTTTTAAATTTCTTTGTTTCATACAATTGTTTGTCGTACCTTAAGCAGGGTGTAAGGTTGTTCTGCAAAGAAAGAGGGGCTGTTTCAACAATAAGAAACAAACAAAGCACATTTACACAATTCGTTAAGCTTATTGTATGTAAAGTTAAACTCTTAAGTTGCTACTGTTTATTAGCATTAACCGAATGGTAGTTTGTTTGCATGTTTGTTTAGTACTTTGTGGTGGAAAAAAAAATTCAAGATATTTAAAACAATTTTTGTTTGTTTGCTTTGTTTTAAAATGTTAGTTTATACAGACGCCCTCAATTGTAAACTGATTTTTATCAAAAATCTTTTTTTGATATAAGCCTATAAAAAAATTTCTTAAAAACAAAGACCAAAATATTTTAATAGTGTTGGATTGGGAGCGCCAACAATTTATATTCAAAAGGAAAAGATAGTATAATCATTATTAATTAAGGCTCATAAATAAAATTTTGGACATATTAAGTTTCTAAGTATATTTGGTGGATTCACTAGGCCTTTTCTTTAAATTTTTTAAAATAATAAAGCAAAAGATCCCAAAGGGAAGGGTAAGACCGCTTTAACCAAAAACTAAATTAAATGAATGCAAAAAACGTTTCAGGAATTTGTTTGAGGCACATAGAGCAGCACCTAAAAGGTTTACATATGAATCTTCAAGCAAATTATTCTCTATGGAGACTGCCTCTGTGTAATAAATAATGCTCTTGAATAAATCATTTAGAAAACCCATTCTGTTATTGCTAGACATCCTATACAAATACAATTCCATTTGCTAGATATTATAGCGGCCACCGATAAATTTAACAAATAAAACGCTTCTGGTTTTAAATAATGTCTTGCAAAGGAAAGAGAATAATTTTATTTGTCTTAAACAGCATTTTTAGGCTTGAATACTTCTTGCCTATATGGGAAGTTGCCTTCGTTAATACTTTGAGGTGAATTACCCTGGTATTCACCTGGATCGTCGATTTGCATGAAAGGCACATGTAAGCAATTTCATTGTGACGGGTGCGGCCATTTTACTCACATTTTTTCAATTCTAAATTTTTATTAACAACAAGGCTATGACTTCAAAAAATGGTATGTTGTTTTATTCGGTTAATAGGGAGTAGGTATTAAAATCACATGATTTCTGGTCATTAAGATTTCTAGAAGACTGTAGCGGGTGTGACCTAGCACATTTAAATTTTAGAGAATTTTGAATTTAAGGTCGTGTTATGTAAAATATTCTTTAGAACGGGCTTCACTTTTAAATTGGCTTTTCGGTTTAAAGTGTTTTAATCATATTTGAAACCTTAATTCTGCAAAAACCAATTTTATCAGTATTTGATCATTTTAAACTCTTGCAAATAAATAAATATAAAATTTTAACAAATTTTTTATTCCGATAATTTTATTATACTTAAAACGAAATTTTTTTAAACGAGAAGAGAATAATTTTTCCCCATTTTGGGCCGTTTTACGTGGAATTGACCATATACATAGATGCGAAGTTGACACAAATAAAATTAAAAGCAGACTAAATTCATTTCATTTCATTTAGTAGCTAATAGAAACTCTGTACTCCGTTTCGATTGCTTTACTACTAGATTTTGAAACCAATTTAGTGCTACGAGATACAGTTATGGGGTACTTTCTTTGTCTCTTATAAAGAGAAAATTCAATGTTGTACAAACAAAATTTAAATTTCACCTTCACCCTCCAGTAGCTAATTGCGAAATCTTAGATTAATTATACCCTTCACATAGTGATAAGGGTATATATCACTTTGTCATTCCGTTTGTAATTTCTTTATTATTCATTTGCGACCCCATAAAGTATATATATTCTGGATCCTTATAGATAGGGAAGCCGATTTAGCGTTGTCCGTCTGTCCGTCTGTCCGTCTGTCCGTCTGTCCGTCTGTCCGTCTGTCCGTCTGTCTGTCTGTCTGTGTGTCTGTCTGTCCGTCTGTTGAAATCAAGTTTCCGGAGTCAAATAAAAAGATACAGACCAGTTAATGGTGTCAAACGATCAGAAATATCCCGCTAACAATCGCTATTTAAAATCAGCAAAATCGGTTCACTATTGACCGAGATATAAGCGAAAACCCAGAGTAACCCATTTTTTTTAGGACAAAATCCGTGCATATATCCCTATATATCTCAGTAAGTATAGTCACTCTTGCCACAAAACTTGGCACGGATACTCCTAAAAAAGGGATCTAAATAATGGAAAAATTTTTTTTAGATAGGACCAGGGGAAGGGGTATTTTTCCTACAATTGCACAAATGTGGTAAAATATTTTATGCGCTATATCTCGTAAACTATAACAGCTATCGACTTAAAATGTTCTACAAAAAGTAATTGTACGCAAAGATCTACACTTTAAAGAAAAAATTTTTTGAGTGGGGGCAAAAAAAGGGGTAGCTCCCATACAAATCGACAATTGTTATAAAATATTCGATACGCTATATCTCGGAAACTATAACAGATATCGACTTAAAATGTTCTACAAGAAGTGATTGTACGCAAAGATCTACACTTTAAGGAAAAAATTTTTTGAGTGGGGGCAAAAAAAGGGGTAGCTCCCATACAAATCGACAATTGTTATAAAATATTCGATACGCTATATCTCGGAAACTATAACAGATATCGACTTAAAATGTTCTACAAAAAGTAATTGTACGCAAACATCTACACTTTAAAGAAAAAATTTTTTGAGTGGGGGCAAAAAAAGGGGTAGCTCCCATACAAATCGACAATTGTTATAAAATATTCGATACGCTATATCTCGGAAACTATAACAGGTATCGACTTAAAATGTTCCACAAAAAGTGATTGTACGCAAAGATCTACACTTTAAAGAAAAAATTTTTTGAGTGGGGGCAAAAAAAGGGGTAGCTCCCATACAAATCGACAATTGTTATAAAATATTCGATACGCTATATCTCGGAAACTATAACAGATATCGACTTAAAATGTTCTACAAAAAGTAATTGTACGCAAACATCTACACTTTAAAGAAAAAATTTTTTGAGTGGGGGCAAAAAAAGGGGTAGCTCCCATACAAATCGACAATTGTTATAAAATATTCGATACGCTATATCTCGGAAACTATAACAGATATCGACTTAAAATGTTGTACAAAAAGTGATTGTACGCAAAGATCTACACTTTAAAGAAAAAATTTTTTGAGTGGGGGCAAAAAAAGGGGTAGCTCCCATACAAATCGACAATTGTTATGAAATATTCGATTCGCTATATCTCGGAAACTATAACAGATATCGACTTAAAATGTTGTACAAAAAGTGATTGTACGCAAACATCTACACTTTAAAGAAAAAATTTTTTGAGTGGGGGCAAAAAAAGGGGTAGCTCCCATACAAATTAACGATTTGTATGAAATTTTCGATACGCTACTTCTGGAAAACTAATACAGCTATCGACTTCGAATATTCTACAAAAAGTAATAATCAAATAATTCATACATTTTGGAGAAAAAGTTGGAGAAGAGCAGTGGGACTAGAACATTTAACAAGTTTTATTAACCTTTAAATATGAATAATGTCGAAAACTTTTAAAACTCTCGACCTCAAATCTTCTTCATCTATTTCTATTATTCATACGAACGTTAAAATTTTGTTATTTTTTCTATGAACTTTAAAACTCGCCCAAGGTTTTTTATTATATTGTTTGCAGTACAAAATTACTCGGCTGGGTATATTTAAAGACCAATGTGAAGGGTATATAAGATTCGGCACAGCCGAATATAGCGCTCTTACTTGTTTTTATTTGATATACTGTGGCCAAATGACGTGTATTTGCTTAACACAAAACATTTTATAAATTACACATTCTGCTCATCAATTTTCGGACAACGAAAACCATTAAAGGTAGTTAAAACAAGTAAGAGCGCTATATTCGGCTGTGCCGAATCTTATATACCCTTCACATTGGTCTTTAAATATACCCATCCGAGTAATTTTGTACAGCAAATAATATAATAAAAAACCTTGTGCAAGTTTTAAAGTCCATAGAAAAATATACAAAATTTTAACGTTCGTATGAATAATATAATTAGATGAGGAAAGTTTGAGGTCAAGAGTTTTAAAAGTTTTCGACATTATTCATATTTAAAGGTTAATAAAACTTATTAAATGTTCTAGTCCCCCTGCTCTTCTCCAACTTTTTCACCAAAATGTATGAATTATTTGATTATTACTTTTTGTAGAATATTCGAAGTCGATAGCTGTAATAGTTTTCCAGAAGCGAATCGAAAATTTTATAAAAATTGTTAATTTGTATGGGAGCTAACCCTTCTTCACCCACCATCCGAAAATGTTTTTCTTTAAAGCGTAGGCATTCTCGCCCAATTACTTTTTGTAGAACATTTCATTTCGATATCTGTAACAGTTTCCGAGATATAGTGTATCGAATATTTTATAATAATTGTCGATTTGTATGGGAGCTACCCCTTTTTTTGCCCCCACTCAAAAAATTTTTTCTTTAAAGCGTAGGCATTCTCGCCCAATTAATTTTTGCAGAACATTTTATTTCGATATCTGTTATAGTTTCCGAGATATAGCGTATCGAATATTTTATAATAATTGTCGATTTGTATGGGAGCTACCCTTTTTTTTGCCCCCACTCTAAAATTTTTTTCTTTAAAGCGTAGGCATTCTCGCCCAATTACTTTTTGTAGAACATTTTATTTTGATATCTGTTATAGTTTCCGAGATAAAGCGTAATGAATATTTTATAATAATTGTCGATTTGTAAGGGAGCTACCCTTTTTTTTGCCCCCACTCAAAAATTTTTTTCTTTAAAGCGTAGGCATTCTCGCCCAATTACTTTTTGTAGAACATTTTATTTTGATATCTGTTATAGTTTTCGAGATAAAGCGAATCGAAAATTTTATAAAAATTGTTAATTTGTATAGGAGCTACCCCTTCTTCACCCCCCATCCGAAAATGTTTTTCTTCAGAGCGTAGCCCTTGATGTCCAATCACTTTTTGTAGAACATTTGATTTCGATATCTGTTGTAGTTTCCAAGATATAGCATATCGAAAATTTAACAAAAATTGTTAATATGTATGGGAGCTACCCCTTTTTTTGCCCCCACTCAAAAATTTTTTTCTTTAAAGCGTAGGCCTTCTTGCCCAATTACTTTTTGTTGAACATTTGATTTCGATATCTGTTATAGTTTCCGAGATATAGCGTATCGAATATTTCATAAAAATTGTTAATTTGTATGGGAGCTACCCCTTTTTTTGCCCCCACTCAAAAAAAATTTTCTTTATAGCGTAGGTCTTATTGCCCAATTACTTTTTGCAGAACATTTCATTTCGATATCTTTTATAGTTTCCGAGATATAGCGTATCGAATATTTTATAATAATTGTCGATTTGTATGGGAGCTACCCCTTTTTTTGCCCCCACTCAAAAAT
Organism: Melanophora roralis; assembly: GCA_963583895.1. Classification (NCBI taxonomy): domain Eukaryota; kingdom Metazoa; phylum Arthropoda; class Insecta; order Diptera; family Rhinophoridae; genus Melanophora; species Melanophora roralis. The sequence goes on from OY757187.1 coordinate 122,914,524, forward strand.
TTTTTCTTCAAAGCGTAGGCATTCCTGCCCAATTACTTTTTGTAGAACATTTCATTTCGATATCTTTTATAGTTTCCGAGATATAGCGTATCGAATATTTTATAATAATTGTCGATTTGTATGGGAGCTACCCCTTTTTTTGCCCCCACCCAAAAAATTTTTCTTAAAGGCGTAGCCCTTATCGCCCAATTACTTTATGTAGAACATTTCATTTCGATATCTGTTATAGTTTCCGAGATAAAGCGTATCGGAAATTTCATACAAATCATTAATTTGTATGGGAGCTACCCCTTTTTTTGCCCCCACTCAAAAAAATTTTTTTTTAAAGTGTAGCCCTTAGCGTACAATTAATTTTTGTAAAACATTTCAAGTCGATAGCTGTTATAGTTTACGAGATATAGCGCATAAAATATTTCACCAAATTTGTGCAATTGTAGGAAAAATACCCCTTCCCCTGGTCCTATCGGAAAAAACTATTTCCATTATTTAGGCCCCTTCTTTAGGAGTATCCGTGCCAAGTTTTGTGGCAAGAGTGACTATACTTACTGAGATATATAGGGATATATGCACGGATTTTGTCCTAAAAAAAATGGGTTACTCTGGGTTTTCGCTTATATCTCGGTCAATAGTGAACCGATTTTGCTGATTTTAAATAGCGATTGTTAGCGGGATATTTCTGATCGTTTGACACCATTAACTGGTCTGTATCTTTTTATTTGACTCCGGAAACTTGATTTCAACAGACGGACAGACGGACAGACAGACAGACAGACAGACAGACAGACGGACAGACGGACAGACGGACAGACGGACATGGCTATTTCAACTTCCCTATCTATAAGGATCCAGAATATATATACTTTATGGGGTCGCAAATGAATAATAAAGAAATTACAAACGGAATGACAAAGTGATATATACCCTATCACTATGTGAAGGGTATAAAAATAGAGTTCTTTTAAATTTTTTTAATAACACCAAAGCAGCATAATAGTTTTATAGTTAATGTAGTGTAACTTTGCATGTGCCAAACTACTGACCACATAACTTAAAAGGAAAAAGCTAAATGGATTAAAATATCACTCCTATTGTGCCTTAACCAACTAAAGCAATCGCCATAGAATGTTAAACATTTTAATTAAATATTTATTATATGAATCCATGATTTTTTCAAATTTTTATTTAAACACACAAAAAAGAAAAACAAAACAACAAAATTTTATGTACAAATGATACTATTGGTGGTGTTCAAAATGAAATAAAATAAAACAACAACTATTAACATTTAAACAATCAACAACAAGATATCAAGAGAGATGAGACCCCATTATATGAAATGGAGTATTAACGATCGTGTTTTTTTGTTGTTTTGCTTGTTAATGTTACGAACGTATTAGTCGAAAAGTAATTAATTTGTTTATACAAAAAAAGTGCCAACAACAAAATTCGCCATTAAACCAATAGTGTGTTAAGAGTTGATGTTTAAGTTTAGTCTTTTGTTTTGTTGTTATTATTGCATTGTTTTTTTTTTTTTAATAATTTATTTATTTTTTTTTTTTTGTTTCACCTCTATAATGTCTGTTTATTAAGATCTAAGTATTTAACCAATAATGATTGGTTGGTCGGACGCTTGAACGTAGTTGTTGCATTTTGTATAGCGCTACAGCTTACGAGAGCACATCTTGGCCATTTACAAAACGAAATTTGTAAAAGTATTTTTAAGCTTAGAGAGATAGTCTCCTCTATAAAGTTTGGTAGAAGGAAAAATTGATGCCACATAGTTTTGAAATAGAAGATTAAAATCGCCGTTAAATCGTTAAAATATATTTTTTTAATCAATAATAAATTTTTTTTATGATTTTTAGATTTAGTTAAATTTAAAAAGACCAGTACCAGACTAAAATAAGGTTCTACTAAATAACTTTTTTTTGATAAATATGTGGGCAAAACCAAAAACCTTGATTTCGTAGTTAATAAAACCCTATAACTTCTAAGAATGATAGACTTCAAACGTTTATTAAAAGGTGTACACCGGAAAAATATAATTTTTACTCAGAAATGATTATTCGAGTCCTTGACGAGCGGCATCTTAAAAATGTAGACTTAGATTATTTTCAGAAAATATTCTAAGAAAGTACATAATGACTTCATTTTATTAAATGTTAAAAAACTATCTTTTTTTTAAATAAAATGTACATTTTCAAAATAAAACATAGAAAAAAGAAGCCAAAGTTCCTGTGTGAAAAACAAGAAATTTTTAAAGTTGTCTCATTGAAAAAAAACTTTATTTTAATATGTAAACGATTTTGTACTGAAAACTAATTTTCAAAGGAGTTAAATTAAGAAAAACTATTAATAAAGGTTAAAAAATAATCTTCCTATAGGTATATGAATATTTTAAGTAAGGTTCATACCTACTTATGTGTTTGTTTTATCAAATTTAATAAAAACAATTACTGGCATGTTTAGGAAACTGTAAAACCTTCAAGGCATTAAATTTATAAAATTAAGTCACTTATACATGATTATTGATAATTTTCTTTGAAACAAGATTTCTTTAAAATAATATTAACAAAAAATTAATTTCTTTATTGTAAAAAAATTTATAGAAAAATGAACGTAACTCAAAAAAAAAAAAAAAAAATGTTTTTTTCCTTTTTTATACGGTTCTTGTATGTCTGGCATCACCACTTTAATTTTGATTTCTCCTTTTTATGTCCCCAACAAATGGGCGTTACAATTCTCTTACTATGCGTATTTTTCTTTTCATTTGAGCTAAGAAACTAAAACAAGTTTTACTCTCTAAAAAACCCCCGATAAAGCCAAGATCCCCCACAACAATTCTCACAAATGCATCCAAGCACACTAATACTACAACAATTTGTTTTATATCTTAAAGAGTTTTTCAATTCATGAATTGCACTTGGATAAAACAATTTTAGTTTCTATTTGAAACGCTCTTAGACAATACTTTATTCTTAGTGATCGCTTTAAAACAAAAGTTCGGTATTTTAATCTAGTGTATATCGGTAGCCGTCGGTTAATAATCGTGGTCATTCGTAGATTTTTAACCCTTTTTTCTAAGCTTTTCAATTGGAAAATAAAGAAAAGTTGTGAAAGATAAGCAAAAAAAATAGAATAAGATTAACAATGGTGAAGGTTTAAAGTTCCCTAAAGGGCTCTTGTGTCTTTTAGTTTTATTCAAGACGCCAGACATAGAAAATCAAAATGCGTGAGTGAGCTTGTAAAAAGAATATATAAAGTTGTTACATAAAAACAAAAACCCAATTTAAAATTATATAAAATTGGCTTAAAGCGAAAATTTTAAAATATGAAACCCTAAAAATTAAACAAATACTAAGAAAGTAATAATTTTTTTTTTGTTTTTAATTAACGGAAGAAACCAAAAATACAAAAATATTTATGGTAAAATATCGTAAATTTTAATATTAAAATTTTTTTTTAAAAAATTTAAATAAGTAATAAATTTGCATTAAGGAATAATAAAAAAATAAATTTATTAAGTGCAAGAAATTTAACTAAAAAAACGCTTAAAATTTGTTTTATTTTGGATATTAAGGATTACCGAATTAAAATCCAGCGTATTTTGTAAGTATTGCAATTAATTGATATAACTAAGAACTCAAAACTTTGATTTTGACAGCAAAAAATTATTGCATGTAAAATAAAAATTACAGAATTATGAAATTACAAGGAAAAATACAAGATATATTTAAAAAAAAAACTATATTTTTTAATAAATAACTACAGCACCACCTATTGTGAACTAGCAAGGAATTTTTTTTTTTTTGGTTTTTACAAAATGAACGAATGTTTGTAAAAACTAAAGTTGCCATTTCCAAACGAAAAACCAAAATAACCTCCATATGTGCATATTTCTTTAAGAGTGGTCTAGAATGGCAATGGTTCATTTTCAAACTTAAAAATTTTTTTTTATGTATAAAAGAGGAATACTACTGGCTGACCCACAATCGCGTAAAGCTTGAGAAATTAAAAATTAGACCACATATACCTCTCCCAGAGTTTAGAGAAATTTGGACCATTAGTGGCCACAAAGGAGAAAAATCGGTAATTTAAAACCAATTAAAACTAACTAAAAACAAAATTAAACAAGTAAGAGCGCTATATTCGGCTGTGCCGAATCTTATATACCCTTCACATTGGTCTTTAAATATACCCAGCCGAGTAATTTTGTACTGCAAATAATATAATAAAAAACCTTGTGCGAGTTTTAAAACCCATAGAAAAAATAACAAAATTTTAACGTTCGTATGAATAATAGTAATAGATGAAGAAGATTTGAGGTCGAAAGTTTTAAAAGTTTTCGACATTATCCATATTTAAAGGTTAATAAAACTTATTAAATGTTCTAGTCCCGCTGCTCTTCTCCAACTTTTTTTCCAAAATGTATGAATTATTTGATTATTACTTTTTGTAGAATATTCGAAGTCGATAGCTGTAATAGTTTTCCAGAAGTAGCGTATCAAAAGTTTTATAAAAATTGTTAATTTGTATGGGAGCTACCCCTTCTTCACCCCCCATCCGAAAATGTTTTTCTTCAAAGCGTAGACAATCTCGCCTAATTACTTTTTGTAGAACATTTTATTTCGATATCTGTTATAGTTTCCGAGATATAGCGTATCGAATATTTTATAATAATTGTCGATTTGTATGGGAGCTACCCCTTCTTCACCCCCACTCAAAAAATTTTTTCTTTAAAGCGTAGGCAATCTCGCCCAATTACTTTTTGTAGAACATTTTATTTCGATATCTGTTATAGTTTCCGAGATATAGCGTATCGAATATTTTATAATAATTGTCGATTTGTATGGGAGCTACCCCTTTTTTTGCCTCCACTCAAAAAATTTTTTCTTTAAAGTCTAGGTCTTTGCGTACAATTATTTTTTGTAGAACATTTTAAGTCGATAGCTGTTACAGTTTACGAGATATAGCGCATAAAATATTTCCCCAAATTTCTGCAATTGTAGGAAAACTACCCCTTCCCCTGGTCCAATCTGAAAAAACTTTTTCCATTATTTAGGTCCCTTCTTTCGGAGTATCTGTGCCAAGTTTTGTGGCAAGAATGACTATACTTACTGAGATATATAGGGATATATGCACGGATTTTGTCCTAAAAAAAATGGGTTGCTCTGGGTTTTCGCTTATATCTCGGTCAATAGTAAACCGATTTTGCTGATTTTAAATAGCGATTGTCTCCAGGATATTTGTAATAATTTGACACCATTAACTGGTCTGTATCTTTTTATTTGACTCCGGAAACTTGATTTCAACAGACGGACAGACGGACATCGCTAAATCGGCTTCCCTATCTATAAGGATCCAGAATATATATACTTTATGGGGTCGCAAATGAATAATAAAGAAATTACAAACGGAATGACAAAGTGATATATACCCTATCACTATGTGAAGGGTATAAAAAGAGGTAAAAAAGGAAAATAACTTTGTTTTGGTACTTTTTTTGCCACAATTTAAATTTTAGTCAGCAGGCCTCGACAAAATGTTAATATATTTTTTTAACCATAAGGGGCATTATATCATTTGTTAAACCGAGATTCCACTGTATTTATGAAGGGACTTTGGATTTAAAAATTTTTGAGATTAGCTTTTAACAAAAATTTCAGTTTTATATACTTGGCAACTAACTTGTTGCATTTTGTTTAGATAATAAGTCTCAAAAATAGTATTAATAGGCTCTTGAACTAAATAGAGGTCCAAAGTCAATTAACTGGAAAAAAATACTTTTTTGATATTTGTGGTAGATTTTTTAATTTTTTTGAGTTTCAGCCACATAGTATCAAATTAAGAGTTATTAAAGTCAAAAGTCTTCTAACTCTACAAGAAAAATGATTTTACATTTTGGGACTTTTTTGTATTTTTCCAGCTTTTACCCAAAAGTGAGTAAAATGGTGCTTTTTTACATTTTCAGTACTTTTTTCCATTTTGGACAGTTTTAGTCTTAAACATCAATTAAAAGGCAATTGGCCCAGGTTAAGATCGAAAATAATTAAAGACCAAAAAGAAATTTTTTATATTTGTATTGATTTTTTATTTAAATCTACACAATACAAAAATTTTTAAATTTTAACGTGACATTTGATGGTCACTTCATTTTTTGATGTTTCAAGATCCCCTAAGTATAACAACAGCCGAAATAAAAAATTTCTAAGAATACGATTTTTAATATTTTTCTAAAATTGGAGAATTTAAAATCAGCTGTTTTAAAGATCGTATCATAGGTAGGAAAGGTCTTACCCGTTTTTTTAAAGGAACCCTCAAAAGACTTGCAGTAAAATTATTTTTTGTTTTTTGAAAATTAATTAAAAACAGAGGACTGCAAAAACTTTCCATTACTTAATTACAAAACTATACATATTGGAACTTTTAAAAACATTCTTACAAAAAAGTCGATGGATTTGTTCATAATAAAGTAAAGTTACCTGATTTTAACGAAAAGTTAATTTCTCTCGTCTGTTCCGCCAAGTTTATTATGATTTGCAACCAACTTACCCAAGCTTGTTACAAGAAATACTTAAAAAGATTAAATAAAACCGTTTCACTTCTAATTTATAAAACTTTGTTTAAATACTCAGCGGTCTTTAAATTTTCAAACCGAAATCATAAAAAATATTCTTTAGTTTTGCCAAAATTCAAAAATTTGTTAATTTTTTTTAAATTAATAAAAAATTTCCATTATTTTGCAAACGAAGCATAGAAATAAAAATTAAAATTGAAAATTGGTTTAAAAACATATAGTTCAACTATACATATGTAAATAAACGCATTAATGACAAATCGAAAAAAAAAAATTCAAAATTTTCAAACAGATCCACCTTTTCAATTTTCGCCTTAATTTTTGAATATTACAAACAGCAACGGCACACCAAGTCATAGTTCTGCGTATTTGTGGCAATTTTGGGCAGCTTTAACGCTATGATCAGGTGTTTTTGTATTAGGCCTTAACCTAACTTTTGATTTATATTTTAAATATTTTTTTCACTTTCTCAAAAAGACTTTTACCTCAAAACTAAGGATTTGTTCTTAATAAGTGGTTTAAATTAAACGTTTAATGACCTCTAAATATGGAAGGAAAGTCTTATTAAAATTCTGGGAGTTTTATCAAAAATTCTTAAAGGGCTCGTATTCTAATTATCTAATTGCAAAACATATAAAAAATATGCAAAAAATACTTCTACTTTACATTAAGTAAGCATAAACAAAAGACTTAAGAAAGAAACTTTTTTGATTGTCCCAGAATTTTTCAGGGAAAATCGTAAAAATTTTCATTTGTGTTATTGTATGTATATAAAAAAAATTAAATTAAATTATTTCGTTTAGAAGAGTGAATTGTTTTATTTGGGTTTTTTATTTTTATGAACATTTAAAGAAAATACATTTAAATTTTTCTTCTTTAGAAAAACATTTTTTTTTGCATACTTTAGTAGATTTTGTCAATTAAAATTGAATTACCACTACTAGAAAGCAAGAAAAAAAAACATCATAAAGTCTGTTTATAAACCTATATAAACAAATGTTTAGACGATTTCATAAATTTAAAATTGCCATTTTATATTTTCTTTATAAATAGTTATTGATAGCTGATAAATATTAAATAAGAAAAATACATAAAACATTATAAAAAAAGCTTAACAAATAAATGCCAGCACGCTTATTTACAATTTATGTGCCGATAAAAATGAATATGAATATTCTTTTTTATTCAAAAAAATACAATTTTGTTGCATTAATCAACAAAAAAAGAAAGAAAAAAAAACAAATCGAGGGGGGTAAAAGCAATTCGATTCATTTCGTTTCGGTGGTTTTGTTTGTTTTTATTTAAACACTTTTATGCTCAAGTACAAAACCACTTATCGATGCTTGTAATCTTTATGCGATCTCAATTGTACAATGATGAATAGACAAAATAAAATTATTAATAATAGTTATAAAATATAATATTAACGAGTAGTATGATAACAATGATATTTTTTTATATTCAGGCAAGGGAATATGCGTAAGTGTGTATGTTTTTTGTTTTAATATTTAAAAAAAAATTTTTTTTTCTTGTCCAAAAAAAAATCTGGGAATTATTGTTTTGCATTTAAACCTTTAAATGTTTCTTGTTACAAGAAATCATTAATATTTTAGTCTAATTCCAGATTTTAAGAAATTTATTTGTTAAACAAAGTTTATGGTTTGAATTTTTTAACTAAAAAAAAACTGATTATTTCTGAAATAATATTTATTAGAAATTGCAATTTTATATTTAAACTTCGACTAAGCCTTAATTTAAGGCAGGTTTTGTTATTTTTAAGTTAAGAACTTAATTAATTTTCTAGAAAAATTGTAAAGAAATATTTTACAAAATTAAATTTGAATTCAAATTATTTTGAAAAGTGTTTGTAAAAATATTTCTTACAAATAATGCAATAATCAGAAAGAAATTAAAAATATTAATTTCTCTCTCTTTTGAATCACTTTTGCCTTCTCATCTAGTTTTTTACAAATATATGAATTAAGCGAGACAAAATGTCTTATAAAATTAATTAAATTGAGAGTCAAAAATGTTCTGTTATAGCTACATTAGAGAATTGTGAAAAGGTTTGTTGAAGAATTAAAAAAAAAAAAAAATAAAAATTAACAATGGATAAAAATTTTTAGGGCAGAAGATCAATTACCAGATCATAAACAGCTTTTTCAAACCAAACATGATTGATTGCTTAAATAATAAATTTTTTCTAATAACAAAACAATATTAACTGGCAATAGAAAGGCACTAAACGAAATTTTATTAAAAAGATTTGTTTTTGTATTCAACACTTTAAAGGCTTCTAAGCTTTTACATAAAAATCTTTGAAATTAATAACAACAACAACATTTTGTAACATACAAAAATATTTTTCTATTTTGGAATTTTTTTTCTTTCCTTCGTGTTTTTTGTTTGGTAATTTAAAAATTTGAATATTTGAATTTCATTATTTGTACTTGAAATTTAGAAAAAGTTATGTTATCATAACTTTAGATTTATCGATTTTTTTTAAATCATAAAAGAAAAAAATGAAGCAACTGAAGGTATAAAATGATTTGATGTTGCTGGCATGTGTGTTTATGTTATTGGTGAGTGTATACAACTCGTCATGTGCACTTGCAACAGTATCACTCTTTATAAGTGCCGTTTGGCTGCTGGCGCTAATTTTGAAATATTTCATTGTATAGACCTCGTAAATTTATTATAAATATAATATGTGTAGCTTTAACCTTTAATTAAAATAATAATAAAAATGGAACATGCAATAAAATTATTTTTTTAATTTAAAAATGAGATGTCAGCAATTAAATTGGAGATTTTGTGACTATTTGTATAAAGAGTTTGTTTCTTAAGTCTTTTGTTTCATATTTAATGCAAAAGAAGTGTCGCATTTCTTTTATTATTTTAATTTATTTAAATTTTAAAAGCAAATATTTGTCAAGCCACTTGCAAAATAAAATTCAAGCCTTATATTAGAGACAACTTGAATTCCAATGGTTTCATCTAAGGGCAACAGTGCCCCTTCTCTTCAAACGATTGTATCAGCCATGTTGCAAGATGTACGTATAACCGAGTAGTTACTTGTTCACGGAGTTTAAAGTTTAACTTAAACTAAAAGATCTCTGTGAATGTTGCTGTTTAAACACACCAAGGAGCACCAGTTGCCATTCATAGAAATTTTTTTTAATGACGTTAAACTTTTTCTTTCTTGAAGGAAAAGGTAGTGCCCCATAATTTTTAAATAGAACTTATATGGTGTAGGGTATTTTTAAGTTTAAACAAAGCATAGAGTCTCTACTAATTAACCATTTTTTTTGGATATGTTCAGTTTTATTTGTGTAAAATTTGCACCTGCACAAACTTGACTTCCATGTGAAGCCATGATTTAGGTGAATGCCAAGGTATTTCATCTTAAAGTGTCAAAGCACCATCTTTATTAATTATTTTTAACGGAAACTGTGAAGCAATACTTTCTGTGTAACAAAATTTTCATTCCTATATTACGACAGTATATGGGACTTCCAAGAACTTAAGTTTATCACCTCAAAGAATAATTTATCCAACGAGTCATATCTTAATCTTCTAGGGGTGCTTTAGGTAAAAGTGTTTTATTTGTTCAAAAAATTTCTAAAATGATGTGTCAAATTTGGGGTTGGGTTGTAGGAAACAAAACTGGCTCGGATAACTTTTATATAAATGAAAAAAAAGTAAGCAATTTCCGCCAATGGGTGTGCAAGTTTACTTTGGATCCATATAAGCCCTATTTCAAAACAACTAACTTAGCCTGTATAGCTTTTTACATATGTTGGTATTGAATATAAAAAAAATTGTGCATTTTTTTCTGGTTTGTACTTTTTTGGGCTTATCTTTGTCAAAAAAGCTTAGTGCGTGCAAATTTTTTGAAGTTGCCTTGGGTTTACCTTGTTGAATGTGCCTTGCAAACACTATTACTGTTTAAAATATACTGATGATACAAGTCCATAGATGGTTTCGGAAATGTTTTTTACAAATTTTTTTTTCAGCAATATTAATAAAAAATATAAATTTCTTTAAAAAAAAATTAATATAAAAAATAAACTCAAGCAAAAAAGAAAAAAAAAGGATAAAAAAATATACTTTTAATTTTCCATATTATATTCGTATCGTTTCTAGTACTCCATGCTGTCAACCTAAAAAAACAGTTAATGAAATGCTAAAATAAGCACAATAAAAGTTTTGTATATTTTTGCCAAGTAAAAAGCAATAAATGCCATAATAAATATGTTTGCTGTCAATTACCTATATTTTAAATGCAATAAAATAAAAAGAAATAATTTCTGAACATTCATTTAGTTTTTACTTATGGCTGTTAACAAATATTTCATTGTTTTTATTTTCCTAAATATTTTATCATTGCAGGAAAACAACTCATAGTATAACCTTGTTGTTTTAATAATTTTTAGTAGTGAGAGCAAGGAAATAAGAAATATCTAGTATTATGCACCCATAATATTTAATATTTCACACCTGGTTTTAGTTTATGTTTTTGAGCTGTTTTACAACAACACATGCATATAGAAGCAAAAAAATTAATGATGATGTATCCAGATAAATGTTTAGAAAAATCTGCGTTAAATCACCCAACACCTCACTTACCATTAACGGTAAGTGAAATGCATCATCATCACCAGCTCCAACAGCAACAGTCACACCAACAACATTCACTACATGCGGTACAATTAGTGCAATCGGCTGAAACAAATCATAATCATCCACATTCTCATACGCATCATCCTCATCATCATTTGCAAATACACCCGCATCATATGGCAGCAGCAGCTCATGCTGTTTTACCGCCACAGCATGGCAATAGTGTACAACAGCACAGTCAACATCAGCAGCAGACGCATCATATTCAACACAATCCATCCCCGCAACAACATCATCAAATACAGGCCCAACAGCAGCAGTCACAACATCACCAACAATCGCAACAACAGCAGCAAGTCCAACTTGTTACTGGCCAACATCCGCAACAACAACAACCGCAACAACGACAACCACAACAACAACAAAGTCAACAGACTTCACAAACCCACAGTAACCAGCAGCAGCAACAACATTCTGCAATGTTTACTAGGTAAGTTTAATCTAAAATAGAATTAACGTTTTCCCAAACCTGTCAGTTGTCGAGTTTTAACATTTATTAAATTATGCTTTAATTCTTGTCGTTAGCCATGTTGTTGTCGCTTAATGAAAAGTTCGCTTTACAAAAAAAAAAAAAAAAATAAAAACTTAAATAAATAAATAATTAAAAGACATTTGTTGTATGTGCTGTTTTTCTATTAAGTAAAATGTTTGGTTGTGGCTTAAATGTTTTGCCAACTTTAACCTTCAATTGCTGACACATGAATGTTGCACGGTGGGAGTGCAAGCAAAAAAAAAAACCAAAATACTAACTGTAGGTATAAATGTAGCAAGTTTTAATTGAACTCCACTGTTTCTATAAATTATTTAAGGTTTTCATTTTTATAGATTTCGCAGTTATACATCATATTCATTGTTACTTTGTTGCAACTGCTTGCAGGCAAGTAAAAAAATACAATTTAGAGGGTTGACAAGTCTGTAATAAAAATATATTTTGTAGTGGACGTGGTGCAGACGTATGAACGTGGTGTTATTACCGAACAAGAAAAGAAACAATGTTGCCAGACCGTTGGCCGCGCTGGTATGCTGGCGTTAAGCTCCGGCTAGGGCTCGCCGTCTTGGGCTGGTTCTTGCCAACGCATCTAGGCTTTAATCCACCACCACAAAAAAAATCATACCAGCTGTTTGAATACGAAAAAAAAAGAAAGAGAATGGAGCCCGAAGATGGATAAACGCGGATCAAAAAGAAAAGAGAACAAACGAAAACGCAAACTTTGCCATTACCTACCAGCTTCTGCTGCGTCCTGCACTTGAGTTGCGCCGGCAGATGTTACGCCGACGCTTGGCCCACCCACCGGAATCCATCGGGACTCCTCCATGACAGCGTATAATGGATGTTTGTATATTTACAGGTTTCACAGGCTTGCTGGTAGTCAATGGCAAATTATCATGAAAATTTAAGTGGCAAGTTTGCTAGATCCATTAACTCGCTTGAATTGTGGCGCAACTGGACCCCTGACAGAATTGCCAAAAAGGTAATCCAGGACAAGCCAGACAATGAAAACGATTAAGGCTTTAACCAAACTTTAAAACACAAACTATTGATACTAAAACAAATGTAATTCGAGTCTACAAAATGGGTTTCTGTTTGGAGCGATAAAGCTACCGCTTTGCGAAGGCAAATAACCAGCCTCCAAACATACTAGCATTTAGTAGAACTCTATGACTTATCTCATATCTACCACTCAACTTCACCTGTCGCAACGCGAAAGCGGCTATTGAGCCCTTACTTCCGGGACTTACAGGCAAAGGTAAGAAATATATAAGAGATAGTTCACTATTTAAACTAAAATTTATTAACGAAAACTCTTTTTAAACCAGATGCTTACTCCTTAATGTGATGTCGCAACGCGTCGAGGACTCTTAAATGACTCGAACGGGACTTACATCACCCAGGAAGCATTCACCGGTTTGAAAAAGTACACGAAAAATCAATAATCCATCTTCGGGCCCCACGTTGGGCGCCATTTTTTCGTAGTGGTGGATTAAAGCCTAGATGCGTTGGCAAGAACCAGCCCAAGACGGCGAGCCCTAGCCGGAGCTTAACGCCAGCATACCAGCGCGGCCAACGGTCTGGCAACATTGTTTCTTTTCTTGTTCGGTAATAACACCACGTTCATACGTCTGCACCACGTCCACTACAATTTTCTAGCATTAATTTTTATAAATAAATTACGTTATTTAAAAAAAAAACATGCTAATGTTCTTCACTAAAATTTATATTAAATTTTAAATAAAATCAGGGACCGCAAAGAAACTTTTATTGAAATTTCAAAAAATAAAAGCAGGCAAAATGAAGTATCGGATAGTCAAGTAGAGCACAATACCTCTACTGCAATAGATAAAATATTTTAAAAATTTTGAAATTTAAAAAAAAATTCTTATTTTTAAAAAATTTTATTTAAATATAAAAAATTATGTATAATCGTTCATTTATTTAATTGGTCACAAATTAATTTTCTTATTACTTATTTAAAAACTTTATTCTTCAGAATTAAAAAAAACCGAATTTTTGTCTTAAAATTTTGTATTTTTTGCAACAATTTAAAATTATGAATTTTAGCTCAAAAAAAGTTTTACTAAACCAAACATGGACTTTAAATGTCATCTTTAAAATAAACATATTTACTGTTTAAAATAAAAACTATTGAAAAAAATTGTATTAAATATTCAATACACCTTTTAAAAAAAATATACTTAATTGTGACCATTACATTAAAAGTATTTATTGTTGTTATCTTGTACAACTAACTTACTGTTAATTAGAGCTAGAGAAAGAGAGAGGGGAATAATGAGTATAAAGCACAACATAACAATTGGTATAAAAAAAAGTTTGTTTCTTAAGTCTTTTGTTTAAAGCTTTTGTGAATTAAATCAAAATAACTAAAAACATCAACATGAAAACCCAAAAAAGTAAATAAAATAAATAAAATCGATTGGGGCAAATTAAATGAAACATTTTTTCATATAAAAAACATTTTAAATGTTTTGTTATTTGTTGACTTTTTTATTTTTCTTTTTATTGTTGCTGCTTTAGTTTTCTGTTCAATGTGTTGATTTTACTGACAATATTTGCACCAGGTTTACTACAAAAAAAATTTACAATAAATATCTGATAGTGTTTTTTACTGTTGCTGTGTTTTCAAAGTTTCTGAATTTTTTTGTATTTTTATTTTTTTAGGTTTTTTGTTTAAGGATTTTACTAATTCTTATCAAGATTTGAGTTGAGTAGAAAAACAACATCAGCAATAAGTTAAAAATAAATAAAATGTTGAAAATAAACTTTAAAAAAGTGCAAACGCCACAATAATGGGTTCAATTTAGAATTACAGAGGCCATGTTTTTGTAGGTGTATAAGTATTTTCCCTTATGTATGCATTTAGATATATTGTCGTTACATTGTAAAGATGCAACTGTCAAGTTTTTTTTTCCATCATCAATTCTTTTTGCAATTTTTTTTTTGACGAAAAATAAGGTTTAAAATAGAACAAGACTTATAATTAGTGTTTCCGATTGTTGAGACAGAAACTGTTTAATGTTACATAAAAAATGAAGAGAAACCAGAATTGCCGGAGAACTGGGTAAAACTTGTTAAACTTTTTTTAACTTCAACAGAAAATCAAAAAGTTAAACGAAACCTCGAGAAAATTGTTTAAGTCTCCACTTACAATTTTTTTTATGTCGGTATGTAATATTTTTTCATAAATAAAAATTCTGTTGTATTTTTTGGTAATAAATTTATTTGCTTTAAAGGTGGACCAAGACTAACAGAATATTGAACAATTGTTTGCTTTTGTATAAACTCGAACTAAAGTCTGTTGCATTATAAATAAGCAAAAGATAAGGTTAGGTTAAATTATCTGGTCTTGAAGACCCCTAATAAACCCTTTGGGTCTTAAATATTACTAAAAAAAGAATAAAAATAAATCCCGTAATTCAATGTACTAAAATCAGGGGCGCCTCACACTCCCTCAATAAATACCAGAAGTCTCGTCTTACTAGTTCCATATATTTTCTCCGACTTTAAAATAAATAAGATTCAGATAATTTTCTTTTAGCCATCTTCCTATCCCCTGCCCTGCACCAAAATTTGAGTCATCGCAGTTCAGTCGTCTTGGTTAACAATGACTTGTTACTATACCTCCTAGTAGCTCCTTCGCAAAGATGGAAAAAGTCTTGTTACCTCCTGGTCATCATAAAATCTCCACATAATCCTGGAAACTCCACGAACGTCCACTCTTGTGATTTTTAAATATAAGAAAATTTTTCTATTTTTAATTTTTTTACAATTTTATGACAATGAAAAATCCATATTTAAATCCAAAACTACAGCAGATATGTCGTTATGTGTGGCAAGTGATAAGTAGCAAATATTTTTCATTATAAAGAAAACAAAAAGAAATAATAAAGTCTTTGTAGCTGACGCACCTTTTACTCTTAGATTTATTAGAAAAGAATAACAAATCATCATCATGTGGAGTGGCTTAAAAGCCACTTCATAGTGAAGGACACACACACGTACGCACAAGTATATTGACATGTTGATAAGCTGTGACAGCTGTAATTTGTCAACATTAAGTTTGAAGTAAAGGATTATTGTTGTTTGTTAAATAAATGTAAATCTTGTTATGAAAAGATGGTTTAAAAATATTACAAAAGCACTGATTCTTCTACTGTTTGTGTTTAGAAATTTTTTTTAATTTTTTTTCTTTTTCTTTTTATTTAAATATAATAATTTTGGCATTTCTGTACTTAGGCACCAGCAATTAAATTAATAGAGCTTTATTTATGGGTTGTATGGTTTTGAATTTTGTGTATCAACACACAAATTTAACAATTTCTTTAAAATTTTTTTTTGCAATTGGGGGAAAAAAAACTTTGTTACCTTTTTCCCTAAATTGTTGATCTGTTTTTTCTTTACAAAATTTTTGCCGTTTTTTCGTCTTCTAGTTCATTAATTGACCTTTGCAAAAGTTGCTGCAGTCAACCAGCCAGCAAGCAGCAACAGCTTGTAGTTTAGCATTTATCTGCTCATTGTAATCTCTTCTTCGACTAACTACAAGAGACGATTGTTGGCTGACTGTTTGGCTGCTGCGTGGTCATTGGAGATGCTGCGAAAATAAAACGTTTTAAAGCCATTTTATTTTGTTCCAATTAATTAGTGCTTTTAATGCAATCCAATAATTTAAAGCCACCACCACACAACCGAAAGCAGCAAAAAAAAAACTAAATCGCTTAAAACATTCGTTGCATTAAACTACTTTACCTTAAAAGTGAAGCAAACAAAAAATTAAATTAAATAAACTCTTTGTGGTGTTATTGTAGACTTTAACTGTGTGAAGAAACATTCGCCAAATAATACTTGTGTGATATTGATGAGGATAATAGCAATGTTGATGACGTTACTGTGATGAACAGTGTGACCAAAAGGCAACCTTAAATGGAAAAAGGAGTTTTAAGTCATAAAAATATAGAAAAATTTGGCTCTAGAAACCTAAGTGATAACAAGTTTTACAGAAAATGTAATTGTGAAAAAGTTTTTATTTATTTTATATTTTTATGGACTTTTTATTATGGAAGATACTTTTCCTCGAGTTTCGATGCAACTTAGTTTTTTTTTTTATATATTAACATTGTAATTCATTTTCAGCATGTATAAGGTTAGTAGTTAATATAGTATGCGAGATATGGCATAGAGTCATAGAAGCCCAACAACGAATTGGGTGGTGTTAAATCTAGCTTGGAGTAGTCCTTGATAGCAAACTATCATGGAAGAGAAATATGCAGGAAAGGGTCAAGAGGGACATATTATACATGCTTAAATTCCTTAGGAAAGAGATAGGACCCTTAACCAAAGGTGGTGAACTGGATTTACATAATGGTTGTGAGACCCATTCTAACATAGGGATGCACTGCGTGGTGGGAGGCAGAAGAAAGGGGTTGCTATAGGAATCTTCTAGAATAGGTTCAAATATGTGTTTCACTTGGTATTATTAATGCTATTGGAAGCACACTTCAAGCAGTACTAGACGTTATTCTAGGCAAGTCAGGCTATGGAAGTCAGGACTCAGGATTCAGGGAAATTGGCCGGCGATATGGTCACAGAGGTAACTTTTGAAAGAACATCACCAATAGTTATCCTTTGGGAGTATGCAGGGTAGAAATAGGAAATGAATTTGATAGTAAAATATGTTTCCAGGCATAGTGAGGTCATTATTTTTATCTAAAATAAGGAAGCCCTTAGAAGTAGATTTCGTCAATTCTGGGTAAATAAGGGATTGTTAAATTTATGGACTTTTTAAATGTCAGACTATTTTGGGTTGTGGGGTACGGTAACATAGTATGCAACTAATTTGCTAACGAGCTTGCTTGAAGCACCTCCGCTTCTTTAGTTTATATGTGAGAAAGACACTGTGAGACCCCCAATTGGTCACTTATATGATCGATTAGGACATAAGTGGTTAACATGACAAATTTTCTGTAGAGGAATAAGAAATAGGGTGCTAGAACTATATGGCTGGAGCTGAGATCGGCGGATACTAAGTCGCTCATGCACTTGGGAAATTGGATCTAAGAACCACATGAGGGTCACACCAGGACACTGTCCAGGTAGGGCCAGGATGTGCAGATGGGAATGCCGAACTCCGTATTATTGTGGCATGTGTAGTAAAGAACAGAAACTGGAAACGATAGAGCGTGTAGTCAGCTACTGCCCAATATTACGGGACTTTAGGGTAAAGTCTCCGCAAAGAACTACTTAAGCAATGTTTTAAAGTGTTAACGGGAAAACATTACTGGGCTTTTCATGGAAATCATGTGAATAGAGTGCAGGCAATAGAATAAGTAGTTTCAAATGGGTACTTAAGTTAGTTTTTTTTTTCACTTTTAGGCTACCTACTGCCTATTTTCAAGTCCTAAAACTTATATTTTCCTCCATTTAATGTGTTTCCCTTAAAGAACGAAAAATAAACCCATTAGCTAATGAATGAGATGTTGTACCTCTTTTATTAACCTATCCTAACCTATGAGGGCATCCCTTCCCGTGCTCCTAGCTAATCAATATTTTTTTTAATGTTTCGATTGAAATAAAGTCATTTAATTGCAAGTTTAAAAACAAGGTAAATAACTATTGCATATCTCGGTACATATCGTATCAAAAACTTTCTACAATTGACCCATTTAAAAAAGGTTACCACTTCACGTGCTTTTATCTGACAAATTTTTACCCAAAATGTAGGTTTTGCTTTTGACTTCTTTTGTGGCCGGATCAAAGTCAATAACTTTTCAGGCAGAAAATAATTTCTTTGTCTTAAGAAATTGTTTTCTAAAAAATTTTGTATTAAAACGTAGTTTTGTCCCACTGCTTTTTTTGCTTCGTCCAGCACTTAACTGCCCCATTATAGACATATAATTGTACGGTTGTCCAAGAATATGTAGAATAAATGTACTTATGGGTGTAGGTATGTAAGTAAGATTTATATGAATTTATAGTTAAAAGCTGTAAGTTTTGCTTTGAACACTCGTTCCAATGCTGCTTTATTTAGCAATTTTCTTTAAAAATAAGCTCAGTAGTGAAGTTGGTGGTGGTAAAAATTGAGTGAAAAAAGAAGATTTGAAATCTAAAATAATAAAAAGAAACAAGGTTAAGCACCGACCCTTAAAATTAAACATTTTCTTAACGTTATTTTGTTACATTTTATTTTTACTTTTTTTGCAAAATTTCTATATTGTTTTATCTTAAGGCGTTTTAAACGTATCAGTTTTGTTAAGTTTTTTTTTCTGTTACTTTTTTTTATACTTTGTGTATTAAGATTGGCAGGCAGCGAAAAAATTAAACGTGTTAAAAATACAGGTGATGTTAGGATAATGATAAGTGTGGGTGTGTGTGGTTTAGGGAGAAAGCAGTTCAAAATGCATAAATAGTTTCGTTAAGTTGTGAAAAAGTCAAATTAATTTATTGCAGTATAAGACATATAATTTATATTAATAAAATCAAATTGGTTTTAAATTCTGCACATAAATAGATTCGTTTTTACCTTTTAATTAAAATTGTTTAACATTTTCATTAGGTTAAAAATTTATTTTTAAAATTGTGCTAATTTTGGAATAATATTTACATTTTGATACTTGGGATGTATATTTGTATATAAATCAAGTTTGTGTATAGTTTTTGTTTATTTAATATACTGTATGTACCTGTTAGTATTGCAATTTGTTTTGCCCTAAATTATACATTCATACAGATACATATCACTTGTTTGCTCTAACAACGTCATAATTCAAAAAGATTTTTAGAGAAAAATGTGTTTGAAGAACGTAAAAAGTAGAAACATTTTTAAAATTAAATTTATATACAATATAAGATTGTACATAAGTAAAAAACATTTCCGTATCGTTAACTCCAAAAATGCATTTTTTTGAATTGTGACGTTGTTTAAGCAACGGAGCCATATAGCTAAATGGAAAAATATGCAGGTATTTAAGAGAGAAATTTAACGCCTTAACAGTTTTTTTTAATTTTCACATATGTACGTCTGCTTTTGTTTGTATTTTTATTTGCAGACTTTTCAACAAACATGTTAATTATATTTTCTTTTTGTACTTGATTAGCACCTTTTGATCCTTGTTATTATTTTAACGTAATTTTTCTTAAATTTAAAAAAAAACAGAGTTCTGACAGACAGTAGGCGTTAATAAATAAAAAAATGCAGAAAATTTTTTTTGGTATACACTTGCATTGGTTTAATATTTTTTAAATTTTAATAAAAAATTTTATTTTATGGCACTATTTTGTAATTAAAAAAATAATTAAAAATCTTTACGGGCAGTTAAGCCTTAATAAAGGCATTATTTTTTAAAACCTCTAAATCTAGGTGGGTGCCACAGAGGGTGAATAATGACTGCACAGAAAAAAAAATTTAAAGTTTTTATTAATAAAATCCAGTATTAAAAATTACGATAAATTTAATTACTTTTATAAATGATTTAATAATTTTTTTTAATTAAAAATTCAAAAATTTTTTTTAATTAACTTCAAAATGTATATTAAATAATTATTTGATTAACATGTTAATTTATTTAATCAAAATGCTTAGTTTAATTTTTTTTTAAACGATGCACAGAAAGACAAAAAAACTTTTTTTTATGGATTATTTAATAAAAATTTTACGTCATTAACACTTAGACTAAGATGCATGTTCCAACAAAATTTTGGTTGTTTGGGATTTTTGATTTTTTAATTAATCTGAGATATTAACATATTTGGCCCATCGCACAAGCGCTGGTGGCACAATAAATATAGTAAGAAATGCGTCCTCATTTCAATGCAATTGTACAATGATTAGAGCTTTCGCATACCGTACAACCCAGGTTCAGCAGAGATAAAATTTTTTTCTTATTAACTTGTTAATTCATTCAAGCAATATAATTGTTTGAAATTAGCATTTTTTTTTTATCATTTCAGTAAGGAAAATCTAAAAGTTTTTGATTGGAAAAAATTGATATTTTTTTTTGATATTTTTTTGCTTTATTTCATACTTTTGGCGATTAAAACCATTTTTTCATTTCTTCTGTTTAAACGTTATCTTGGAAAAAAATTTAATAAAGGATTTTGAATAATGAAAAAACATGCGAATATTTTTTTTCTGTGTAATAATATGTTAGCAAGGCTCTAGGTGTTAAAGATGTACCAAAGTTTTGTTAACGTTTAAGACCAGTTTCAATTTATATCAATTGGTCTAGTAACAAAATTTATAATTAAAAACTGTGATCCACTGTATTGTATAAATAAATTAATAAAAATCACTAGAAACAAAAATTATTGGCAGTGAAAAAGATCAACAAGAATTTGTTAATAACTCTCGTTAACTAATTTCGAAAACAATATTAACTGTAAAATATTGTTCTAAATGTTTTAATTACACTAATTAAATAGAGAAAATATCGCAAAGCAATTTACATATTCCTAAACAAACTCTTACACACACAAACTATCACAATATAATTTTAAAAACAAAGTTATCAGATCATTCAGTAAGTCAGTCACATTGTCGCTACTTGGACTTAAGAAAATAGCAGCCAAACAAATAAATATACTACAACTACTGTCTCCATCTCTCAAGTGCCAGCTTTATTTTTTGTAGCAATTTTGTTGTTGCTGTTGTGTTTTTGGCCGGCCACAGTAAACAAATAGAAATTTTAACGTGCGAATGCATTGTGAATTCTGTCAATTAGCACTCTAAAAGATTTACTTAATTTTCGAAGGTTCGCATCTAGATACATTCAGTTAGTTATACATATACATACGAATAAGCATAGGTGAAGAAGAAGAAGAAAAAAATCTTATTTACATTAAACAGACCAAACAAATATACAAAGTAACAACAAATTGATGTAAAGAAGAGAAAAAGTTGAATTTATTTATGTAGTTTAAAGTCAAAGCTGCCAGATTTGATCAATTGTTGTTCATTTGGTTTTTTCAAAGTTTTGGAGTAATTTTTTTATTTAATTTTTATATAAGATTTTCATTATCATATGTGAGAAAGACCTAATAACAAGCCTGAGGACGTTATCTTCAACGGTGTAGATTAGGTAGCCAACTGCGTAAAAAGAAAATTTAGAAATCTTATAAGTTTTTAAATAACTCAGTTAAAGAACTTGGCAACTATGCCTGGGTCAATTGTGAATTGTCGAATGCAACCTGTTAAGACCGTAAAAACCACGGTCGACTGCTAGTGCAATCGGATTTATATGCACTTTCTTTGGGCGTGAATCCTTTGCTGGGAAGCAAAATGTTAATGTGTTAAAGAATATCCTTAGGTAAAAGTGAGAGGCTTTTCTTCATAAATTGTTGAAAACAAACCAATTACTCTCTTTTTAGAACTGGTCATGTAAAAAGCTATAAGCTAGTTTGTTATATTCTTGGCAATTGGAATTCAGCATTTTTTATCAAATTCATTTAGCAATATCTTGTAAAAACCAAAAACTTTCTGTTAGAATAATATGGCAACCATGTTCACATGTTAGTAATATAGTTATGGTTGTAAATGAAGCAGCAGAAATATATTTAACTTTAAGTTAAGGAAGGGTTGCTCTATTCATTAACACTTGTGTGTGTTTTTTTTACTTGCCCAGTAAATACGTAAATATACATATATTAGGAGAAGATATACAGCCACTTCTACCTCTTAACTGACATTAAAGTATCTAAATAAAAAAAATA
This sequence comes from Melanophora roralis, assembly GCA_963583895.1. Taxonomy (NCBI): domain Eukaryota; kingdom Metazoa; phylum Arthropoda; class Insecta; order Diptera; family Rhinophoridae; genus Melanophora; species Melanophora roralis. The sequence continues at coordinate 122,937,002 of OY757187.1, forward strand.
TGGATTTTTAAGTTTGTTTCAACGTTAGACAGAATTTTTTGTTACATTAAACTGTTAGTTTTTCAGTTTATTTTTATTATAATGATAATTTCTTGATCCAGTTCTTTTTGTAAACATTTGCTAATTGCTTAAATCAATATTTACTAGTCATACAAAATATATTTAAAAAAAAGATCTAGATACATATTTTAAGTATTTTAATAAATATAAAAATTTTAGAAGGAATATGGTAAAGAGAGAGTTAGGAATAATTAAAGTTTATATTTGTTAAAGAGCTTTCAGTTATTTTCTAGAATAAAAATATTGTAAAATTTTACTAGATTTGTCGCATCGGCTATTACACACTGATATAACTAAGATGATGTTTAAGCATTAGGTGCCGCAAATTAAATTTAATTAAATACTGTAAGGCAAAAGCAAAGTATGCACGTTTTAAATTTAATTTATAAAAATTTAAATAGTCTACAAGCAATAGTATAATACAATGCGCTACAAACCAAAGCCGGTGGCATCATATGCGTTCGCTTAAAAGTCCCAGAGTGAGGGCGAAACTAGTGGCGAGTATGAACTACTCACTAGAACATTTTATAACAAAAATTATAAATTAAAAAATATCGAAAAAAAACTCAACAAAGAAAAAAATTTAAATGCGTTTTATAAAAATTTGAATATTTTACCACAAAAAAGCCCTTAGGGCTTACTTCACCTAAAGAAACTCCGTAGGAAAGAACTTTCGACACAACCAGATATGATACACTGATTTAACACATACGATGCTAGACCTATTTTTACCTATGATAATATCATCTGGTATAAGGCCTTAGAAATGGAAGGCATAAGAAACTTTTTGTCAAAGATCTAGTCACGTACTGCAGGTAATCGGCATTACCAGTAAAAATTATTTGTAAAATTTTTTTTAAATGAAGTATGTATTTCAAATTTTTTATTAAGAAAAGCTGTTTAAAAAATAAAAAAAAGATATAGATTTATTTTTAATAAAGGCAACTCTCTACATCAAACGAAATAAGAAAAAAATTGTGTTATTTAAATTTCAAAAAATATTATAAATTCACATTTAGGCGCCAATGGAAATTATTGAGGTTCCAAAAAATTAATGCATGTTTAATTTTTATTTACTTAACAAGTGTTAAAAATAAACACATTATGAATAATTGGCTCGAATTTTAACTTTTTAATGAAAATGTCAAACTCGTCACCTTTTTCTAAAAAGTTTTTGTTAAGGAAATAATTGTTGCTTGTAACACTGTAAACCACCATTCAAATTAAAAAATTAAGTCTGTTCTTAAGAATATTTTGCACAACACAATACTTAAGTCAAAATCCTCTACCAAATTTGTAAGATCACACCCATCACGGTATTCTAGTGGTTATTTTAGAGAAAATCAAGTGCTTTGAGAGTCTACCTACTACTTAACGTTTAAATATGTTTTAAAAATCTTGTTTTTTTTTAAAATGTTTGAGTTATAAGTTAGAAAGAGATAAACAAGTTTAAGCCCGTTACAATAGAATTGCTCTAAAACAAAATTATTCAAAAATATTTTGTTTCAAACCACATTTCTATCCAACTACAATTGCAAATCTAAATTATTGTTGTTTTAAGATAAATGTACTAACAAATTTTCATTAAAAATTAAATTTTATTTCTAAAATTTAGCCTTAATTAATTTATTTTTAGAAGTAAAACTGTAAACTCAAAAGCTTTTTTCATCAAAAGTAAAAGTTGACAAAGGAAAACAAAAAAATTATTTCTATTTATCTAATAGATCGTGATTTTGCTATAAAATAAATATTTGAAAATACTATTGTATGTAGGAATTTAGCTATTTTCCGTACAAATCGTAAATAAATTCAATAAGCGTGTTAAAATGTAGACATTCATACAAAATCATTAATCATTTTTTATACTTTTACACACACTTTAATATTGTGCTCATCACACACATCACTTTCATACGATTGGCGCATTAAAAAAACATATGTATATATACTTGTGTATGTAGATGTAAGTATATATTTCCATGTAAAAAATTTTATTTTGGTAACATAAAAATTATAAGTTTTTTTTTAATAAATTTAGTTTTGTATTTTTAAATATCTTAAAGTCTCAAACACTTTTAAATTTAAGCTACTAGGGGCTTACATATGCAAGCAAAATTGCAAAAACCCCAAAACACACTTACATTTTCTCCTATTATTTCACACACACACTTAGACTTTTAAAAACATGATTATATATAGAGGAGAAAATATTTTATAAAAGTGCTTGCACGTGTATATGTAAAATTATAACAATACATTTAACAATGTTTTTTTTTATAAAAATTACCTAAAGAGAAGAGTTGTATATCACTTCTCCATCTCTAATTCATGCATTATTTATGATTAACGAGCATACACCCATACGCACATAAATATAAAAACAATCATTCGCCTTAAACCATTGATGCGTGTGACATATTACTCGCAACAACAACTGCAAGCATAGATGCCAGATTTGACGATTTATCGTCATTTTGACGATTTTTTACCCCAAAAAATGGCTTCTGACGATTGGACGATTTTTACCCTAAATTTGACGATTTTTATAAGAGATTCAGACTTTAGCCAGAACCTTAAAATTTCGTTATACACAAGCATGATTATAAAATTTCATATAATGTCATAAAAACCTGTTTCCAGAGAAAATGTTTGTGAAATTTCTGTCAATCTTTCGCTACTTAAATCACAAGTTGCTATTTAAATCTGGAAACATTGTTACCAAGTGAAAGGTTTTTAAAGGCCCTTGAGCCCTAATATTCTACTTGTGTACAAAATATATGTATATCTAATGTGTTCGGCTTGAAAGGAAATAAAAACAAGAATAAGGTTGTTCCGCTTTAAAAATCCACTTTTAGCCATTCAATATTAGCCATTGCGTGTTTATTTAAAAATATTAAAAATGTGTTTAGTTAGAACACTATCTATTATAACAAGGACTATAAAAAGGATCCCTAAAAAATGATTTCTGTAAAAAAATTATTTTTTTTTTCAAAATAAATTGTTTTTAACATTAAATTTATTTTTTTAGGACTAAACTTGGAAATCTGTAAAAAATTTCTTGCTTTTCTCCATTTTCAGTTTGTATTCCTTTGAATAAAATTTTGTCTTTTTTGTTCCTACTTTTGACGAAACAATCTGTAAGCACTTTGTTTACCCATTTTTTTTATTATTACTAAGTAAATAAGTAATCAAAAACATAAATTTTTGTATTGACGATTCTCTGACGATTTCCAAAACTTATTTTGACGATTTTGACGATTCTTTTCCAAAATTTTGACGATATTGGACCAAAATTACCTGGCAACTATGACTGCAAGTCTTTTTTGCCACTTTGTGCCCATCAACATCTCATGTGGAAAAAGATTCAACACATGCAAACACACAAAGAGGTTCGGTAGATTTGTTTTATTTGTTGTGATAGTGATTGGCGATAAAATCTGAGTTGCCAGATGAAGGCAAGATGCTTAAAAAAAACCTCAAAAGACATAAAATATTGGTTGAAGTTTTTTTGTTTTTAATGCTTTTTTACGAACAATTTTATGAAATGTAGTACTAAAATGACAAAGTGTTTGAGGTCAACATAAATTGAATTAATAATATTAGAGTTTTCCCGTCATTTTATAAATCAATTAAAATCCGTTGCAATACTGTTTAATATTTCGTTTTGAACAATAATATGGCAAGTTTTTTTGTTATAAAGGTTTGTGTCTGAAGCATATGTGAGACCCTCTGATTGTTTATTTTCTTTGGTTTTTAATGCTGTATTGATATCTTGGTAGCAGACTTCCACCAATTAGTTGCTTATTATGTATGTTTGCTTGATAAATTGGTAAAGCGTGTGTCTCTTGTCATGTCATATAGTTGCTGCAGTCAGTTGGCATTCGTCAAGATTGAAAATCAGACGAGTAAACAAACTGCGGAAAATCCATATATGGCATTCTTTTATAAACAACTTCAAATAAAATGACAAAAGAAACAAATATTTTTTGATACATTGAGAATTATTTTTATTTATTTTTTTTTAATTAGAAAATTTATTAAATATTTTTTTTTAAAAACTTTAATTAAAATTAAAAAAATTAAAATTTGCAAAAATGTCTTTTATTATGCAAATAATTGATGCAGAATAGGATTTTGAGGTTACATTCATAAGGGATTTTGGCCATTAAACATAATTTTCAAGGCAAGGCCTATTGTGGAAGATTAGGTGAACAATGGATCGATCCAAAAAAAGTGATAAGTCCACTTTTAAGGAAACCTTTGAAGTTTTTGTAGTTAAATGTGAAATATATATGGGCCATCGCTATCACAATTTTCAATAGGATTGGTTCTAATACCGAAAGTAGCAGTGTGCCAAATTTTAGCAAAATATATTCAACCAAAGGAATATATGGACCCCCAGACAAACATCGTTCTTTTTTTTGGACCCAGGAAGGTATACTGAGTCGATCGGTGTAATTGAAGATGGGTCTGAAACAGTTTTTTTATAATATTAAATCCTGATTACTTATAATCACAATTAGCTAATGTGATCTTTGGTTTTATTTATTTTTGGATTTTGGAATCAATTTAAAATAAAAAATTTGTTTGGGGAAAAAAAATTATAATAAAAATTTAAATAATTTAAAAGATGTTAATAAAAGAAAATCCAGCTTATGAGGTTGTCATATTGATACTTTACTTGACTCTCCGGTGTAACCTTGTTCTCTTTTTATACCCTTCACATAGTGATAGGGTATATATCACTTTGTCATTTCGTTTGTAATTTCTTTATTATTCATTTGCGACCCCATAAAGTTTATATATTCTGGATCCTTATAGATAGGGAAGCCGATTTAGCGATGTCCATCTGTCCGTCTGTGCATCTGTCCGTCTGTCCGTCTGTTGAAATCAAGTTTCCGGAGTTATATAAAAAGATACAGACCAGGTAATGGTGTCAAACTGTTAGAAATATCCCGCTAAAAATCGCTATTTAAAATCAGCAAAATCGGTTCAATATTGACCGAGATTTAAGCGAAAACCCAGAGTAACCCATTTTTTTTAGGACAAAATCCGTGCATATATCCCTATATATCTCAGTAAGTATAGTCACTCTTGCCACAAAACTTGGCACGGATACTCCTAAAGAAGGAGCCTAAATAATATAAAAAGTTTTTTTCAGATAGGATCAGGGGAAGTGGTATTTTTCCTACAATTGCACAAATTTGGTGAAATATTTTATGCGCTATATCTCGTAAACTATAACAGCTATCTACTTAAAATGTTTTACAAAAAATAATTGTACGCAAAGACCTACACCTTAAAGAAAAAATGTTTTGAGTGGGGGCAAAAAAAGGGGTAGCTCCCATACAAATCGACAATTATTATAATATATTCGATACGCAATATCTCGGAAACTATAAAAGATATCGAAATGAAATGTTCCACAAAAAGTAATTGGGCAAGAATGCCTACGCTTTAAAGAAAAAATGTTTTGAGTGGGGGCAAAAAAAGGGGTAGCTCCCATACAAATCGACAATTATTATAAAATATTCGATACGCTATATCTCGGAAACTATTACAGATATCGAAATCAAATGTTCTACAAGAACTAATTGGGCAAGAATGCCTACGCTTTAAAGAAAAAATTTTTTGAGTGGGGGCAAAAAAAGGGGTAGCTCCCATACAAATTAACAATTTTTATGAAATATTCGATACGCTATATCTCGGAAACTATAACAGATATCCACATCAAATGTTCTACAAAAAGTAATTGGAACACAAGACCTACGCTTCAAAGAAAAAAATTTTCGGATGCGGGGTGAAGAAGGGGTAGCTTCCATACAAATTAACAATTTTTATAAAATTTTCCATACGCTTCTTCTGGAAAACTATTACAGCTATCGACTTCGAATATTCTACAAAAAGTAATAATCAAATAATTCATACATTTTGAAGAAAAAGTTGGAGAAGAGCAGCGGGACTAAAAAATTTAATAAGTTTCATTGACCTTTAAATATGGATAATGTCGAAAACTTTTAAAACTTTCGACCTCAAATCTTCTTTATCTATTTCTATTATTCATACGAACGTTAAAATTTTGTTATTTTTTCTATGGGCTTTAAAACTCGCACAAGGTTTTTTTATTATATTATTTGCAGTACAAAATTACTCGGCTGGGTATATTTAAAGACCAATGTGAAGGGTATATAAGATTCGGCACATCCGAATAAAGCGCTCTTACTTGTTTATCTTCGAAAATTCAAAAATAAGTATAATTTACCATTCTTGACATTCAGATTTTTGTAAAGTTTTTAAAAATGCAGAATTCTTAAAATATTTTCTAAAATAAAGAAACGCAAACAGCTTTAAAATACATTTAAATTTTCTTTCTCAAAAAATGCAATAAAAAAACCAAAAGAATCTCTGATCGCCCACAAAATTATTACTTTTAAAACTATGGCTTAAAATAATAACGAAGAAAAAAAACTAGCAGTCATGGGAACATTGTAAATGATGATGAGTTTGGAGGAGATGCAAAAATATAGCCTGAATTTGTATTTTCATATTTTTTTTTCTGTTATCGTAAATTTATTTTTTATTAAAAACTTTCGCACGCAAATTAAAGCAATCATCGCATAAAAAAATCACACAAAATATAGCCACAACCGAAATAGCAGAAGTAAACAGTAGCTAATACCAGCACTGTATCCATACCACATACAGACAACCTAAACTTGAGATTTACAGAAATATTTTTGCCCAGTAGCAATAAAATGTTGAAAAAAAAGAAACACAAAACTAAAATTGAATGATGAAATAAGTAAGTAAGTAGAAGGAAGCATTAAGACAAAAACCATACAATCCGTTATTAGGAATATACATAAGTACCTTGTGCTGGACCACAAAAATTAAAAAAAAAAACTTAAACAAGAGAAATTGTGGAAATAAAGCTGCAGATTATGTGTGCAACGAAGCGCCGATCAATATCACGCGTAAGCGTTAGGTTTTTTGTGTTTAACAGGACTTCTTAATGTTTACAAACTTTTAAGACGTCAAAGCGTTATTATAGACCACTTTTTCTTGGAATTCTTTATAAAAAAAATTTAACTTACGGATTCTGTTTTTCAAAACAATTTTTACTTCATAGAGATTTTGTATAAATTTTAAAACAGAACTTTCTTAAAGTTTTTCAGGTTAATTGGTTCAATTTTTTTGTGATAAGACTTTTGTTAACATTTTTTTCGATTCTATTGTTGAAGAAATCAGAAATATCAAATTATTATTTCAAAAGTTTAGTTAAAAATTTTAAAGAAAACTAAAAGGTTTGGGAGTCACTGTTAAAGACATGCCAAAAAATTACTGCTGCTATTTTTTTTATTGTTTTTTTTTAAGTTTGAGGCAAAATTGAGAGAAACTGTTTGTGTAGTCAGCCGGCTTATAACATTTCATTGCCATCACACTTGGTGTTTCCCAAGAACAGCGCTCATAAATCTATAAACTTCATTATAGTCGTAAGTTGTAAAAAGTCAAACTAAAACTTAATACCAGTAGCAAACAAAATACAGCATAAGATAATTGACCACCATCGCCACCACTAATACTAAACCATTGATGGTCGATGAAAACCCCTTAAACATACACACACACACACACACACAGAATCTTTGAAGCCAGAACAACAGAAACAATGCAAAAGCTTAAGCAAAAGTGTGAGAGTTTGTCAGTGTGGCAATTTGGTAAAAGTAGTCAATATTCTAAATACTTAAACAATAACAAACATCATGTTGCAGGGGCATTCCACCGTCACGTGTTGGACAAATTCAACTATTTTTTAGCACTTATTTTACATACAACTTCTAATTGGTAATTCAGAATTCAATTTTTTTTCTTTTATTTATTAAACTGCGTGGTAGTCTTCAATCTTACATCGAACTTGTTTTTAATAATTCAGAAAATATTAAAGAAAAAATTAAACAAACTTCGTCACGTGTGGGACAGCCTGAGTCAACCAACATTTAAAATTGTAGTGTTTAAATCCAAATTTCAGCGAATCAGTTGCACATAGAGAAAAGATGTCTAAGAAAGAAATTACAACTAACAACCACGCTTTCTTATGATGGTAATAAATTTTTAATAAAAAAAATATTTATAGGTAAAAATTAACTTTTTTATTTCGTCACGTAAGGGACAAATGGCGTCACGTAAGGGACACAGTTGAAATTATTTTTATAAAATACACAAAAATCAAAAGTTAATTGCAGTTTTGTCAACAGATAAGCTATAACTTTGCAGTCCACAATATTTTGATTGGCCTTGATGAAATAAAAGTTTGAAATTCCTCTAATGGCATGGTGATTCAGATTAAATTTTTTCTCAGATTTTTGAGGATAGCACATAAATTACCTGGGTTTTTGAAACTAATTAAGAAGCCAAATAAGCAAAAAATTAAGCTGACTAAATGACAAAATGTTTGCTTTGGCTTATCATTTTCTCTCATACCAATCTCCTTATATTTTCGCCGATTCCATCTATTATACCCTTTCCATTAGTTGTAGCAAAATATTTGCAAAAAATGGCTTTGCGTACTTTGCGCTCAGCATTGATATTAATTTTACCATATAGCGGTTTTTCAATTCTGATTTCGAGCCATTGCTCCAAACTATTTCCACTAAAGGTAAATCTTCATTTTTCGTATTTACTAAATCGAAAAGCTTATTTAAAAAATAAAAAAATTCAGTTTTGTCTTTAAAATTCGCATCCGAGCACATAAGGTGGAGTAAGTGCGGGTAACGTTGTATAGACTGGTATTGTGGTATTGTAAGTTTTTTCTTAAGCTAATAATATAAAAATAACAAAAACAGGCTAAATATACTGCTGCTCTCAGAAAATTAATAAAGCAATACTTTAATTAATATTTGCAAGTAATTTTGGGAGTCAGTTGCAAGAAATCGTTTTGGTGTGTGATCGACTTTTTTTGCTGGTGGAAAAACACAAATTTTTTCCTTAAACGGCGTGTCCGCTATGTTGCAAGATGTTTCGAGCTAGCGGATTGGGATGATTTTCCAGCTTATTAAAGTACTTGTGCACATAGTTAAGGATTTCGCATTTTACTTGTGGAACTTCTAGTTCCTTAGATGTTGCTGCTCTTAACATACCAAGGAGCACCAGTTATTATTCTTAGAATTTGGTTTTGACGGCGTTGAATCTTTTCTATGTTAAAGGCGGAAGCAGTGCCCCATAGTTGTATCCCGTAGCACCAAATTGGTTTCAAAATTGAGTTGCAGAGCAGAAGTTTACAATCAAGACGTAACACAGAGTTTCTACCAATTAGCCAATGGATTTGGGCCGTTTTAAGTTTTAATTGTGACAACTTTTCATCTATGTGGAGCTTCCATGTGAGGCGGCGATCTAAGTGAATGCCAAGATATTTTGTTTCAATACGTTGATGCACCGTATGGTTGTTAATAAAAATTGGGGGACACGTTTTCTTGCGTAAAGTAACGTAGGTGCATTTTTGTTCGTTTATTTTAATACCCCATAATTTTGCCCATTTTTCTACTTGGGATACGTGATGCTGCAGTTGTTTCGAGGCCTCTTAAGGGTCTTTATGAATACTGAGAAAGGCGGTATCATCAGCAAAAGTCGATATATGAGTAAAATCGTCACGAAATTAAAAGTGTGGCAATCTAAAAAACATATAGGTATACGACATTACCCGCACTTACTCTATGCTTGAAAATTTACTTTGTAAAAAGTTGAAGCTCAAGCAACAGGACACTCGTTCGCGACCATAGTGCGCTTTGAACTTCATTCTGGTATTTACAAGCGAAAGGCATTGCAAAATCAATTTGAAGGATACGTACACCTTCATTTAATTGGTCTTTTTGAAATTCATCTACTTGGATTTTTTTAAATTAACATGTTTCATCACAATATGAACTGAATTCAGTTTGTCTTTCAGTTCAACTTAACTTGTTTAATGGGTTGTCAAACGTGATTTATTATCTGAATTTTTCCCCTTCTTTCCATATGCAGACTTATGCTTATATATATGCTTATATAGTAATAGTTTTTTATTATCAGAAAAAAGTCACATTAATTTTTCCAGCGCTTAAAATCTAAATAAAGATCACATAAATTTTTCAGCAACCAGTCGTTACAGTAGTTTTGTTTGTCTTCATGGGTTATTAATTTTCACTGATCTGAAGGAGGGTTTTTTTTATGGGAAGCACATCTTAAGGTCTAAGACTACAAAGTTTTTAAAATTTTATTTCTATATTAGGATAAAATTCCGTAAAAATGCAGAAAGCTTCCCGTAGATACATAGTTTAATAATTCTTCCAACGCCTTTCTTTAATTCCATTTCCCCAAACCACAACCAAAGCATTTGCGCCTGGACAGGTTTATACTATATCTGGACGGTAATAAAAGGCTTTCACATCCTTGTATTACGAGTTGACATTTGACATGTCTAAGCTTGAACTTTCGGCTGGAGCAATATTCAATTTAGGCGCTTATTTGGTTGTTATCGTCCTTTTTTTGCTTGGCGATTGAGGAAGGGCTTTTAAAGCCTTTTGAATAGCTTTCGATAAAGTTTGTTTGGACTTTTAAGAAGATTTTGGTACTTACAGAAGGTCTGTCAATATTTTGACATCGATTTCTTTATTAGGCCCTTTGCAGGCTTTTTTTATATTTTTCCTTAACTTGCAAAGTTTTTAAATCGAATTCTGAAATACTTTCTCTTTTTCGCTTATAAAGCTCACGTATTCTTCTCTATCAGCTAGGGCTAAAGGTTGGATCATCTTTCTTACGCTTTCCGCGAAGTTTCCGGATATGTTCAGTACTGGTGGAAGGTTGTATTTTAGTCATATTTGGATAAGCCACAAATGAAGTGCAGTAAATTACAAATATAGTTTGTAGATGGCAGAAAGATTGAAAGATTTCAGATATGTTAATTCTTGGCGTCACGTGTGGGACACTTTTTATCACGAAAGAAAAACTATTTGCTAAGTGTTTAAGTGCAAATTTTTTTGTCAGCTTTTAGACCACCAAAAGTTAGCTGTAAACAACAAAAATCAATTTGTTAAGTTGACTTGCCTTACAGTTATTAATAAAAAAAGGAAAACGGCGTCACGTGTGGGACATAGAAATTTACCTTTGCATTGTAATTATTTTCTCGGGAACAAAGCACTTTACAGCAACAAATATTATACGGTTTAATACCGCTCACCACGCCCTTGAACGCAGAAAAGAATATTAGTTCTTATGTGAAAAACAATATTAGCAGCGACCTCTCAAAAAATGGTGTACAATGAAAAAGAAAAGCTAGATTCTTTATACTCTCAAACAAATAACGGTATTTATGAAAATAGTGATCTACTCGTCACGATGAATGTCAATTTTTTGAGATGAGAACTTAATCTCTCTATGTAGATGCAAAAATATAAAAAAAGTCAATGTTTGTAATATTGTTCAGATTTCCGTTTTTTCATGGAATGCTCCTGCAGTGTGATACATTTTGTGTTTGTTGTTTTTGTGGTTTTTGTCTCTGCCTGTATTGTTGACTGGTTTAAGACTTTGATTTTTTATTTTGATTGCTGCTGCTTCTGCTGTTGTTTTTGGTTAGCGCTACCGCATGTTTATTATGGTTTTTGCATATTCTTTACAATCTTTATCACCAGGAGCCCAAGTGACTGACTGAATGAGTGATACATCTCTTTAATGGCAACACAAAAATATTTTTAAAGTTTAAAACTACAACATATTAAAGATAGTCATGATAAGAATTAAGATGATGACGTCGATATTGCTACAAGTGTTACGCTGAGGTTTTAATTCAAAGAAAAAAAAGATAATAAATGTCTGTTCTTTGCTTTAGAAAAAAATAAAGAAATGAAAAAAATTTTATTAAACTACTTTAGCGGTCAAACTAAGGCCCCTAAGTAGGAAAAATGTGTTAGAAGAAAATTTTAATTTAAAATTAATTCAAATTCAATATGCATTCGAATTCCTTTTTCTAAGGTTTAAATATATTTTTAATACCCAAACCGTACCTCAAAAATAACTTATCAACAACCACCCTCAACTATACCAATCGATTTACAATAATTTCCTAAGTCGACTAAAGGATCCTTTTAATTAAACAAATAAAAAAATGCGAACTGAAATCAAGTAATTAGAGAAAATTATTTAATTATTCACTAAAACTATTAAAATTTTTTCTTTTGTTGAGCCAGTTGTAGTTCAAAGTATTTTGAAATTTTTTAATCGCCTTTTAAAATTATTAAGAATCAATTGACTACAGCTGGTAACAAAAATATTTATTGCATTTACAACTTTGGTTGTTAGTACATGCCAATTCAACAATTAAATAATTGTATTGACAATTTGGTTGTTAATATGACAATTCTAATAGTTTCTAGATGGAACATAGGTACTCAACGAAACAAGTTAAGTAAAGTTTTGTTTGTCTTATGCTAATAATGTCTTAATTTACGCATGTGCGCCAGTCCCTCAGCTTCAACCACTCCTATTTATGTTCCTTCCATTGTTCAGCTACTATGTGGGTTGCAGCCAAAAGACGATCAAGTAGTATTCTCTGGGGCTTTATCATTGTGTACCCAATCCTGTTTCATTTACGTCGTTGAAGTCCGATGCTTATTATCAATTGATCTGTTTTTGCCCACAATGAGACATTAAAATACTTATATCATAACTTGATACACTTTTGCTGAAAATAATCTTTCCCAAGAAGCAGAAATAAAAAACAAACTTCTACTGGGTTTCCGCCTAAGAATACAAGACAGGGAATATCGATGTTAATGATTACTAACTTTTTTTCGCAATCATTATTTGACGGCCTGATTTAGCTGGGCATTTGCTGGAAAAAGTGCTGACAGACACTAGTTGGGGTACGTTAGTATATTTAAAGGAGCTAGCATCTTGCCCAGAGGGCACTAGTTTCACAGTGGCCTTAACACTGAGTACTAGATTAGCTTGTACTTGAGCCCCTCCAGATAGTTGTAAGGACACTTTAAGCTTTTCAAAACATTTCAGCAAAGCATATCTTCTACACGCGAAATACAAATGACCACAATTGCTCTTGGCTTTCAATTAATTGAGCAGCAATTTCTCTGAATGCACATTCACTCCACAACACGCACATTCATTAATCCTTTTTGTCTGCCATTGATCTTCTCATATCATCATTTAGTATACTTTAAACCTATATTGCCAGTCATGAATTCACTTTAATAAAAAAGCCAGGTCATTTACATTAAGATGTTTCTGCCACGGTATTTCTCCTCAGATCTTATGGATTCTAGTCGAAGCCAATTTCCTGTACTCGCCCATCCCTTTGAAGTTGACGTTACTTTTCAGCTCTAAAGAAGCCTACTTGCTTAATAATATTTTATGCTCTGGATGAACTTTATCAATTAATAAAGCCATTTTCTTGTCAAACTTGAGGTTTGTATAAGACCGCTCAAGACAATCACTCTGGAGCCCACGCAAGGCATAACCCAGTTTACAACTTTCATTCTCACGCGCCTTGCTCAAAGGTAACCAAAGTGTACACGTGTACTCTCCTAAAGACAATATGATCAATCAGAACATGTGTTACATGAGGGATCTCTGTTTCCCGTGATACCATACAGGACTATGGTCAGCCGCGGAATATCCGCATCTGCCGAACCATATGCTGAATCACCTGATAAAATACTTCAGTACAGTTCCCACCCACAGCATGTGGCCAAGGTGGGCTGTGCACCCAGACCATGCTTCAGACAAAGGTTTACTTCTTTCCCCAACAAGATCAGAGTATATATAAATGTAGGGGGAATATCGAAGCAGACCTCTTCCATAAACAGGTCCCTTTTCGACCCCCTTCGCTCCATAGAGATTTCAAGGCTACCAAAAAGGTACCCCAGCCTCACTCAGTCCCGTGAATACTTATCTGTAAGCATTTCAGTTTTACTGAAATATGCCAAGTTATACCTTGTGAAGGTAGGTATTGGTATTTTACCTCGATTAAAGGTATATTCGAAGATTTACTTTTTCTTTGAAAGTTTATTAACCACCAGTTGTGATAATACTAAAATAGGTCCTTAATTGTTTCTCATTGATAATAGGACAGCTAGCACCATTATACAGGTCCTTGGTTAAATTAATCACTTTCGCGGGCGCTCTTTTACATGCCATTGCACACCTGATTTTAAAATCAATGAAGCTTATACAAAGAAGTATCAACCCGGCTGACTGCTTAACTCTCAGGTGCAGGGTGTTCTCGTTGTCAGTGCATGAACTTCTAGCTCTAAACACTATTTGTTCTTGCGTTAGGTTAGATGCTAGAGACTCTGAAAACCTATTGTTTATTCACACAATTATGAACAACTGAACACGAGTTCTGAAGACAATAATAAGGGCATCAATAAAACTTTTGTTAAACTTAAACTTTGGGCTGCTGTTTAACATTCCTAGGATTTTCCTGTACATATATGTACGTTTTTTTTGCTTAAAAACTAATCAAATATAATCAATGAAATAATACTGTTTAGTAAATTGCTCTACTAAAAAATTAAAATTTGGAAATACATTGTTGTATGATGGTAAGCCTTTAACATGTTTTAAGAAAATATCTAGAAATCAATAACATCAACATAATCTCAACTACCACACTAAAACAGAGAAGATCCTTAGCTTTAAGTGAACGTGTAATTGTAAAATCAAATACATTAACTGGTAACAGCCACAACAAAATTGTAAATTGCTTAAAAATATTTGCTCGTTTGTTTACTTTGGAAAAAAATTATGAATTTGTAGCGTGGGAAAAATGTTAACAAAACTCATTATAAAAGAAATAAACAAAAAGAAAAATGTGCCAAAAGAAATCTTAGAAAGCAGCAGCTACTTTAACGCATCTAAGCTTTTAAGTTCTTACAAACAACACTATGAGTATTCGAAGTTGCTACTTATTGCACAAATTCAAGCAAAAATACATTGTGCAATAAAAGTATTCATATAAATCCCATCATACAAAAACCACCCAAAGGCTTTAATAATACAAAAACCCTAAAGTTCAACAAAAAAAAAAAAAAAAAATAAGCAACAACATTTTCAAGAAGCTGTGTATTATTCTTCATATGGAATTTTATGTTTTATGTTGTTATTTTCTTTATTTGCAGAAAAAAATGTTTGTCTTAAAACAATGCTGCTTGTGAATTTTTGTGATACATTAATGTATCTTTGTACTCTAACAGATGAGCCCAGACGCCAGCATTGATACCTCCCTCTATTTTAGGGCAGACATTAAGAAGTAATATGAACAAGAACAAAAAGAAAACCACTGCAACTTAAACTCTGCATATTGTTTAATAAATATACAAGGGTTGCCAAGTTAAAATTTCTACAATTTTTTTTTTGAAAAAAGCGTTAGTATTTAAGGATTTTGAAGTAATTTAAATGTAATTCTCCTTAAACGCTTGATTTAAACATAAAAAAGTTTAAACTGGCAGCAATTTTACCTCCTTAAGCTCCATGTCTGACAAAAGTTAAAATCTCTTTATTAAATTTTTAAGTAATTTTTTATTTTAATTTTCTATTCACACTTTGTAGTGTTTCTGGGTCAAATTCAAAAGACTTAGGAAGGAAACATGACGTTGTAAGTTTTAATCAAGTTTGTGTCTTAAGTCTTTTTTATTTAAAACAATTAAATTTTAAATTTTTGTTTACAAATTTGTTTTTTTTATAAGTTCTAAAGCGCAATCACCTGATTTTTTTTACCCATATTTTGCCCAAATACGATGGGCAATCCTATTATTATCTGCCTTCCTTTAGTATCGAAATAAGATTGCATGTATATATTTTTAAAAGCTTTAAAGCTAATCCACATACACACACACATAAGCATACGCAAAACAGTAGCCCTTAACTTGATGGCATAAAATTAATACTTATGAAACGATTGTTAAAATTCAAAGAAATTCTTGCATTAAATTTAATTTTTATGATTCATTAAAATGTTAGCCCTTTACAAAATTTAATGCATCTTGTTTTTAAATGTGCCTAAATACTAGTTGAAACTTTTATTGAAATTCTACGAATTGTTGAAGTTTATTCACAATATAATAATTATAACTTTTTTATTACTTTTAAATTATTTCTCTTTAACCGTCTTAATTATAGGTTTGATGCCAACAAATCAACAAAAGGTGCCTCTAAACTGCGTAGAGATTTAATAAATGCTGAAATTGCCAATTTAAGAGATTTACTACCATTGCCACAATCAACGCGACAACGTTTATCACAGTTGCAGCTGATGGCTTTAGTGTGTGTGTATGTGAGAAAAGCAAATTATTTTCAACAAGGTAAGAGTCATCTATTATAAACAGGGTAACTCTAATGCTAACGTTTTATGTAATCAAATAATTTTATTTCAAATCTGTAAATTGTTGTGTAATTTATTTATTAAGTTTTTTTTCTTCTTGTTGTTGTTGCTTCATTACCATCGTATGGACCCTTGGCATAAGTTGAATTGTAATAGATAATTGGATTGTTTGTTTTTTCTTTTAACTGAGAGAAATTTTAAGAAAAAAATACACTTAGAAAAATTTTAATTTTTAAGGAAATATTGATAATTTTTTTTGTTGACCTTTGGGGTTTTCGTTTTAAGGTAAAATAAGGCCAATTAATTTCTCATACAGTAAAAAATTGTTGTTGTTGTAAGAAACTCTTATTTTTTAAATCCAATATTTTAATTTTCTTTTAGTCCTATACATACCTTATAGATATTTGGATTTGGTGTCAATTACTTTTCTCTTCGCAAGTGCAAAATAATTTTCTCTTAGGGACCAAAAAGGCTTAAATATTTTAAACTTCTAATTTTTCTTCTTTAGTTAATAATTACTGCTTGTTGCTTAAGTAGCTGCCAATAGTTTTTTTAAAAGCTTGTTAAGCCTCAGAAAACAGTCTTCACATAGTAACGCCTCCGTTTCTGGGGTTTTAAAGCTTTTTGGCCAAACAAGGGCAATTTTCGTCTTCCGAGTGTCATTTCGTTAATTGTGAACCCTATGTGAGTAAAAATTAATCCATTTCTGGTATTTTTTTTAAATTTTGCCTTAAAGGGTAATAAAATCCCTTTGTACTTCCTAGGTCCTTTTTGTAACTTCTAACAAAATAGAAAAATAAACCAAATTGTGGTCGGGAGCTACAAAGTCCAATGTAATTAATAAAAACGTACTTTTAAGATTTTTTCCCTTTTTTTAAAAAAATAGTACCTTTTTCACATTTTTAATTTTTTTCTTATTTTAAGATTATGAGTCTAGAAATATGAAATTAAGGAATGTTAAGTCATAAAGATATCGAAATTTGAATAAGTAGACAAAAACTATTTTTTAACGAATTCGGTGCACTTTTAAGATATTAAGTCTAAAAATTTTTTTTCGGCGATTTTGGTCGGCATTTGACTAAAACTCACCTAAGGGGACAAAAGGTTCATTTTCGAATTTTGGAATTTTTGGTAATATTTTGATTTTTTTTAAATCCTTAGTATCTTTGATTTTTTTTAAGACATAAAACTAAGCACTAATAACAAAAAGGATATTTTTAAAGTTTTGGTACTCCTTTTCAATCGTTAACTTAAAAATATGAAATTAAGGTCAATTGACCCATATAGATGCCTGAAACCAACTATGTTGGTTTCTATAAGTCTAGAAATAAAAAAAATAAGGAGGTCGAAAGAAAACTAAGTAGACAAAAAGGACTTCCTTAAAACTGTTTTTCCATTTTTTGAGATTTAAGTCTAGAAATAAAAATTTAAGGCTATTGACTCGGAAAAATAGTTATTGAACCTGATTAAGGTCGAAAGTCAATAAGATGGACAAAAATGAATAAAATTAATGAAAATATCTATTAGAAGCTAACAAAATTTCAAAAATAAAACTCAACGTCAAACGAGTTAGAAAGTAATATTCGGTGAGCCCGACCCTATTATAGTTTACATCACATTTTTATGGACCGATTATATTTTTGTTCAGCATACTATTTAGCGGCACATAGTAAGACTTATTTGCAAATTTTTTTCAAACTCAAGTTAAATTTAAAATGCTAGGGTCATGTCAAAAAATGTACCAATCATCAGCGGAAACAATAGGCTTCGTATCAGTGCCAAAAACTCATCAGTGCCAAATTTGATAAAAATATCTTTGAAATTTCGTCCTGTAGCATTTAACATTTTTTTTATATTTTAATATTAAGTTGTTGTTTTAAGTGTATCTAGAATTGCACGTCGTTGTTTTTTTGTCTGCATTTCAATTTTTTTTTTTTGTAAATAATTTGGAAAATTGTTTTATTTAAATTATTGTGTGAGTTTAAAAGGAAGAAAATTTTTTTACTTTAATTTGTTTTTTTGCAGTAATTTATATTTAAAGTTTTACAATTTAATTTTTCTTTGTCTTAAGAACAAACGCAATAGATTTATAAGTAAAATTATACAAAATTTGTAAGTGCTGGTACATTAAGTACTGAAACTAGCAGAGTTTACAGCAAAATGATTGAAATTTTATTGCAAAACTAAATAACTTTTATAAAGTTAAAATTTTTAGGGAAATTAAGGGATTTCGTTTTGCGAGAAAAACAATAAAATTAGATTAAAATTTGTTTATGTTTAAAATTTTAAATGCTCACTCCCACATTAGAACTTTTTTTGTTTTTGTAAAAATAGTTAACAAAAGTTAAAATAAATATTCTTAAAGTATACTAATGCTTTAGGTCCTTGTACTTTACAATTATAATACTTCTAAACAGCTTACTTATTGTATTAGAACAATATAAATTTAATAACAAATAATTTAAACCATTGAAACATAGAAAAAATATTCATGGCTGGGTCAACAACTGTTGCCTCTAAAAAAAAAAATACAAATATATTTTTGCATTTTCACTGCCTTTTTTTTAGCAGATGAGATGACAGCAAAGAGATAACAACTATAAATTAAAAATGCTTTTCTAATAAACAAATGAATCATTGAAAATGTGTCATTGTCATAAGAATTTTAACAGCAATAGTAAATGAAAAGGCAACAGCATTTAAAAAATTATAAAATAAATTTATTCACTGCAAGAAAGACAGACAGACAGACATACTGACATAACGCCTGTTTGGGTGACTATCTAAATGAAACACACACTTACAAACATATAAAAGGAATCATCACCACCTCTGAAAAAATCTTTAAACTTCTAAAATTGTTTTAAACAAACACCAAAGCATATTTTCTATTTTATTTTTTCATCTGCTTAAATCTATTTGAATTTACCGAATCAACACACCTTTAATAAGTTGAGTCTAAAATAATTCAAAGTAAAATGTTTACAAAAAAAAAAACGAAAAAATTTCAATTCTAACTTGAACTTGAATTAGCTGTAATTTCTGCAACTGATTATAGCAAAATGTAAAAAAAACATATAATTATTATTTGGTTGGGGTTTCTCCAACTTCATGCATATTTACTGCAGGGTTTGTAACTAAAACAATGTTTAAATGAATCTTATAATACGAGCGAGCATTTAGGTGCAGCTATAGCTAAAGCTGTTATTGTACAATTTAAATAATTTTAAATAAAAAATTTAAACTTATTAAAATAATCCACCTATTATCAATATTTTGTTTTTACTTTGCTGCTGCACATAGATTGAAATAAAATTTATTTTATTAAAAGTGGCTTTACATGGTAATACAAAGTATTAAGACTTTGTATAATCAGAATATTATGAAACCATCTCCGTGTTTAAGAAAAGATGATAGAAGTCTGCTTTAAGTATTTTTCATGTTTACACGGATGGTGTTGGTAAAACAAAAAGCTGTTTTTTAATTGATTGTGTTTTTTTGTGGTAACAGCATATGGTTTAAATTCTACAATATTAACAAAAACAACATGAAAAACTTCTGCGTCGGTTTTGATGTTTTGTGTTTTGTTTCATAATTTATATCTACTTTCATTAGATGTTATTAGTGCTGCCAATTTTTAACTCATTTAATGTGATGAGAATACGTAAATTTCTAAAATGGTTTAGGAAATGAACATTTGCCGAACACTTGTCAACTTTTTTATCCGTATTCTCTCCTACTCAATACATTATATTTTACCATGATGAGATTTTATATTATTTCACAACATTTTTTTAAGCATGTCGTAATACATGTATTACCATGTAAAGGCACCTTTATATTATTAGCACAATATTACTGTGCATGCGAGGTGTTACAAACAGTGAGTTTAATTTTTTTAGCTTTTTAATTAAGCTTTTAAGGTTGAAAGTGTTGTCAGTCCATTTACCAAAAAATTAAAATAGTTTCAATTCATTCGATTTTTTCCATATTTTATTTATGAGACCTTTCCCTCTGCGAACTAACAAAAGGTCTCAAGACTAAATAACTAACATTAGTCCATTCAGTGTCAGATTAAAACTTAAGTTCCCAAACTAAAGTATAAAACAGTTGTAAAGTTGTCAATTAGGGGCAACAGCTTTTTGTTAATTTTTGAGTTAACTTAGCCTATGTATGATTTGGGTTAGGCCTAATCCTTTATTTTATTTGAGTCTTGCTGTCACAGTTGTTTGGCTTGAGGACAACCCTAGCCATAACCTGCAGTCCCGAAGAAGACTTCACCATCAATTAGTCCATGAAACGCCGGGACTTTCTAGTTCCCATGGTATTAGATAGGAGTCTGAGCAGCCTCGTAAGATTATGGGCATTTCTCTAAGAGGGCATATATCTGTTTTTTCCCAGCAATATTGAATTTAAAACTTGCCAGGCATTGGCTATCTTATGTTTTGATGTGCTGTGCCAGTCAGCAGCATTGAAAAGGATCACCTGTCTCTGACGAACTTTGCGGCAAACCACTTATTTATAAAAGTCCAGCGACAGATTGAATTAGTGCACGACCAGGGAGGGTACACCAGAGCCTCATCCATGCTAAAGACTAAGACTTGATTCAGTACCCCCACGCCCTCCCGTCCCCCACTAACCAAACTAGGGTGGACAGCGGTGGGTGATGTAGGGTATAACATGCTCGAGCTTGACCGTCCCCAGTCTTCTTTTTCGTTTGTAATTACTTATGTTTTCTTGAATTATTTTTTTTTTTGGCAAACGTGATCAAGTGAGCTGAAGTGACAAGCAAATTTTTGGGGTTAATATCGCCCGACTTAACAAAAAACACTTCAGAAAAAAGTTTATATTATTTTAAATTTTTTGAAATAAAGAAATGTTTTAAATTTTGAGAACCTCTGCTTTAGATATCGTGTGCAACCCGGTTGCTACAAAATAAACTATCCCAGCAAAAAATAATCGAGATTTTGTAAGCAGTAAATACTTTTTCTAGTACACTAATGCGCTTCGCAGCAAGCACTTATATATTCCCTTAATAAATTCAATAGGGTATGGCAGTAAATGTAAAACTTTTACTGTTTTACACACTCGCTTACTCAAGTGCATACTAGGAAGCACTACTGTAAGGCAGTAAGTAAAAAAAACATTCGTTTTTCGTCAAGTAACGAACATTATAACACGGCAAAACATTTATTTCGATGACGCAATAAATTTAAACAACTAAAGAAGCACTAAAACTACATGAATTAACTGGATATTCAAAGCGCCGAAATAAGCACTTAACATGAAATGCAACTAAGTGGGACATCGCGAACAAATATCATGCCATACGTAAGCAGGTTTGTAAGCTTTGCTGTCTTGATATTCCCTTTCAAACCTACCTACGGCGAAGCAGCAGTTTTTGCTGGGATTCGACAATATTGAGGAGCTAAATTTAAAAACCCAAATGCAAGAACAACAGAACAACAGAACCACTGTTATTTTATTTTTTATTTTACTTTTTTAAATGACATTTAGAAAATTTTTATATCCGTGTTTTATTAATTAAAACAAATCTGTGTATATTTAGCTTATCTGATAAAAAAAACTCATAGAAATATATATTTAAAAAAATACAGTAAATTAATTTAAATAAATTTAAATTTTTAACAAATGGTAATTAAATAAATTGCAGTTGTATTTAAAATAGCATTATTGCAGTTATTTAATTGTTTTTAAAACGATATAATACTATATGTTGACAGCACCACCAGAAAAAAGCCTTAACTGGCAACAGCTACAGCGGTGGTCATGTAGCTGTGATGATGATCGTATTTTTATAAAAATGTTTAGATTAATTTTGCTAGCTTCTAGCAGGTACACAGAAAGAAAAACACATTCTAAAGTCAATGCTTTTATTTCTAAGCTTATCCCAAATCGTTCTTGGAATTTTAAAGCAGGTCCATTCGAATAACTTCAAAAAACTAAGCAAAAAAAAATTTGGTGGTTTTGAATATATTTTAACATTAAAATGTGTGTGCAAGTGTTACAACTTAAAGAGTCCCCGGTTCAAATCCCAGTTACGGCAAGTACAATGAAATTATAAATATTGAAAATTTATAATATAAAAATAAAATATAAAAGTCGTATTCTTTTAAAAGAGTTTCGTTTGTTTGGGGATTAATTTAGTACAGTTTCGAACTTAAATCAATCCGTTTTTTGGCTTAAATGTGGCTTAAAAAAAGAAATTTGTACCAGATAAATTGAACTTGGCTTAAGAAAATCCATAATTACCGTACTTTTGACACCACTACGGTTTGATTCAAGTAAAGACTACTTGATTTATTTTGTTTGTGTAGCCTTCATTAAAGTTAAAGTTAAACAAGTTATCTTAAGCGCGCATTTAATGATTGTTAAGGTAAATTTTTTTCTAAAGGAAGGCTTTACACACAAAAAATAATTCAAGTAAACTTTACTTAAATCAAGCCGTAGCGGTGTCAAAAGTACGGTGAATACGGTTTTTCTTACACCAACTCCGAAATTTCTTAAACCAAGTACGATTTTGTAAGCTCGAATTTCTTACTTTTAGCCACATTTAAGCCAAAAAAGGATTGATTAAAGCTTAAAATCGTACTTGATGTAAGCTTAAAAAGATTGACTGAAGCCGTAAACGGAATTAATCCGAAAATAAAATACCAGTTTTTTGACTTATGGAGCTTTACTATAGAAGAATACTTTTTTTATTTTATTTTTATTTTATAGACAATTAATATTTATAATTCAAAAATTGAATTTTTTGTACTTACCGAAGCTGAGATTCGAACTAGGGATTCCTTCACTGCAGCACAAGCGCGTAACCTCTAAGCCACCGAGACACTTTGTTTTCAAATGTTAAATAATATATTAAAACAACAAGTTTTTTTTGCTTGATTTGTTGAAGCGATCCAAATAGGCTTGATTTAAGAAAATGTAAGTAAGGATCGTACTTAAAAATTTCAAGAAAGATTTTGGATAAAATCAAGAATAAAATTCTTGATTTTAGAATGCGCTTTTCCTTTCTTTGTATTTTATATATTTTACATACCAAAATGTATACTATTTTTTTTTTTATTTCGAATGGTTTTGGTTTTATGAGGACTAAGGGCCTTAGACACAAGTGCACCCAAAAACAACTTCGTGATTGCAACCCATCTTCACGAAATTATTCGGGCTTTAAAATCAATTAAATCTTTTGGGATCATAAAACTACAGGTATGAGAAATTAAGTTATTTAGCGCCAACTAAATATTATACTTTCGAATTGAAAATCTGTAGCAAAAAAATAAATGTTACAAATAAACTTAATAATTGATGGCTATTCTGGTTGTCACAGCTAAAAGCTTTTTTTCGAAGTAAGAAAAATAATAAAAAATATTATTCAAAGATTACTGCTGCTAGATTATAATTTTTTTTTATTAATATAAATATATTCTCCTAAATTGTACTGTTGATGTTAAATTTTTGCAGAAAAGCTGGTGTGAAGGTGGCTTAAAAAATCGAATTTATATTAAAATAATTCTTCTAAATAAGCCGCTTCAATATTAATTTTAGCTTTTTTTAAAGTTATCAATTACATAAACTTGACATTGTTCTCAAATTACGTTTAATTTGTGTTACATAAGCTGATGTCAATTCAAGTGTGAGCACAAAAAAATTTATTTTTCTATATTAATCTAGAGAAGCGCCTTTTTGCCATTATTTGTTTAATGACGCACCTTTTTGTCTTGAATCCATTGTTGCTAACAAACAACGTTTCATATTTTTTTCAAAGATAATCATCAAAAGCAATTAGTTCAAGTTTATATTACATTTATTACTTATTATGAATTTTTATTTGTAACAACTTTTATTGACAGAATTCCTTTTAAATGGAGTGTTTGTGTGTGTGTCTTTTGTCAGGTTCACAAGCGGGGCTTTTTTAAAGAAATCTAGAAAACACCTACGATGTTTTTTTAATCTATTCTACAGAGATGACAATGTCTATTATTATAGATCTGGGAAAATAGAAAAATATTTGTTATAAAGAAAGGTGTGCCTAAAGAAAATATCATAAATACTTGTGAATGCTCCAAATAAACGAAAGGATTTGTCTTTTGTTCTAATTTTTGTAAAATATTATTTGTTTTAATTTTAAAAAAAATTTTGTTTAAAAATTTTTCAAAAAAAAGTTTTCTTTTCTGAGAACATGTTTCTTTCTTTAACCAACAAAAATAAAATTTTATTCATTTATTGCCACAGTAATAAATTCATAGTAAAATGTTGCAACTTTTAAATTTCCATTTCATTTAGTTGACTTTATATAGTTGCAAGCATATGGTCCCCAGTTTCAATTGAATATTTGCAACCATACTTGACCAAAACTTAACTCCAATAAACACTTGTTGTAATTTTAATATAAAAACTTAAATTTTAAAAAAGACAACTTGCATGCATGACAGTGTTTTACCGAATATCCATGCGATGGACAGACAGACAAACACACAAACACATACACTATTAGTTAGATTATTCTCTTCTTACAGTGAATGACAATTTATTATTTTAAAAATGCATTTATGAGTTTTTAAAAGTTTGCTTTAACGGATTTCTGTTGTTGTTGTTGGTTTCTTATGTTGCGGCAGCAAGAATAGCAACAATAACAACAAGAACAACAACAAAAACATTAACACAATTACGTGTATTAATTGTGTTTAAACATAAAAAATATTTGTATTTGTATGATTTTTTAAAAATGTTCGATCTAAAGTTTAGATTCTAAACGCTACAAACATGTATAAAATCATTGTATGTATGTGTGTGCATGAATGTATGTTTTTATGCATTTAATATTAAGATTTTGACATTTTACCAATTGACAGTGTCTTAATGTTTTTTTGTTGTTTTCTTTATATAAAGTTAATTTTTATTTTATTTAATTTTTTTGCTTTGTTGTTGGGGTTGGAAACTTGTGGGACATTGTTTTGCTTTTTGATTTTTCTTGTAAAACATA
The DNA here is from genome assembly GCA_963583895.1 of Melanophora roralis. Lineage (NCBI taxonomy): Eukaryota > Metazoa > Arthropoda > Insecta > Diptera > Rhinophoridae > Melanophora > Melanophora roralis. The sequence continues at coordinate 122,962,435 of OY757187.1, forward strand.
TCGGATTGTTCACCCACTATGAAATTATTGACATATGGCAAACATTTTATTGAAAAAAAAATTATTTTAATAAAAATGTACTGCCATGTATAAGCAACATAAGCAACTGTATGTGTAAGTTGTAACTAAATAAAATTGTTTGTACATATGTATGAATGGTAACTACTTTTATAATATGCTTTTTGCTACAAAACTCAAACATGGTTTTAAACTATGTTGTTTCTTAACTCAATTTTTAGCAGAGACTTAAAATTCATTTTTTATTTGGTGAAAAAAAAGCATATCGGCGTTTCTAGAATGGAGAACGCGACATTCGTATGAATTCAAAGTAAAGAAGTTATAAAGAAGTCCGAAATTTTTGCCTTTATATTAATTTTTAGGCTTTTAAATAGCAGTTAATTAAGTGCAAAACATATAGTTTGTAAAATTTTTTGTTTCTTATATACGAGCAAATAATATGTGGACGCGCACGCGACTGACTTTCGGCTTCATCTGGAAGAGTACAACAATCTGTGAATCGAAAAACAATTTTTAAGGTAACTTTTTTTTTAAAAAAGGACTAATTCCGCTTCATAAAAAGATGTATTAAATTTAAATATTTCAATTCGTTTTATTATTGTTAGTTTTAGTATTATAGGGCACGTGACATTTGTAATGCTATAAAGTTTTCTATTCTAATGGAATAAATATTATAGTAAAATTTTTTGTTTCACAAAAGCATTTAAGATATACTGTTTAGTTTAGTTATATTAAATTCACATATTAAATGTATATTTTACACAACTATCATAGTAAAATTCGAAGTAATTAATATAAATATTGACCCCGCTGTTTCAGGTGGTTTTAGTTTGAAATGTTAATCATATAAGAGATAAGTATGTAATTTAATTTTTTAAGTCCAAAAAACATTTGGTTCTGCTAAAAATGTTTCGCTTGTGATTATTACAACTCTTTTAATGTATCGGCACAAATAAACATTTGTGCTGCTGTACACATTTAAACGAAAAAATCCATCACGTTAAAAAAAAATTTTTTTTTTGATATATGTACCTAAAGTTTTCTTTTTAAATACTTCAACACCATCGAAAGCCCCTTTTTACGCTAAGTTGCAAAATAGTTGTTTTTTAACCGAATCCAAGCGAAAAATTACATCAAAAAATACAATTAAAATAGAGAACGCGACACACTTTCGCAAGAAAAAAAATATATTTATTATGCTAATTTTACAAAAAAAAATTTGTTTTTGTTAAATATACAACATTTTTTGTTATATTAACATTTAAGCCATCTTAATACACGCATAGCGACGTATGGTTAAGAAGCGGCATTTTTGAAGAAGAACGTGACATGAATGTGAACAGAGGAAAAAATTAAAAAATTAGCTTTAATCGATCGTTTTCCGGTTATTTCTTATTTATTTGTGTTAACTTTTTCTTGGCAAAAGAATTAAGTAAAATCAATTTAATTGATAAATACAATTTAATAAATAATTGCAAAAGAGAAAATTCCATTTTAGGGAACGAAAATAGCAACAATATGTAAGTATGCTCAGTTTACAAGTCGCCTTTCTCATGAAAGCTCTTAAAATTAGCTTTGAATATATTATTTTATCACAGTTTAGATACTTTTTTATTACACTGTTTACAAAAATAATTTATTTATGAAGATAAAAAATTTCGAGCTCGGTAAACTTCCTCCTGGAAATGTTTTCTTTTTAACTTTTATTGCAAAACTAGCTGCAATGTAGACCTTTGCAAAAGATGAATTTTAAAAGAAAGAAATTCTTTTAAACTTCTGCAGGTGGCTAATGAGCCAATGAAAATATATTGAAATTTATGAAAAAGAAACAAGCAAAGGAACAAGCTTATGAACATAAATAAAATGAAATAAAAAATAAAAAATAAAATGACGACATTGACAATTAAGTAACAACTAAATTGTTTTAGCTTTATATAATTAAATTTTATAATTTTTTACTAGAATTCTGACTTCTAATAATATTATTAGAAAAGAACAAAAAGTTTTCATTGTTTAATTGAAACCCGATAAATTTTATTGTTAAAAAAAACAACTTTACAAATATATTAATCTTAAAGAAAAATTAAATAAGAATTAACATATGTTTAATTATTTTTATTAAAATATTTTAAACATAATCTTGCTTTAACATATGTATTGACATATTTTTTACACAATAAATTATTTGTTTTTTATTTTCCAATATTTTTAGTGTTCAAGCGTCATGACATTTCTATACATCAAGCACCAACACCAAATATAGGATTTTCAAAGGTGAGTCATAAAAATTTTATTTTTATTTTTGTTTAAATGTTGTTAAAATTTTAAAATTAAATATTTTAAAAAAGGAGAAAAAAAAATCAAATGACCCACTTTTGTGTTGAACTTAGGAAAAATTAAACAAAACATGAAAATAAACTGCCGCGCACTTGATTTTGACTAAGAGATGCAAAACACACACGTACAAGGATCTTTAAGATTTGTTTTTTATATGTTTTATGTAAAATATTTTTTGGTCATAAGTTACGACTTCTACTGTCAAATATGTTGTGGCAACCAACCCATGCAATAACAGACCATATGCTTCTGTTGCTGCTGGTTTCGTGGCTGCCGCCGCTACTCAATATAAACTACTCCAAATAGCTCATGTCAGAAACTTTTTTAACATGAACTTTGTTGCCTCTAAATCATTTTTAAGTTTTTTTATATTTTTTTTCTCCTAATTTTTAATGGGGGTGTTTAAAGGTGACTAAAATTTGTTTCTTTATTTCTGCCTGGTTCAACTGATTTTATTGAGGTGATTTTAAAACTTTTTAGCAAAAGTTAGAAAATTTAAAAGTTAAGTAAAATATATTTGTTTGCAAATGTTTTATCTGTGAAAAAAAACGGAAATTTAACACTTTGAAACAAATAACTAAGCAAAAGTTGTTAATGGGTTTTAAAATTACAAGACAACAGATGACACAAAATTTTTGTACACTGGAACTGCAAATTACTATGCTTTTGTACTTCTTAAACTAATTTTCAAGCAACATTAGTCATTTCATTCATAACTTTACAAAATTATAAATTTAGTCGCATTTTTTAAATGTTTTTTTGATTTTCTTTCGTTTTTATTATTCTGCTTCAAACATGTGGTTTTGTTTACAAAATGTATGAAATTTAATAAAAGTGTGGCAACATTGTTAAAGAAACTTCTTTTTTAATTTTAATTAATAAAACATAATTAAAACTACAATTTGATAATTTTACCTCTAAGGATTCGTGTCCTTTCCATATATCCTTAAATTAAAAATTGCAATAACGGAGAGAAAAAAATGAAAGCTTAACGAAATTTAGTACAGACATAAGGTAAAATATGATTTGAGATCTGTCGAGATTTATTTCAATTCCAAGCATGGATAAGGCATTTAATTGGGCCAGACAAGATTAGCTCCAGTTTGACTGCCAGAATCTCTGCTTAACTACACTGTAGTCGTCGGGAAGTTTAAAGGACTCTCTGATACCCAGTTCTTTGTAGAATACCAAAGCTCCGGCTCCCCGCCCTTTCTGTCTTGGGCTCACTTGTGGTCTGGATGAAGACCCATCAACCTGCATTATTTCTCCATAGATACACCTGGCTTTATAATTAAGCTCGATTCTAGGATCATTTGATCACTGCTTAATTCTAAGCTCTAAATAATTCTGCCATACTGCACCCAAGTAAGTTTTTTCGTTGACCTCAATAAAGGCGCAGACCTCTTTGTAATACACTTGGCAACCAGATTAAATTTTTTGGATTCAAGATTACTTTTAGCGCGTGAGCACCAGTTAAGCACAGTCCTGCAAGTCTTTTCACGCACTTCAAGCGAATGCGGTTGACTTGTTTTTCCAGTGCAGTCCCCTATAAAAGTATCCCATAAAGTAAGGCAGATGTGCAAAATAATAAACGATAGTTTTTTTTAATATGAATGATAGTGATCCGGAAGGGATTTGGTTCAGAAATAGCGCTACGTGCCATATGTCAAATGAAACTATTGAATAATTAAAATCAATACTTGGCAATCATTTGATTTTGGGAAATGAACCCGTTGACTTGCCTCCATGGTCGTGCGATACTCGAATATTTTAAGCTCGCAACTTTTGCTGCTTTTTTTTTTTGTTAAAGTCTTAAAGACATTTTGTTACAATTACAAGTTTTTGTATTCAAATTTCAATTCAACTCTTTATGCCGTTTTTCAAAATTTTTATAGGAATCCTTCTTATAACTCTGAAATCCCTTTTCACATATATGAGAGCCATTTTACAAGTTTCTGTTGCTGCCATTATTTAGCGTAACTTGACATTCATTAGTATGATTTAAATATTTGAACCTTCACTTTGGCTTTTAGTTTTTTCATTAAATATTCTCATAACGACACTTGCACAAATTTTAGCAAAAATACTTTGTTTATTTTAAGATTAAGATTGAAAATATTTTTTATTAGAATGGTTAAAGAGTTTAACTGGAATTGGCCTTCAAGTAAAATAAAAATATAAAAAAAATATATAAAAAATAAAAAAATTTAAATTTTAACTCACTTGTTGGTATAAACAATAACTATTCAACGATTTTTGTCTGACTAAGCCAAACTATATTTCTTTTCGTTAAATGTTTGTTTAGTGTAACACCAGCCCTTCTCTGGTGTCTAAGAATTGACTACCAAATTGATTTTTGTCGTCTTTTTTTTTACCAAATAAATGACAATCATTCTTAGGAAACCGTAACAACTCAATTTACTTAAATTGAAAGTATAAAAAGTTCTGTTGCGTTGACATTTACATATCAACTAAGTTCCAAGGAAGTCTTTACCATCAACAAAGTGCCCACAAAAATACAAAACTAAAGTCTATAACTTATTTATAAATTTTTACTTAGTTGTTATATAACTAAGCAGCAGTTTTAGAAGTTTTTTTATGCAACACTACAACTAAAATAGTATTTAACATACAAACATACAAACAAAATAAACAAAATAAAACAAGGAAAAATTGAAATTGACTATTACTAGACCTTGACGTTCAAATAAGATTAATCAAAATACCATTTACTCGTGACTGTGGACAAAGCAACTTTACACACATACAAACTTTTATTTGCTTGAAAGTCCTCAAATTTACTTTGCTTTTCTTAACTTATTTATTAAACTAAATAAAAATTCATTCAAAAATAACTCTATGTGGATGTTTGTGTGTGTTTGTTTGTTTATATAAAACAAAGTGCTAGAAACACTTGCTTTGGGGCAGCTTAAAAGGTGACTTTTGACACAGTTTGGCTAGATTTTGATTAAAACTTTTTTATTCTATTTTTTTTAAAGTCGTTTATTTAAAAGTTTTCTTGTTTTTTTCAGGCCTTATCAGGATTCCTAATGATGCTTACCCAGAATGGCAAACTGCTGTATATATCGGATAATGCAGCAGAGTATTTGGGACATTCAATGGTAAGTAAGAAATGAAATCTTTTTTTATTTGACAGAAAATAAAAATTTATGACAAATGAAGCTTCTTGACTTTAAGCATTAACAATGAAAAATAGCAAAGAAAAATTTGTTACGTATTAATGTATAGAAAATTATCATTAAATATTTTATTCAAATTTTTTAATAAAAAAAACAAAAAAAATTTTTTGGTACCATAAAGCGCTTTAGAATGTGATTTTTGAAAAACTTCATGAATATCTTTTGTCTTTATATTATAAATTAAAACACTGTTTGAAAATCAAAACAGTTATTAACGAGAAGAGGGTTTTTGGACTTTTGAAAGAATTCTAAAATGCTTTTGGTTCGTTTGCAATAATTCTCATTAAGTATATTGAAGTTATTTAATAAAGCCAAAATAATAGGCTTTTCAAGGATTTGGTTAAAAACTACTAATAATTTGGTGTAAAAAGCTGTTAAAATATATCTGAAAAATAAATAAACTAAAATTGAAATCAAATCTTGTATAATATTTTAAATTTAATTTACAAAATATTTTTTATAACGAAAATAATTACTTTAATCTTAGTTGGCTAAAATTTAAAGAAAATTTGATTTAAACTGTTACAAAAATAACAATAAATTAATTATTAATTTGGACCTGTGTTCATTTAAAATTTCGTTTATATAATTTCAAGAGTGTGTCTTAAGTCTTTTGTTTTTAATGATATATTTTTACAGAGCAACTAACTACTTTGGTATGTTTTTGTTAATTTTCTATTTTTACTTTTTCAAAAGTCAAGGCACATCTAAGCGATATTTCATACAAACCCTTGCATTAACAAAGATCGTTAACGTTTACAATCCTTTTTATTTTTAAGGGAAAACAAAGCCTTTTCCCAAACAAACATATTGACACGCCTTAAGACAGCATTTAATTAAACTGTGCTATTATGTCATTGTTATGATAAATTTGCCCTAGAATAAATGTTTAAAATGTTTGAAAAAAAAACCAGAAAAGCAAAAGTTAAATGAAATATTCGACATGCAATAAATTAAACAAGAGCCAGAAAACTAAAGTTTGACTTAAAAATTAAAAAAAAAATAAACTGTTAAAACTTTCAAAACAACAGACAGTTGACCATAATAAAAATGGGCTTTATGTCAAATGTTTAACCATACATATCTACTGCAGATACTATTTATCCACATACGAATATACATATGTATGTAGGAATGTATTTCTTAAGGTTCTTGAGTTGGCAATTTAAATATCATCAACAATAACTAATACGGTAACTTTTGAAAATAGTTACATGTGAACAAGTCCAAATTAATGCATATGAAAGTAACTTTGTCTTTAATAGACAGCGGTTGCTAGTAATTTAAAGTATTAGTACTAACAACAACCAAACTGTTTTAGATAGCAACAACATTTACAATACTTATGTCCAACATTTGTTGTATATGTGGAAAATGCCAACACTACTACTAGCCGAAATGGGTGTTGGGTGTGTCGTCATATGTCTTTGGCCATTGCCAAAAGCTACATATCAAAGATTTATTGATAAGTTAAAAGGCAACAACAATATTTCACCCATATAAAGTTTTCAAAGGAGTTTCTTTACTTTGACAAACTGACTGACTTAATTACAAATAAAAAAAAATTGAAGTAAAATTCAAATTTTAGTTTTGATCTTTTAACCCCAACAATAAATAATTAAAATTAATTAAACATATTAATTATAATTAATCACCAATAAAACTTACTTTAACTTTTTATATCGTTCTCTTTCTCTCTTTGTTCATATAGGAAGATCTTCTGATACATGGTGATTCTGTTTACGATATCATAGACAAACAGGATCATTCTGCCATCCAAGCTGAATTAAATCGTAATGTGCCACCACAACCGGGACAACATATTAATTCAGCAGCGGCAGCAGCTGCTGCCATTTCAAATCTTGAGGGCGAACATCGCATGTTCTTGTGTCGCATGAATGTTAGTCGTAATGCACGCAGACAAATGCGTTTTGGTGATCAAAAGGTAAATCTTAAATCCTCCACCCCTATATAGTTATTAAAGTCTATTTATTTAATAAGTGAAAAAAATTATTTTAAAATAAATCATTAATTGAATTTATAATTGATTTTTTCTTTAAGTCTCAAATATATTAATGTAGTTGAAGGCTAATAAAAAAAATAGATCAAGAAAACCTAAAGTAAATGATTGCGTGCAATCTTTGCCATCCGTTAAATTTATTTTGATTTTATTTTAGTTTAGATAAAAATATTTAATGAGTCTTTATTGATTTGATTATATGAAAAACTTTTGTGTTTTAACCTTTTAATAAAGAAACATTATTAAATAAAAACCATTCGAATAAAATGATCTTTCGATACTTACAAATATAAAGCATTTGTTTAAGTTAACATAAAACAAAAAATATTAAAAAGTTTACCAGAAAGGATTTGTTAAAAAGTTTTAGCTTTAGGGGTTAAATATGTTTTTTATTGAATAACCATTTCATAAGTTTATGGGAAATGTGGTGAATTATAAACCAAATGAAATTAAATTAATAATTATTGAGGAATTTATGCTAAATTTGATAGCAGTTAAGTTCTATTTCAGATGTTAGTAGTCATAAAAGCATATATTAGAAAGATTTTTGTATAGAAAACAGGTAAAAAACGTGAACTGCTCATAACGCTTTGCAACGGAGCTTCCCCCTTTCTTTTTAGGCAGACGGACGGGCATCGTTTAACAGACTCAGAATTAAGTTAGGGTTGATTGAGTTTAATGTAAAGTTAATGCTGCACTTTTACTTTTATGCATAATAATCATCTGAACAAACGTCTAATACGCTTCATACCTAAATGGAATAGAATATAAAAAAGTTTGTGTTCTAAGTCTTTATTCACCTTCTACTATTTGAGTATGTGTCTTAAGTCTTTTATTAAAACTTACTTAATTTGAGACTGAGTCTAGAAATATAAAGTTAAATAAAGTCTTTTGACCTATATAGAGGTATTAAGTCAACTAAGTGGGCAAAAATTACATTTTTTTATATTTTGGTACTATTTTGAATTTTTGAAATTATGATGCTTGAAACATGAAATTAAGGATATTAAGTACTGTTTTCACTGACCGAACTTCTTATGAAAATCTATTGCTTGCATTTCTTAATTACAAAAAAGTACAAAAGTGCCCATTTTGGCTTAAAATATTTTAAGAACACAACTATTAAGTACTTTAATCATTCAAATTTTTTATTATTTTATTAAGATATCAAAGTGTTTATCCATGACTCATATTATTTGTCCTGACTGTATTTTTGTACATATTTGTGTTATTATTCTACTTGTTAAGGAAATACTGAACGTATGTAATTAAATAATTAAATAGCTTTTGATTAACAGAAAGTTATTAATTCGGTTTGCATTCGATTTCGGCCAAATAATAATAATTTGACCAAAGCTCGGGCTTGGGTTGGGTTTGGTTTCGAAAATATACATTCGGCCTGGCTCTTACTAATAATTAACTCGCGTTGAGGTCGTAAATACAGTTAAGAGTCAAAAAAACTTTTTCACACATTCACATAGATTATGAGCCTTGAAATGTTGAACCAACGACTATTAACACAGGCTGAGGACGAAAGAAATTTTTTCATACTTAAAGTACTTTTTAAAAATTGTTTGAGATAAAAAATTTTTAAATATAAAATAAAGCTCTTCTGACCACGATTGGAGGCATTAGTGAACTATGGGGACAAAAAGTACTTTCTTGTACTTTTGATAGCTTTTTGTATATTTTGAGATTTTAATTAACGAAAAATGAGATTAAGCGTAAGAAAAACACTTTGTTCATTTTTTTGGTACATTTTGGCATATTTCAAATTAAGAAAATTAGAGAATATAGAGTAAGAGTGCGTAGAACTTTAATCTTTTTGCTTAAAGTACATTTTCGTATTAAGTACTTTATTTTAGTTAATATTTCAAACAGAACTTATAAAGTATCGGGTTAATTGCTAGTTGTTATAAAATATTAATTAAAATCTTAAATTATGTAAATATTTTTTTAACACTTTTAAATTATAAATAAAGACTAATTTTAAATTAATTTAAACCTTTTTTAATTTGGCTTAAAGTTTTTTTTGATTTTTTTTTACTACAACAATTGTAAACGAAATATTTAAAACATTGGTTGTCTTACACTTTTGTCTGATTTTTTTAAATTCTTTTTTAAATGCTAAATTATTCATCATTCTTTTGTGCTGATTTAAGAGGAAGCAGATTGGATGAGTGAGTTGTGTAAGGCTCAAGTGATTTATAAACTGACAAACGATGACAGTTGTTGCTTTTGTTTGTGATTGCTGCACATGTGTGTTGCATGTGGGCAACAAGTTATATACATGCATATGGAGAAAAGCAAAGGCAGAAGCGTAGTTAAAATGGGGGTGGGATTTTAAAATAATTAATAAGTTATTTACAAGATGCTGCGTATAATACCCGGCTGAAACAGGGACTAAAAAATATAACTTCTTGTAAGATTTTAGAGCAGATTTTCCGAAGCGAAACTGTAGCAGATATAAAAAATCTATATTATTCTGTTGTTATCAGAAAAAAATCTTAAATCATAACAAAAAAGAAACAGAAATCCTTCTTTAAAGTTTTTTGGAAAAAAATTAAATTGTTAAAATTTGTAAAAATATTTGTATTTGAAAATTTGAATAATTCCTAACTACGCCATAGTCCTTTATACAACTTGGCAAATCTACATTTTAATAAAAGGAAATCAAAAGCACAAAAAAAGAAAAAAGAATAAATCAAGGCATACGCTACGTGCCGTTTTCATTGTTGGAGTTGTTATAGCTTTAAGGATCCCAGCAGTAGTCTTGCAGCCAGTAGTCGTCACATTATGAGTAACAAATGTCAAAAATTGCCATGATCACCAAAAACTGATAGTGTCACAACGCAATGAAGTTGTGTACGTTGTTGATTTTTCTTTTGATTTTTTTTTATATTCTGGCTGTTGTTAACTCTGTTAACTATATACGGTAGCCATAGAGATGCTAACGATGTGAAATAACTTGGATGGATGACATCATGTGGGCGTATTTTTTGTAACATTTTGTCTCACAAAAGTAAAAAACTCTTAAGCCTGGGTTGTGTGTAAGCGAATATGGATAAACTTAAAACTGTTTAAAAATGTAACAATTATTTGCCTTAAAAAATAATAAAAATTAAAAACCATCTTATTATTTTTGTGTGCGAATTTTTAATTTATATAGAGATATAATTAATTATTCGAAGAGATTATTTTTGTCTTAATTTAATGCACAGTTTTAAACATCATATGGCGTTAAAATTTATAACTTTTGGAGAGAAAAAATAGGAAAAAGGAAATAAAAATAAACCAATTATTTTGACGCCCACTTGTTTAAGATGCAATAGATGCCTTTAAAATAAATGCAATGAAATTGGAAAGATTTACTTTTATATAGTTCCAAAGCATGCAACAAATTGTTTTTACAGTAGACTTAATTTAGAAACGTTTGGTTGAGTACGTGGAGTACTGAAAGCCGATAGTCCAAATGTCTAAAAAAAATTCGAAAAATAATACTTTAATTTACAGAGATCATAGGTTTATCCCGTAAGAAAATCGACAGTTGATTTTACAGTAAAATTTGATGTTGAAAATTTAATAATAATTTGAATAGAACAGTACAGAAACGTTAAGTGCAACTACAACAACTTTTCAATTTTTGCTGTTGCTGCCGCCAAAAACCCGTTTTTTGTGTTTCGATCTTTCTTCTGTCGATTTTGAGGACAGCTTAGATTGGATTAAATAGACGTTGCATAGTTATTTTAGATTATCTGGTCGTTTTGTACCAAATTTTCTTAGAACAAACTTTCTCACCATTTTCCAGTTTTATTGTTCCCACTAAAAGATGATGATCGTTCGAAAAGTCTGCCTTTCTTATGCTGCCAAAGTCTAAAGGAGAAGTGGACTTTTTCTTGAAAAGAGGAGTATGAAATGCTCAAAAAATGTCACATGAAATCAGTCACAGAAACACATAATAAAACACATTCACTTTTCAATTTTGCAATAAAACAAACCCTATACACACATACATACATACATGTGTGAATAAAGTTTATTATTATTAAAATTTGTTACGATTTTATAACTAAAGCATTAGACCAAATGCAAAAACATAAGCGACCGCTAACACGATAAATATTTTCAATGAAATACTTTTTTTGTTGAATTTTTTTCTAGGTTGTACTGGTTCAGGGTCACTATTTGTCATTTCTACCACTTTGTAGTCGTAACGAACCCGTATTCTTGGCAACTTGTACACCAATCGCCATGCCAGAGACACGAGAATGTGTTGTGCAGGGAGCCACAAATGTCTTTACAACAATACATTCAATGGACATGAAAATAGCACACATTGACAAAAAGTAAGTGAAACTATAGTTGCACAAAGATACAAAAGCAATTAGAAACAAAAAACTTTTCAATTAAAAAAAGTTTAAATTTAAAAATTGTTACAAAAATTTTGCGAAGGTCAATTTTGTGACATTCGTTTTCAATTTTTATTTTTTATATTTTGTAATTTTATTTAAATATTTAAAAAAAAAACAAAAATCATTTTGAAACGTATTTTTTAAATTTTTCTTACAGTGGTGAATTTCATTTAGGTTACACAAGATGTGATATTCAGGGTTTGTCCTGGTATAGTCTAATACATTCTGATAATTTACGAGAGGCACAAAGCAAACATAGACTTAGTAAGTTTTTAAATTTATTCGCATAAAACCAAAATATTTCTTAATTATAGTAAATGTAACGAAATTGAAGTAAATTAAATAATTTTTTGTTAAATCATTCAAAACCTTTTGTTTAATGATTTCCTTCTTTTAATTTCAAATTGTTTTAGTAACTCAGTCAGAACAAGATCGTTCATGCATTTTATTAGTTCGTATGCAAAGGCGTCAAGGTGATTTTATATGGACCCATGTCGTGTTGCAAGTTCGAGATGCCCAAGATACAAATCAACAGCCTGTCATTGTGTGCACTAATCAAGTATTAAAGTAAGTATTACAAGAATTACTATTAAAAGTAATGAAAAAATAATTTAAATTTTAGAAATTTTGTTAAAAAAACTTTGAATCACTAGTGGTCACAAAGCATCTTAATTCCGCTTAAAAACCAGAATAAATTTAAATTTTACTTTTTTCACTTTATTGGTGTTTTTACAAGATTTTTGAATTTAAAATTAGTTTTTTACTTAAAAATCCCCTTTTTTTACTTAACCCGGGTTTCGAACCAAAACCGGGGTTTTTGTAAGGCGGGGCTTAGCATAAAACCGAGGTTGGAATTTAATTTGATTTTTCCCACATCTAAAGTTTTATCCTGAAACCGGATTTTCTTTCTTATAACGAACATTATAATTGTGTGTTTTTAAGCGAAAAGTTAAAAAAATTGAATTTTTTCTTCAATTTATTTTAAAGCGAACGTGAGGCATCGGTTATGATACTCAATTCTTGGCTTTATCACTACTACACTGTGCAGTCAAAAATCCAATTTGGTTTACCTTACGATGGTGGCACTAGAGTGCCCGCCACTCCTCCTACACCCGGCACACCAACTTCAGTTTATTACCACCACCATCACATACATCATCATACACCAACGTCGGCTTTCTCACCCACCTCTGTGGTAGGTTCACCCTATTCAGCTTTGCATCATCCAAATAACCATCATCATCATCAGTATCAACATGTTGGACCTTACGGTACCTTTCATGCCTCATCAACGACGGCAGATACAATGAACACCCCAACTCCTATTTTATATAGAACAAATGCTGCTGCTGGATTAATGTTGCATACAAATAGAGTAGAAACTTTGTCTAGTGATATAAATATGAGTCATACAACAACGTCAGCTAATACCGGCATAGAGCCTGTGGATTATAGTCAAATTTCACCCTCCAGATCACCGCTTTTAAGCAAATCAAATACAGCTGCTGAGCTGCGTTGTGAAAGTACGAATAGTTCGATATCAAGTCATGCCTCAGTGGCCACGAGTTATACCTTATCATGTGCCAATCATAATAGAACTACCTCCCCGCCGGCCAAACGTAGAGCAGTAGGCAAACTGGAACCTATTTATTTGCAAGAAAATTCATTAGAAATGCCTCAGCATGAGTTTCAAAATGAAATGGAAGCAGTTTATCAAGTGCATACCCATCGAGCCGATTCACATTCATCTGTTATATATGCCACTGTAGTACCTACCCGCAGTCGTTTGTTGAACAAACTCTTGCCACCCGATCCAGCTGATTTGATGGATCAATGGAATCCCAGCCCTCCATGGTCGGAAAGTAATCAAAAACTGTCTTTGGACAACTCGTCTTCCTCACAACAGGAACTAAGTCCCTGCATAACTACAACACCACCCACACCCACCAGTGCGCCGCCTTCTGTTGGTCCGGCCACTACGCCTGGCGTACATACTTTAGGTTCAGCTTTTTCTTTTGAGTGGATGCCAGATCAGCTAGTGCCAGTGGGAGATTCTTGTGTTACCTGTCTAAATTCCGAGGGCTTGCCTGTAGTTGTTTCCCATCCGCATACTCACCATGAACCCCATCATCATCACCATCCTCCTCAACACTATATTCATCATATGGCTGGGCATCCTGCTCATCATTCCCCCTGGACTTCTCATATGCTTTCAGCGGATCATTATAATCATCTGGTTACGAGTCCAAACGAACGTGTTTTATGTCGAAATGAAATGATTTTGCGCGAAAGAAATGAATATCTGGATGTGCAAACAAAGTGCGAGACAATTGACGACTTAGCGAATTCAAATGGTAAGTAGATATTGACAACATACTGGTTTCTTTTTGTTATGAAAAAAAAATGAGACTTAAAATGTTTAATTTGTTGGTTCTAAATTCAATTCAGATAATTTATTATTATTAAACAAATTCCTTGTAAAAATATAACGAAACATGCTTCTAAAAATCAAATAATTTTTCCATTCATTTTTATTTCTTTGCAGATTCTGAAACCCGTCAATGAAACAGGATTATGTTTAGTTAAAAGAATACGGAAAGTGCAGGGTTTTATTTTTGCAAGACAAACAAAAGTTAAAATTTTAAATTTTTTTATAAAATTGTTTTTTTTTTTTACAAATGTCTGGAAAACCAGTTTTCACAAAAAAAACCATTTGCGGAAATTAAAAAACGAACTTACCCTTTCATCTAAAAAGAAAAAGTTTCAAGTTCATTTTAGCTTAATCTCACTGTAACAAACAAAAAAAAATAACAAAAAATTGTAAAAATTTTAATTTATTTTTTTTTATGACATATAGAACATAAATTAGCTTTTAAATGAAAGAAATAGTGCAATTTGTTTATGAACAAACTGAATATACAACAACAAGCCATGAATATTCATTACAGATAAGAGAAGTACAATAATAAAATTTAAAGCAAAAAATAAAAGACATAAAAATTACTTTAGTCTTGCAACAAACTCTCACATGTAAATATGCAAATATACAAGTAAATAATTTTTTAACAAAAACACAAATAATTTATTTATTTAAAATTATTTTTTTACTAAAAACAACTTCGTACTTAGTAAGTATTTATAGTTATAAAAAATCAAATAATTTTTTATTTAAAAAAAATGTATTATTGATTTAGTCTTTTTTTCTATTATATCTTAGCTTTTGTATAAATTTTTTATATTAATTGATTAAAAAAAATTGTAAAAGAACAAATAAAATTAATTTGTATTTATTTTAAAATTAAAACAAAAGTGATTTATTTCTTTCAATTCTGATTAGGGTATAAGATGACCCTTTTAGGGGGCCCCAAAAATTTTATATGGCATGTTTGGTCATAAAACAATTGCTTTAAATTTTCAATATATTGTCAACATTTTTTTTATTTTGGGTTTTAATACATAACCTTAAACTTATAAATGCTAGATTAACAAGAAATGGTGCAGCTTTATAACGCGGTTGTTGTCTTGAATAGTTAATTATTTGCCATTTGAAGAGCATATATCTTTCGTTTTTTTATTAATTAGTTATTAAATATTATAGGGTAAACAACACCTTTTTTGCTTCGTGACAACAAAACGTCACATGCAAAAAATTAAGCTTAACTTAAACGCCGCTAAAGTACACTGATCGCTTAGCGAAGGCTATGGTGAATATATTTCATCGATTTCAACCTACGAGGCATGACTTGTTTGGTTCAAAAGTGGCGTTTTCAATTCAAAAGATAAAGTCCCTCTTTTGCACACTGAATTTAAATAAACTTTTCGATTACAAGACAAATTCATTAACTTTTTATTCTTTGAAGCGAGTACACATAATTTAACTTGATTTAAAGTTGAAACAAATTTTTTATCGAATAACTTTCCTGGTTAAATTCAGCAACTCTTTCGATTGAGAAAATACTTAACTATGATACATAAGATGATATATTATTTTGCATGTTCAATTTTGAAATCACTTTTGAAACAAATAATTTCTTTCCATTAAAATTAAAACCATTAAGAGAGCCCAAAACGTAACTACCAACCAGCCAAATCGAAACTAAAGCAACATGTCTATAGAGCATAGATAATACTCTATATATGGTGGGACTAAGACTCCTTTCTAATATGAGCGTTGTTATGGCAACGCTCGACCACATATTGCAAAACCTATTAAAAACCATTTCCAAAGAAGTGTTCAGGTCTTGCCTTGTTTAGTCCTTGATAAGGAGTATAAAATAAGAGAAAATATTGAGATAGTGGCCTACCAGCCGCTATCCCTATTAAAGGATAAAATTTTTGCCATTTTTTTCATCAGTACCCGTTTTTGCCGATTTTACAATCTTATCATTTTTAAGTTGTTTCCCTTGACATCGTCTATAAATTATCAGAGCCATTACGTCATCTTCCTCAGCGTTGTGAGAGCTGCTCATAGCACGGCTTCCAAATTTTCGTTATACGATCATCGTAACTACAATGATTTTTAAACGACTTATCTGGGCTGTTTACAGAAAAATTCGTAATTAACATGCAAAAGAGGGAATTGCACAGTACGGATCAATTATCTACCCTTTAAGTATGTTACTCCTTCTGAAGATATCATTTCTTACACCATTGCCTGCGTTACAGCTTTTTCCTCGCAGTTCTATCAGAATATTCCATATAAAATTTCTGACAGTCCTTTATAATATACAATAATACAACCGCTAGTTTCCTTATTTTAGTCCCAAAAAAACATCGCCTTTAAAACACTACACTGCGTCAGGCATCTTGTTTTACATTTGGCTTTTTTGTCCTCTCTTTCTCAATTATCCTGTGAATATGATTTTTTCTGGTCCTGGTTCTCAATTGATAATGTATTAAGAACAGAAAGAAAGACTTAGTATCGAATATGTAAGCGAGATCCAATGTTCTGGGATTTCGTGCATCGAGTGTATATATCCCTATCGTCGTTTTAAGCATCAACTCTAAAGGATCTGTTGAAAACTAGCTTACCAAAACAAAGTTTGGGGCTGCAAAATTTTTCAGCTTTCGTAGTCAGGGCTTTTGAGACAAATTAAAAATTAGATAAGAGCTTCCGATTTTGATGCTGGACTACCAACTGGGCTGTACACATACTGGCACCTCAGTAGGCGCATACGTTAACACTGCAACAAATCAGAAAACGAAATCTGGTTGACTTAAGACACTGAGTTTCGAGTGGACAGTGCATAAGGTTAGCAGCTAGAAAAAATTGTTTCTATATTGCAAATGTAATATTTTTAGTCGCTTTACTTTCTCATTGTACCTCCGGTCCACCGCTATGCTATCTCAATCCTTCCCATCTGAACCATTCTGTTCGCTACTTTAGATAACTTAGTGGGCAGAGTCCCATCATTTTTCAAAGATTGTACTAAATCAAGTTCTTTGTAACCAAAAAGTGATAAAAGATATTAAAAAATACAATTTTTAAATTATTTAGGATTTAATCCCAATTTTCCTGTTAATTTATAGGGTTTGTTGTTGGTTAAGTTTGTCTATATGCATTTCATTGGTTCTTACACCAAATCATCAGTAGACTTCAACCACCCAAATTCTTAAAAAACTCATGAATATTTTCTGTCTTTATATACTAACCTCATCAAACAAAATGAGAATTACTATAAAAAACCAAAACGTTCAAGTTTTTTGTGTTGTTTAAAAACAAGGTTTTGTTTTCGGTTGCCCCTCAATACATTTAGTAATAACCAATGGTTATTCAAATGTAAGGGGAAAAAGAAAATCAAAACAAGCGAATAGCGAATAATGGTTTGTTGGATTCTTAAAAAAACTTGAACGTTTTGGTTTTTTATAGTAATTCTCATTTTGTTTGATGAGGTTAGTATATAAAGACAGAAAATATTCATGAGTTTTTTAAGAATTTGGGTGGTTGAAGTCTACTGATGATTTGGTGTAAGAACCAATGAAATGCATATAGACAAACTTAACCAACAACAAACCCTATAAATTGATATTAAAAAATGTTTTAAAGTGTATTCCATAATTTACATTTAACTATTTTTTAAACTTGTATGTATCGAATTACACTCCTTTGCACCATTTTAACACCCCCTTTAGCTATAATATAGACACTTACATAAGTAAGTACAAACCAGACAACATTAACGACCAAGGAATTAATCACAATTTGTAAGAATTGCTTGTTTTATAATTAAAACTGTCAATAGTTTTAATAGAAAACAATTAAATCAACATGACATGCGTTAAAGCACCATTACTAAAACAGTCCAACAACAAACTGAATATTTAATACGAATGATGTATTGCCTCAGGAGAAGAATATTAAAAAAGAACATTATGATGAACATTTTATGTACAGGATTATTAAGTTCAATCGATTCTCAATTACTATCAAGTATTAAAGAAACATTAAATAGATGATCGTCATCATGATCTTTGGTTTTAGATAGAACAAAACGAAGATAGCAAGAAAGTGTTGCAAAGCAGTGTTTCCCAAGGGGCTGAGAAGGTTTTAAAAAACAGATTTTGGACCTTTGAAAAAATGGTAACTTTGTATTGATATTTTATTTCTAAAATCTCCTTCTTAATAACTCTCGTCATCCTTGAAATATCCTGGGCAAATCTCTGTAAGAAATCAATATATTGCTATCAATGTTAGTTTAAGCACTAACCAGGCATTTGCGACCTTATTTAACGAGCTTCAGTGCTACGACCATTTAGGGCAGCTAAACGAGGACAACTTTTGTCTTCCAACGCATGTGGCAAGTATATATTTTTTTTGTGCAGAGTGAATGTAATTCTCTATCCACAGCACGGCCAAGGAGGGAAAGGAATACCTACGACTGTGCCGCAGGCAAAATTTCGGCTTCTCCTTACAAACTAGGACATGTTTGGAAATTCTGGGGCCAAATCATCGCCCTCGATTAAAATCGAAATTAAAAACATCTTCTAAGAATTCCTATATTAAAAGCATTGACAACTCGATCGATCAAGTGAAATTGCAATTCAAATTGAATGCAACGATTTGGCCGCTGATAACTTATATCAAAAGCTTTTTCGGCTTAAAAATAAAATCAATTCAATCAATTCATGCACCATCGCCAACCCCCATTGAAAAATTGTATGCTACCTAGCCCTATACCCTTGATAGTCCTAAGATATCCCTGGTCTACAACCAGAGACTTCTTCAAGCCCATCGTAAAAGCGTTACACAAACCACGTCTTACAGCGAAATTGCAACCTTGGTACGTAAGTGGCAATGTGTTCCGCAGTCTTCAACATCCCTACATCCCCACACTGCAGATATCTTAAGTACCCTTTTTTCATTTACTACTCATACATTTTGCTTTACAAAACCCCCTAGGATTCCTTCTCTTGCCAAAGAGCAGGCAAATGTCCACTTTGTGCAGCATGGTCCACAGAAGTCTGGAAATCTCGCAATCAACCTTGCTCATAACAGCTTAATTTACCTAATTCAAGAACCATGCCTCTATTACGTTATAGTTCAAGCCCAACGGTGGCCTTCCCGGCTTACATCACCGCCGAATTTTCCAAACCAAATTATCCCTTGCAGGCTTATCGGTAAACGGTCTCTCTCTGTAGTATCTACCTTAGCTTCATTCTGCGTGTTGCCATGATCTTTCTAACAACACGATTACATTCTTTCACAAGTCTTGATTTGATGGAGTTACCCTTTAGAAAGATCAGAATATCAACATAGATTGTCACACTCTCTTCCCGTCCCGCATTTTTCACCACGTATTTAGTAGATTTTAACAACACCACAGTTTTGACTAAGAACGCACTATATTTATTGAAAGGTATTTATGGCACTTGGATTTTAGTACCCAATACTTAAACACCATCCCATGCCCACCTTTAAGCCATCAGTGAAAACCTTCAACTTTTTAGATTTCAGCTGGTACTTTCTATGCGGGAGTACTGTTTGAGGTGTAGTAGTTCTGAAACAAGCTTGATATTAAAACGATTGGAGATCTCTGCTTTTAGTTAAGATCTTTATACGCTTATCGCTGTAGATATAATTTTTCTGTTGTAGCTCTTGTCTTACATAAAAATCTGTCCTGCAGCTAAAGAACATTTTGCTCTTCTTTATGGAGCATTTTATTAGAATGGATATGGTTTTTGCTTGTAAGTACCAAATAGTTGTTGTTGTTTTGTTTTGATTTTTATTTTGCAAATAGTTTTTCATTTCTCCTCTTATTTTATTTTTCAACCAGTGGTCATAGAGTTATGTAGATTTTTGTTTAGGAATATTTAAAAATTGCTGCTCTCTATTGTAGTTTGTTTCTAGATAAAGAAAACTAACAACAACAATGACGATAATAAAGGAAGCAAAAGAAACGCTTGTCGCTGCAGGCATTGTTTTCCCTTAAATCTATAAAATATCAATTTAAGCACGATCAAAACTATTCTCTATCGTGGGAAAATATTAAAATGTTATAAAGCAGATTATTCTTTAACTCAATATGTCTGGAATCAGGAGTCTAAAAATAAGAAAATTATGATTGAAGATGCTAAAGGAACTAAAACGACCCAATTTTAAATGACTAAATAATCAGAAATAATTGTTTGCAAAGTACGTCTAGTAGAACGTAAACGGAAGTTTGAATTTAAATTGAACTTCTTTAATTGGGGTTTTTTATCTCAAATGATCTTTTGTATTTATAAATATTATTTTTTTACTAAAATAAAAAATATTTTGTGTAAAAATCAACATCCCAGTAAAAGTTTCTAAGCAACGACATTAAAAGCCAAACCAAAGTTAAGTTTATAGTGGAAGTTTTGTTCCAAGACAGACAGGCACTTGAAGAAAAAGGTTTCCAAAAATTGGCTTTTTTTATTTTTTTTTTAAAAAGTTTTAAATATTTTTCAAAAAAAAAATCAAAATCAAAAAAATCAAATCCAAAAACTTTTAAATTTCTTGTTTATATTGAATTTGAAGTAAAATTATTTTGAATATATTTAATAGCATCTAAGTTTATTTGAAAAATCTTTTATTTGTTCTTACAGGTTTAAACTTTTTATTATAAATTTGATTTTCTATACAAATTTAAATTCAATTTATATTAAGCTTGCGTTTTATAAAATTTGTTCACAAATTTTTTGCTTTAAATATACGAAAAAGTCTTCCACAAACAGTTTGTTTGATATACGTCCTTTCGAATATCTTTAATGTTTGTCTGGTTGTGGTGAGCTTGTGGTAAAGCGTCAAGTTATTCAATAAATGCGATGGACAACAACAACAACAACGATGACGATGATTTCGAATCA
The DNA here is from genome assembly GCA_963583895.1 of Melanophora roralis. Taxonomy (NCBI): domain Eukaryota; kingdom Metazoa; phylum Arthropoda; class Insecta; order Diptera; family Rhinophoridae; genus Melanophora; species Melanophora roralis. Next base: position 122,983,749 of record OY757187.1, read on the forward strand.
GAAACAGATACCGGACAGACACATCATTCTCAGAAATATTGGTGTAGGTCATAGAAAGATAACATGCTGTGTACCTTCTTCTTCTTCTTCTTATTTTCTTATTGTATGCAAATGCAGCAGCAACAACACAACAAAAAACAAACAGACAAACGAACTTTTATAAAAAAATCCTCCAACAACTTACAAACAATTTTAAAGCAAAATAAAACGCGAGGACGAAAAATTACGATTAACGTACCAAAAAATTTTAAACGTAATCAAACATACTTACATATTGCACTCTTACGTTTTTTTCTCTCTGTTGGTTAGGTTGAATGTGTTGTAACTTTTTTTTTTGCTGAATTGTATGTAAAAATGTATGTACATATACTTGTGACGTTGTTTTTTTTTTAATGTATTGTTGTTGTGTGGTTACTATATTGAAAAAAAAGTTATACAATGAAGGCAAAGAAAGGGATTCTACTGCAACAGAGTTTTTGGCATTTAAAGTTGAGGGGGAAAATCCACATTTACTGAAAATATCGATTAACCCTTAAGTGTACAATAATATAGAGTGTCTGGTGGCAAATTTATATTTTTAAATACGATTATTTTAAAAAGTAATAGACGGTTAGGGGGGAAGGTGTCGACGTTTGGATTATCGATTGTGTGGATATGTGGGTCACGATGTCGCAGTGGTCAGTGAACATCGCGCGTTCACTGTGGAAACATTTTTTTAGAGTAATAATTCTTACGTAATTGCTCATCGACAATTAGGTTCAAAGTTCGGTATTTGGTGAATACTTGATGGACCGAGTGTAAATTTAATTCGTTCGCGAATGTAGAGATTCCGCGGTCCCACAGTCAGGGCTCAGCCGACCTTCAAAGACTTCCAAAAACATAAAACTGGTTGAAAATCCGCGACTTCCAATAAGAAAAAGAGCAGCCTCACTGTAACTTCCAAGGGCGATTATTCATGATACTTTAAAAAAGAATCTGAACTTTAATCCTTTTAAATACAAATTGTTAAACAACTGAAAGAAAGTGACTTTGATTTACGAATAAAATTTTTTTTAAACGATGTTAGAGTATTTTCGCACTATAAATCCCATTTTTTGGAGCGACGAGGCTCATTTTCACTTAAATGTCCACGCCCACAAGCAAAACTGCCATAACTGGTCTCTAAGAACCCGCAATTCTCGATTGAAACATCAAAAGCCATTGTATTGCCCCCGGGCAACTGTTTGGTGTGCCTTATCCACGCATGAGATATTTGAAATTTTTTTTTGAAAATTCTCGAGGCCAGGTGACGAATGTCAAAGGTGAAAATTATTGACGCATAATAGCGGATTTTTTTTTACCAAACCTGCGAGCTCATCCATCGTACTCTTTACACACGTGATTTTAACAAGATTGGGGCTACTGCACACACAGCCAGAGCTACGATGAAATTTCCCCCAAAAAATAATCAGTGATTTGGGGACATCCCATGGTCACTAAGGTCGCCCGATCTAACTCCCATAGATTTTTTTTATTGTGGCTACTTCAAAGACAGGGTTTATAATGACAATCCCCAATCTCTTGTGGCTTGGAAATTTTATCAAGAAAGTTTACCTCAGTGTGTGGCGCAGAGCAACAGGCTCCGTTTTAAACAGTGTGTTCAACGCGACGAAAGACATCTGGATGACGTTTTTTATTCAAGTTTAAAAATATATATCTGCCACTTGACACCCTTGACAAATGGTAAAAGGTAAACATAAATAAAAGGATAATCTACGAACTATTTTCTTTAAAATTTTATTTATTTAGAAATGTCTGAGAAAAATTAAAAAACATTTTCAAGGGATTATTACATTTGCTTATCTACCTGGGCCCTTCAAACACCTTCTGCTCCGCTTAAGGGTTAAGGGTTTGCTGTTACTGTTAATATGATTGTTGCTTCTTGTGGCGTTTAAGCTTTGCCACAATAATTTTTTAGCAAATGTTGTTCAGCTTAGTTCAGTTCCGTTTATTTTTTTTTTTTTTTCTTTTTAATAAAAACAAACAAAAATCCGTTGCGATGTGCATTTAATGGCCAAAGTTAGCGTATTTTTGGTACTTTAAGGTTATATTTGTATGATTGTTTGTTTGAAATATATTAACTTTTTTACTGCTAAATGTATATAAAAATGTGCTTCAAAACTATGTTATATTCTGTGAGATATATTTAAATGTTTAAAGATCCTTTGCAAAACAACAATCGCACAACAATCGCACAACAAGAAGTTTATTTTCATATTTTCGTTTTCTTGGCAGTTTGGTTTTTTTAAAATTTTTGATAACTTTTAAAACATAAAAAAAAATTTAAAATAAGTTTGCCAAGTTTGTTCCATTACAATTCTGTACTGTTGAGGTTTTGAAAGAGCTTTTTCTAAAGTTTTTTTTCTTATTACAGTTTCTTATAAAAAATTTTACATCACCAGGAGCATAAAAAATATCAATCTAAGCGAAAATTGGGAAAAACCTTTAATAAACGCCTTATGATGAGTAAGAATAGTAACTGAAAATTATCCATAAAGTGTACTTTGTTAGAAAATAGTTTTGAAAAGCTTTGTACCTTAAAATGTTAAAATAAAATGCTTTGGAATCTCTGTTCCATATGTTAAATCTGTCCTCCTTAAAAAGTTGTTGTTGTGTTAAAAGCTTGCTTAGCTCTTTTGAATTTTTGCTTTTGTTTTCTGTAACTTTTTTTCACTGTTTCTGTTGTTGTTGCTAAAAGGCTTTGTTGGCCAAAACAGCCAGCCACCGTTTAAAAAAAGGGCAACAAAAACAACACCACAATGTACTTATTACATACAAATAATGTATATAAATATGTTGTTTGTCTGTTTGTAAAAGAAACAATTCAAAAGCAACAAAAAAAAACACAGCAACAACAACAATAATAAAGAGTTCGCGACTATTTGGCAACATTTAAATCGCATAAAACGCATTCACGTTGGGGTCACGACATATCTTTTGTTCTAAATGATTTTAATATTGGGTGTGAGGGTGAGTTCTATTTGAATGCTTTGTAAAGCCAAAAAATATCTGTCTGTCTTTCCTTCTGCCCTGTGTTTTCAATGCCAGTCTAGTCTTTGTAAAATGTTTCCTAGAGTTTGACTTAATCTTCCTTCCTTCCATTTTTACTACCTTTTTTTGGCATATGTTGATTTTTTTTTATATATATACTGTCCCTCTGACTGACAATGAGTGCAAAATGTTTTTCCTTTTTTTTTGTTATTGTTTTCATTGTAAGTTGTTTGAAAATTCATTCTTGTCTAAATCTTGGAAAATTGTTCAGCAGCAGTAGCAGTCCCATCATCAAACAGTGATTTGAATTTTCTAAACACGAGTGCTTTTTGCAGGGGTTTTGGCTTTTATTTTGTCAAATACATCACACGTTTTTCTTTAACTAGAATGTTGGGAACTTTTTAAATAAAGGAAAAGCGTTAGCAATAAGTAGGAGATGGCTGACCACAAACCAATTTGGAATTAAATGTTTTTATATCAGAATTATTTAAAACACTTGCAAATCAGTACCAAACTAAAGAAGAAAGCAAAGCTTTTGGTAAATCCATTTCATAAGTTTCTACAAATATAATGTTTGTTCAGCTCTGAAATGGCAATTTCTACACGGATCACAAAGTTTGTTTTGGAAAACAAAAAAAAAATCTGAGCTAAGTATAAGCGGCTGTAACCAATGATGACTTAAAATAAAACTCAATGAAAATTTTTAAAATCAATTTAGGACGCTTGCGAGCTGCAGAATATATCCAAAAGCAGTGAAATTGAGTGCTTCACGAAATAAAGCCGAGTTACCTTAAAAGACAACTTGGCATGTGAAAAATTCTGCTTAAGCCCTAAAAAATCAGTTTTGCACTTAATCATGGCTTGCGATGAAAATAAGTTCCATTGCGGTAAGTCGTAGGTGTGGTTAGGAAGAACAGGCTGCCGTTGAAAGAGAAGCAAACAGCTCACTTCCGTCTTCTTATTCTGTGCTTTTGCAATACCAGTAGAGAAAGATGGAAAAAGTGGAAATATAAGTGAAGCTAAAGTGTAAAAAAGAACCTAAAAGTAAGAAGAGTAAAAATAGGCAGACTTACCAGAATCGAACACGCTCACCGGTCTACAGGGCTCCCCAATCGTAAGAGATCATATTGGTAGCCCCGCACATCAAATCAACACCAAACCCAAATATATATGGTGCTTAGATAATATTCTGGATTTAGTAAAACCAAAAGGGTCCTATTTGTTGTACACAAAACATTAACCAAGTAATCTTTAATTAAATCAAGCAGTAGCGGTGTCAAAAGTACAGTGAGTACAAATTTCCTTAAATCAAGAACGATATATCTAATACGAGTTTCTTACCTTTAGTAATATTTGAGCCAAAAAAGGATTGATATAAGTTCAAACTTTTGATTTTGACACTTTTTCTCAATTTCTGACACCAAGTTTCAAGATGTCTTCCTCCATTTGTTTTTCCATTGAAGTTTCGGTCTTCCCCTTTTGGGTAATCCATCACTAAGTTCAAATTAAAATTACTTTCTAGGGGGAGCATCTTCATTTATTCTTACAACATGATTTAGCCAAAGAAATATTAAATATATTCCAAACTATGTCAATATCGACATATAGCTCGTGTTTAATACGACACCGATATTCGTCGTCAACGTAAGTTCGTCTATATATTTTACAAGAACTTTTTTCTCTTAAATACTTAAAGTACTGTTTTTTACCATATAAAAAACAAGTGCAGTATCTAATAGTGTCTTACCTACTAAGTGAAACAAGTGGAGTAATAAGAACATAAGGCCCAATACTAAAGAAATCTGAAATCGTCTACGACTAAAATATGATTCGGTTTTGTAAACGATTACGAGGAAAATGCGAGAACCTTGTAATCGGCTTTGACTTAAATACAACCTAATAATATGAACTATCGGCTACGGATTCAGGTCGTTATACAAGTGGCTGACTTGAAACATTAGTCGAGGGGTTGCAGCTTTCTGTCTTTATCAAAAACTGTTTATAAACCAAATGAGAATTATTAAAGGTTTGTCGATGTATTTAATGATGGTTTGTAGCAGTATGTCACTGACCTAATAAGAATTATTTAAACTATAGCTTGGTGGTAACTTTATACATAATATGTTTCAAAATAAAACCTACAAACTTTGAAAATGTCTTATTTTTAGTTTAGACACCTAATACTATCTATTAAAAATATAAATAAATTAATATTTATAAATTTTCTAATTATGGAAATGTTTTTCTTAGAAAAAATTAGAAAAAACCTTGATTTACCGTTTTTTTTCAAACCTTTTTTTTAATTTTATTTTGACCGCTCTTCTTTTTTAAACAGATAATTTTAAAATCTTAACAAAAATATTTAATAATTTAAAAATCATATTTCTCTATTACAATTTTCTTTTCTTTAAACAAAAAATTAACTAAAAAAGTTATAAAAAATCAATAATAAGATTAATTTTGCAAAAAATTGTTTCTCCCATTTTTTTAATAAAATGGTTAAATATTTCTTATAACAATTTGGGAATTTCGGAATCGAGAATTTTAAAATGACATCTTTTACTTGGACATATTCCCATTTGAAAAAACATGACACCTTTTTTTTAACACGTTTACACATAATACTTTTCTACATATATAAGTATGTATGTATGTATGTATGTATGTATGTACAAATGTCATACAAGCATCCACATACGAGTTTATTCTAATAAAAATTTAACATAAAGCAAACGACATTTGTTTTTGAATTTATTTTTTTTTACAATTTGATGGCAAAGAAACAGCAACAGAAAATACAAAAGCCATCAATAGCCAGCAAGGGTTCTTAGAAAATAGAAATAAGAACAACAACATGACAATAAAAAACAATATACAAATGACCTCATATGCTAAAGGTCGAACGTGGTAGAAAGAAAACTAGCTTCTGGGCGTTACACTCATAAAGGGGACCTTAACACAAATAAAGCTTAAAAAAGAAAAAAAAAACTTTAAATGGCACCCAGCTGCTTACAAGACGATTAGCTTCCAAATCGTATTTTAACAAATAAGAAAAGGCACCAAGTTTGATGATGATGACGAACTGAGATAATCTTATTTTATATTCAAATATACAACATCGCAATGGACTCTTTTAATATTCTTTTCATCACAAATCAATTTATGATAGCAATTTGTTATTGTTGCACGCAACCAAAACCTTTACTGTAACAACAACTTACGACCATATCTAGAAGATGGAAAAAATTGAAAAAAAAAATCCAAGTTTTTGGCGCAACAAAATTAATATAAAAAATAAAGAAAAACTTGATATCAAATCATATTTGTATATCCTTACCTTAATATAGAAAAGCCCTAAATCCTATTTTTTTATAAGGCCAGATTTTCGTTTATTTCTATAAATGGTCTGCTCATATATCCAAATTACCCAAAAAAAATGCCGACTCAAAAAGTACGAGTTAAGGCCTTTCTTTATTAAAGTAACAATATGGACAGTGATGCGAATTATTTAAAGTTTCTACAATTTTTTCCAACTGTAATTCTAATATAAACGTTTTAAACATACTTTTTATTCGGCGTTGTTCTAGTGGTTACTGCGCTTTAGGAAGTGTTTCTAATTACAAAGTAAAGACAAGCAAGCGGAGAAGCGCGCCAACAATCTTTGAAAGTTATTTAAAATTGCAGCGGCCAATCCTTAATTCATCCATCTATCCATCTATTTGTATTGGGTAAGATAATAAAAATAAATCATTTCGATACGGCAAAGGAGTTGAGTATAGAAGAGCGATTACAGCGTAAAATGGTTCTATTGGCGATTAAATACACGCATGTTTACACAGAAAGTGAGTCAAGCCAAAAGTAATTAAAATCGTCGGAATAGAAACTTTACATTTTTAATGCAAAAATATTTACAAAATATTTTTAATAAAAAGAAATTTTCTTTAAAACAAAAACTCAAGAGATTTTGCTAAGGAAATAAGATAAAAACTCTCTACAAAATAAAATAAATTCAATAAAACTACAACACTTTCAATTTCATATATTTCAAAATTTTTTCAATGTGTGTGTTTTAAAAAGCTGGAATTTACTCTTAGAATTTTCAGAAACTTCTGGCTGTATTTCAGAAATTTCTTTTTAATTTACGACATTTCTAATTTAATTTTAGAAAATTCTTGAAAAGGTTCCTTCCACCGGTGGGGAAACTACTGCAATCGTCGTTCTTTGTGGGTGTTAGGAAATGATTTGGGCTTAAATCCTGACAAAATGGAACTAGTCCTCTGCAGCAGTAATTTTTGGGTCAGGGCTATTAAGTGCAATCGAGTTAAGGTTAGCGAATGATTTCAAATATCTTAGCAAACTATCACTAAAGAGAAATGCGCAACGTAGGGTCAATCAGGGCCTTAGGGCCTACTTAAAAAATTCTACAAGGAAATCCTGGGGCCATCAATCAAAGGTGGTAAACTTGATTTACATAATGGTTGTAAGATTTATTCTAACGGTTTGATGCACTGTGTGGTAATAAGCGATAGAAAAAGGCTGTTATAAGAAGCTTCTTACAAAGATCAAGAGATGTGCTTTAACTAAACGTCATTCTCCACACGATTTCTATTAAGTAAGGTAATGGGAATGAATTCAAGAATCGTGGTTGGACTAGGGAAGTCATGATAAAAAAACTTTTGAATAATGACCAAACAAGAATGTTTTGTAAAGCTTGTTTGTAAGATCTAATGCGCAAGGAATCTAAGTAAAATAGATTTATGGTCATAGAAGTTGTTTTGTGAGAATACATTACCGATACTAAGTAGCCTGTGAGAGGAATTGTTAGTTGGGATCGGAATTGAAATAGATATCATTGGAAGGGATGTCAAATTGCTTTAAAAGATATTTAATAAATGTAATGATTTCCAGATAAAGATAGTCGTGTTTTAAAGAAATATGTTATAGTGGAGCATAATTTACAGTAAAGTTTAGTATTTATTTCTACAGTCAAGCAGACCTTAGGTCCTTTAAGATGCATCGCGTCAAGTCTAGTATGACAAGAAATTATAGACTTCTTCAACGTTTTACTGGGGTAATGCGGTTTAGTCGGCAATGAAATCGACGGCAAGCTAACCCTCAGTGGCTCGACTCTTGAGCTGTGAAACCCTCAATTGGTCACTATTATGGGAAGACGATTTAACTCCACTGAAGAAAAGTCATGTTAGACTTCAATTCAATATATGTATATCTTTAGGGGGATTACGGCTTTATGGGCGGGATTAAGCCCAGCAGGCACTGGGTTGCTTTTGAAGTTTGGAAGATTGGCCCTAACGACCAAGATTGAGATCATAATTAGTCATTGTTCGTTTGGGTCTAGAAAAAGCAGGTGGAATCGCGGCACTCCAGATTATTGTTGGATGTGTGAAGATGAGAAGAAACTGGAAACGATAGATTATGATGAATGTCACCGCTTGAGATTTAAAAATTATAGGGTGACTTGGTTAAGAAAAATATTTTACAGACTGGGCTCATCATAGAAATAAAGTGTCTTAGAGATAGGTAAAAGAGGAAACAGTTCTTGATTTTCCTGCCTGGCATACCTAGGGATGTAATTATACAAATGCTGGCACTGGCAAATTCGGCCCGACGTTTCAATGAGTTCTAATGAACTGCGTGTTTACCGACAAATGTGTTAGAGGAAAGGTTTGACAAACACGCATTTTTATTCATTCTGAGAGTCAGTGTGCCTAAGGGCCTTTATACCCTTAATCTGAATTAGCTTAGAAGTTTGTTTCTACCCTCAACGACTTTTTTCGCAAACTGATTTGATGCTGTAAAATTTTAAGGATAATTATCAAACTACCTTCCGTAGTCAGAACATATAAATCTATATTTTTACTAAAATTTTTTTCTTTAATCGCTTTTTCAAAACTAAATTGTTCACTAAATGCTTTTGGTCACTTTATCATGGTTACATTTAGTCCCACACACCCTACAAAAAATGTACTTCAACCTACTTCTGGTCACCACCCCCGAATTGAATATCTGTAGTTAGAATAATATATAAAACTTCTGTTTTGTTGTTGTTATTGTTTTCATTTCATATCAAATACTGTTGTAATGTTGCACATATAGTAAAACTTAAATGTTTTGACGAGTTATGATCCGCCCTAAGTTTTATCCCATAACTACCCCTCCTCAAAACCAACTAGAAGTGTGCAAAATCAGTTTGTTTGGCAGCAAAGCAACAAATATTGTAAGTTTTGATATTGTTGGAAACTTTCAAAAAAAACTTTCACGGTGAGTTTTCGTCTGTATATTAAAGTAGATGAATAAGTTATTGTTGTTTTTTGCCCCCTTATAATATTGTTGCTGTGATTTTTTATTGTAGTGCAGAAAAATTCTACGCTTTTATAGAAGTTACTGGTGCGATAATAACAGTCTAAATTTATGTGATACTCAGTTGGGTGGCCGCATTGAAAAGGCTTCTGGAGAGCACCCAGACTCTTTAAGGACTGTGCATAACTAGTACCTCAACAAAGCACCCCAAGGACACCGTTTAATGTATTAATGATCTAGAACATATATACCATTTTACAGAAGATATTGCAAGAAAGTCTATAACTCTATTGAAAACCACGGGGTTTTTAATGCTGATTCCTTACAGCCGTGGCTGGTCATTAGGAGTGCAAAATGAAGCAGTGACTACATGGTCCTTAAACTCAGCGTCAAAGAGGAGCCAATGCTGGTTAAACCTACAAGTTTTAGACGGATGGGCCCAGCACAGCTTGGGTCTTCTGTCGAGAATTGGGAATCAGCCTTAGAAACGTCCCTATATTCCAGTAGGGATAATAATAGGTTTTACGGTGCACCGGGGGATAAGGAGACTGCTGAGCATATTTTGTGTCAATTTAAGGCGCTCACGTGCTCCAGAGCAAACTGTGTAAGAATTTAAATGTTTCAAAACCTGGAGAAAATATCCAGAATGGGTAAAACAAAGCTGCTGGCATTTGCCAAGAGAGTGTGAAGCATCCTGAATTTTATTACATTAAATTAGTTAAACTGGTTATCGTTTCCTCTTGTCCGGTAGCACAAAGAACCCAAAAGGGTCGTTGTAAGGTCTTCGGGACTACCCAGGTTAATCTAACCTGAACTACAGTAGAGGAACAGACTCGGCTATTAGGGTCAGGGCGACGAGGGTAATACCACTTTCTAAATAGTTTCCAGGTAATATTAAGGTATCTTAAGACCGGGGCCATGAAATTTTTACTGTCTTTGTGGAGGAGTTATCTTAGACTTCTGGTGAAGATAGGTACATATCGATATTAGACAGCGGATATGCCAAGAGCAGCATGACTAACGAGGGACGATTGTAGGTTTTTTGGTGTAAAGGAGGATCAAAAAATTGTTAAGCATATCCTTTGTCACTGTGCAGGGCAGGAACATTTAACTTTTTAAAAAAGGTTTTTTTTTTAAATTAAAAAGAAAAGTTGTCCTTTACATGTATTTAGCTAAATTTTTTTTACCTTTAATCTTTCTGTTATGACTCCTATATTAAAAGTTTTAAAATGAGGTATTGTAAGGGTATTTGCAGTTTTTCCTAATTTTCTGTGGAGTACTGCTTTGTAATATGTTTATCAAAAGTAAAAATTTTGACTAACTTAATATAAAAATATTTTGTATTAAATATGTTAATTTAGTTATTAATTATATTTGTTTATTAATTTTGATTTGTTTATTCTTTTTTAAATTTTTTTTAAATTCTTCTCATTGCAACTATACGCTTTAAGAACAAATTTTGTTACAAAAAACAATTTAAAAGTTCAAGGCACCTGTATGTTGTACTTTTCACGGTAGTTTTTTATACATTGCCGTCGAGCATATAACAAACACTAGAAACACTAACTGCAACAGCAATAGCAACAAATAAAAAACAGCAAAAAGTTAACAGCATCAAACAACATTCATCTCAATGATTCAATGGCTACATAGAGCATGTAAACATTGTACATTAATTTTATTTGTAACGAAAAATCTTCTCATCATACAAAGAAACAAACAAACAAACATACAAACAGTACAAAATAACATAAAAAACACACAAACACTTGTATATTTATACCATCTGTACGTATACTTCATATATATACTTGACGCATGCTATAATAAATTTAATAACAACATATATCACACATCCACACATATGTATGTACATATCTAACTACGTACATTCGTAATTTTATTAATATAAGTATGAAGAAAGATAAGTTCGATATTACATTTTAACTTGACTGCATTTTAAAGACCGACAAAACTGTATAAACATTCGCCTGATTTTTTTTTTATTTAACTTTTTTCTTTAAACACTTATACGAATGTGTATAAAATCCAAAGTCACACAGAACCATACGATTTATAAACAATTTTTTGATGATGCACTTGTAATCCAAACTGCTTCAATGGTTGGCTATAAAAATAACTGACACAGCGAAGAAAAAAATTTCTAAAAAATCTTTACCAAACCTAAATAATTTTTAAAACAAAATAATATTGCGTCCACTTTCAAATACAAAAGCGCCAGTTTCAACATAATTCTAACCACCTAAGTAAGTTAAACAACAACAGAAACAATAACTACAAGAACATCTTAAGAACATGAGTAACGTACTTCCAACAAAAATCATCATATTTACTGGTGCAACATTTTAGTATGATTGTCTAGAACAGGGCTTCCAAACCTTAAGCAAGATGTTCCAAAAAAAGTCGTTTAATTAAAGGGACCATATATCGTTCATCAAAGCTAATTTTATTTAAATGATCAACAAATTAATTATTCATTTTTAATTATAAATTTTCTTTGAAAAAAATTTGTATAATTATATCATAATAATTATATTTCGTTTATGTGGTTCAAAGTGATTTCCGCGAGTATGTCTTATATAGGACCCATGCTAAGTTATTCACTGATAGTTTGTGACTTTTGTGCAATTACTTTCCTTTGTATGAAAATTTTTCGAGCTAAATTAATATGGAAAATAGGTCAAATAATTTACCCCTTGATATTATATTAAATACCCTTTTCGTAGCATTCTTTCTGAGAAACAATCTACTCTTTAAAAAGAAAGGTGTATGCATTAAGATATTAAAGAATTTGGGCAAAAGGGTAAATGTAGATGTAAAGGAGAATAAGAATCCGTTACCGAATGTGCAAGTTTTAGGTGATATCTACATACAAATGTTATGGAATATCGTTACGAACAACCTAAATAAATGACTGATTGGCTGACTCCTTCATCATCGTAAAGCCCAAACCAGGAAACAAGATACTTGTAATTTGGACTGCTAGTACCTCTCCCAATACATAGATCTATTACGACGGGATTTTGGGGATTCGGACCCTAAGCGGGTAAATATAAAGCAAATAGGGAAAATCCGTAAAAAAAATCTTTTAATTTTAACACAATTAAAACAAAGTTAAAAAAATATCGCATATTTCTCAAAAATTAAAAAGCGCAGCATTGTCTGGCACTTTTTAAAAAGTTTGGACCCCCAAACGGGCTTTTTATGATACTTTTTGTAACTTCAAAGCCAATAGAGATAAATATTATATTTTTGGAACTTTTTTGAAATTTTAAATTCTTAGGGTGTTAGAAAATGGTTAACATTATATTTTTGAACTTTTTAGGTACTTTTTGTAACTTTTATACCAATAGAGATAGAAACATAATTCAGACTGCATCCGACAGATCTTGAAAAAAGTATGAAATATTGGCACTTTTTTGATATTTTTACCCCAAGGGATAAAATTTATATTTTGGTTTTTTGTTATCTTTAAAGCAATTGAATTACAAATATATACAAGTTTTAATTAACAGCTCTCGAAAAAATTTATTGCGTTTGTTCTTTTTTAATTTTAGACTCTAAAGGGTATAAACAGGCTTAAAATTCTATTTTAGTACTTTTTTGGGTACCTTTTGTAACTTTCGAAATAATAAAGGTAGAAACATTATTAAAGTTGCGCTCGACTGGTATTAAAAAATTATACCTTTTTGGTACTTTTTTGCATTTTTCAATATGTCTCAGACTCCACGTTTGTGGTTTTTTTCTAAACAAAGCAAATAAATCAACTTCAAGTCACGATGAGTTCACTCACTTCCTTCCCTTATATAAAAAAATGTTCCAGTCTTTACTTTGAATTTATAGAAAAACAGACACTAAAAGTATGACATTATTCCCACAAAATGTTTTGTATAGCAAGAAAGCTGGAAGGGATTGTTATAAAAATGTGTCGTATTTTTTACTTTTTTTTAAATTTGGAATAATTATATTAAAGTTTCTTTAAAAGTTTCAAAATTTTTTTTTTATAAATAAATAACTTCTATAAGTTGAAAAAGTTTGTGAAGCACTGCATCAAAAATATTTGGTTCTACGCAACACAGCCTCTAAACATTTTTTTTTCAATTGTATTTTGCTAAGCTCTCCTAAGCTTCAGCAGATGTACGAACGTATGTAAGTAGTTTAAGCAAAAAAGATTTAGAGCGACATTAGAGCAGTCAATCCATCATGGCTAAACATTACCATAAATTACATAGAAATAATTGATTATTATGAATCTCATGGAGCAGCAAATACATATAAAAGAAAAAGACTAGGACAACCAGGAAAAAAGGGAACACATTCTAAATAATACTCATACATACACACACATACATACATTTAGGCGAGGGAACACATGGAACCAATAATTTTTCGTTGCAACATTTTAAATAAATGAAGCAAGTGCTTTGGTGGTAAAAGGTAAATATGAAATTAAACAAAAACTTAATACTCATACGTACATATGTATAGGTATGTACGTACGTTACGGGTGTATGATTGTATACTTATGTAAGTGTGTTGGGTTGTGTATTAATTGAAGAATTGTTTGGTGGATTGTAGTCTCAAAAAAGCACAGCTTAAATTTTAGTTTATAAAAGTGAATTTTACAGTACGTAGCATATAAAAAAAGAGTTTGGAGTTTGCAAGAATATACAGTGTAAAAAGAATTTTTACTACAATATTAAAAAACTTATAATTTTTTTTTAATAAAAATTTTTTAAATTAATTTGTTTTAATAATTTTGAAAGCTATAAAAAGGAAACAAAGTTTATATTTTACATATACATATTTTCAAATTTAAATACATTTTTTTCACTTTTTTAATAATTTTAATAACTAAACAAATCTTTCTAAACCGATCTTGCCCGTCTAAAAATCAAAATCTGTCAAACTAAACTATGTTTTTCCTTCTTAATGTTTATATTTGTTCCTCTACTACCTCACACAATGTAATTTTAAGATATATTTAAAAAAAAATACCACTATCCTTATTCAGTTAATAAATCCATCTGTGAATGTAGATATGTATGTATGTGCATCTGTATGCAAGTACGACAGAAAAGTATTCGAATGTTTGTAAGTAATACGCATAAGACTTGCTCGCACATCGATTTAGTTTAAATTACACTTTAGTTAGTGGGAACATCAACAAAAATAGCAACAAACAATTTAAAAAAAAATTTGAACAGATGATGATTATTTTTTTAGAGTAATTCCGTTTTAGGTCTAGGTGCACACAAACAAACTTTAATCTTAATTATTGGTGAAGGGCAAAAGGCAGGGATGTAACGATTTGATTATTGGTAGAATTTACTTTGAGACTTATTTCCGAGATGATTCAGTCCGACCGCTTGGCTGGATGTCAATTTGTCACATAAAAGATTTTTGTTAAGGGGACAAAGCCTTTTGAAGTTGGTGTTAGGCTTAGTTACGGAGCACCGTGAAGACTCGGAGATCCCCCGGTTCCATTTGGCGTTCTTTAAAAAATAGGACATAAGGCTAAGAAGTTTTACGACTTACAAAAAGGAAACATATAGTATAAGATTGAAAAAGGAAAACCATCTGATGATGATGAACCAAAGAATGCTTTACAGTTTACATCTTGCAACATCGCTTAGTTCTACGTGGAATCTTTTAGTCAACCCCCTGGCTATAACTTAGGACAGTGAAAGAAAGCATGCTTTATTGTTCCTGATTCTTTCTCATCCTCACACATCCTAAAATAATTCTGAGTTTCGCGATCCCATCTGCTCGTCATGGCCCTTACCAGACAGTGCCCAATTGTGAGCCTAATCTAGATCCTCAGATCTAATATGCACAGCACAAATCTGTAAGAAACCTTGTTTCTGCTAAGCTCAGCCGCCGCCACATAGCCGCAGCTACTCTACAGTCACTGGACCTACCCACACTAAATATGCGTCATGTCCTTATCTTTCCATAATCATGCCTCATGTAGGGACTCGGAGCTTTTTCAAGAAACGTGCAAAATACCACTGACCTTTAGAAGCCACAATAGGGAGAAAAGAGCCCTCTTGTAGTGTCTTCCTACAATCTCAATAAATTAACTTGCTCTTAAGCATCGAGGTAGTCCCTCTGACTGTGAACAGTATGACTGCTGCTAGGGACCTCATCTGCCTTTAATTGTTGAAGGCTTCTTCTTTATTAAAGAACACTGCCATTTAAATTCCAAATCATGCTTGTCCCATACTATATAGACAGTCGCCTCATGTAGCGCACTTTCAACCTATTTACCCTTGAGATAACCATGCTAGGCCCCCCTAATGATGTCTGAACCCTTTAGATAAATATTTATCAGTCTATATAATGTCTTAAGCAGAAAAGACAATCAACTGATAGCTCTACGGTCCTTCACTTTTTAGATGTAAAAATAAATATGGCTCTACTTACCAAATTTTATAAAGATTCGCTCGTTATTGACCTTACTTGCCACAAAAGGGTTAATTCAGAAACAAGTTAACCCCCATTAACAGCAAGTGCGTGCTTTTTGAATTGAATAACATTTGTAAAAGGAAAAGAATTACCTAATAAATCCCAACTAATGGTCCATACTTTATTATGGGTCTCATTTAAGTCCCATTCCCTACTTTTTTCTTAAAATTGTACATCATTCAAATAACTTTGTTAATAGTTGTTGTAGTTTAAGAGATATTGAGCATTAAAAACTTAATAGACCTGGTTCGTTTGTATGCTTCTTTTTATTATATATTTTTTTATACGGAGTTTGATCCAGCTCCGAAAATTTAACAGACAGGCATGACATAATAGACTTCTCTATCTATAAGGATCCAAAATAAATTTATATACTTAATGGGATCGCAAATTAATTTTGTATAAATTACAAATGGAATAACAATGCTTTTAATTTCAAAAGATACTTTTTCCCTCACCCAATTTTTAAAATTAATGTGATTTGCCGTTTTACGTAGATCATTAAGTTTGTGTAAAATATGTTTTTCGTAAAACAGAGACATATGCTGGTCATGGATGGTTTTCAAGCAGACGCTCAAGTATTCGCTTGTGTGTTTTTCTAGACTGATCTAGCGAAAATGGTTTACAAAATCACTGGAGCACTTTGAACTCGAACTGGTAATAAACTACAAAGTGGATATTAAAATACATTCTCATAAAAATACAAATAAATATTGTACAAACTGAGTCTAGTTATTGGTTACAGAAAATTGTTGTGAAAACGAAAATTTGAAAAATCAACAAATCTAGAGGAAAACCAAAATTACAAAATTTTTCAAAGAAGCAGGAGGGTTATTTGGTATAATTTACAAAAAATTAATGCAAGTATTAACTAAATACGCCTATTAAAAAACTAAAACGTATTCCTTTACCTTAAATCTTGATGGCCTGTCATCTGTTTGTAGGTATAGGAGTATAACAGTAAGATCATATATTTTGTTATAATTGCTTGTGACGTTGCCGCCATCATCATCGCCAAAGTTGTAGACCGCATCATCATCTTACATATCGTAATTGTGTCTGCCTTTAAAAAAAAACACATTCTTGGTATTCATTCCAGGTATTATTGTGTGGCTTATGCCCAATTTTAGGTCTAGTTATTTATTTAAAACTATATTGTTTATAATACATACTATTAATCTAAGACGCCCATGACAAATCACTCAATTGTCAGTAGTTGTTTGTTTGTTTGTTTGTTTTTTTTTTCCTTTTTCTCTCCACTTTTAAGTTTTGGTTATTAATAAACTTTCTATCGCCATAGCAGTAGAGATTTGAAATTTGCAAGCAAGTGACTTAATTCATTGCTCTCTAACACAATTGACAAAGCCATAAGATAACAACAAACATTTCCAGCCAATTCGGCAACTAAGATTTTCATTGTTCCATCTATCTTGGCCAAAACATCTTTTTATTCCCCTTTCATTGAGTGATGAATACTGGTTGTCATTTTCCATTTTACCGATTTAGTGTCCAGAGATTTTGTCATTCAATCAATCCTATTTTGAAATTAATAACTTTACGAAATGATGTTGTCGTTTTGCTCAATAAAGTAATGTCCCCCCGTATGCTGACGGTGATGTAGTAAAGACCACAGAAACCATAAAATAGATGAAATGGTTACATCAATATCGATGAATGACTATTTTTCTATATAAGAAGTTAATCTTTGTAATACATTCGGTTAATATTTTGTCTTAGTATGGATGTATGTATGGAAAATAGTTCTTAGGCTTTGTTGAAATAAAAGTAGCTTTGATTTTACTAAAGCTGCTTTTGTTCTTTTGGTTGACGTTTTTTAATGTTTTTTTATTATTGGGCATTTGATTTGAAGTGACGATAATGTGTTGTTGTATTGGCGCTTCTGCAATTCCTGAAAAAAAAATTAAAAAAAAAAACAAAACAGCAACAAAATTAAAAGACCAACATAACGAAGCAACGACACCCAAATATTGTTAAATGAACTCTTGCTCTTTCTTAAAAAAAAATTTTCTTAGTCTATACTTTTAAAGCCGTTACATCCTTAAAAACCTTAAAACAAGAATTTGAGCTTGGACGAAACCAAATCGGTTCTGGTCAAAAGTGTCTAGACTAAACGAGTTGGTGTCCTTTTTAGAACGGCGCTTATTTTTCAAATACCTCATAGCTTCAGTTTTGCAGTGATTTTTTGGGGGAAATACAACTTTGGATGCCTTTAAAGATGCAAATAATAGTTCCATCTTAAGCATCCTCTGAAGATCCAAACCAACCAAGGAACAATTCTTCCTTTGTCGTATTGAAGTGCCGGGAAGATTTTGCCCGGCCCGGGTGGTTTATTTGGTTGGAATTAGTCCACGACCACTTCAGCTATATACCAAAAAAATAAATAAAAAAAACAAAAATCATTTTCAATTAAAAAATTTGTTGATTTGATTAAAAAAATATTTAGATACCAACCTATTTAGAAATTCACACGTTCGTTTGACAACTTTAATTAAAAATTTAACAAAATTTTTAATTCAAAAAATATTATGAATATTAATTAACGATTTAATCAAAATACAAACAAATCTTAAAGTCAATACATATAAATTAAGGTATTAGCTAAGCTGTCAAAAATGTTACGATTACACATACACACAGTATACACAACCATTATATAACAAAAAAAAATATACTAAGCTAAGTTAGAAGCCAGCTGATCAGTTACTCCTACCTTGTTCAATATACCTTGATCAGAAATCTCAACAAACACTCGAACCTTTTAATTGCAATGCGTACGCTATATCCCCTCAGCCAACAAGGAATTATAATTTTTGAAGTGTTAAACTTAGTTTAATTTTCTCCACATTCAAAAATTCAACTCCAGCAACTTAACTTGAGGTGAGATTTGCATATGCAAATACAAAAAAAGCTTTAATTTAAATTAAGTTTTTTTTAAATAATTTGTAAACAAGCATTGTTGTTGCCATTTGCTTTTTAAAAACGATTAAAATTTTATTTGGGATAATTAAATTTTTAATTAAAAGTACAAAAATTGTTGGGTAATGAGTTAATTAAAAAAAAATTGGAAATAATTTTTTCTGTGATTGGGAGATCACAATCCCTTTTCTACAACGTATCATAAGCGTCTAGTAATGCGCTTTAAAATGTCTCACTGCTCACACACCGATCTCCATTAAATTTGTGCTGGGCATAGCTGAACAACAAGCCAGCATCTTGCGTAGTCAGATCGTTTCAACAGAAATCTGAATTAAAGCAAAAATTAACAGAAATTTTTTGAAACATTTAAAAATCTATTAACTAGATGTAGGGGGGCTGCACAAATAGTCCTCACAAAATGTTTGTTTCATTACGATACTGATCATAGATCAAAAACTTTAAAGAAAACACAAAAAAAAAAACATTTAAAAAGAACAAAAACAACCGAAAATGATGACAATTTCTGATTAACGAATATGTTTGCAGCAACAGCATCATCGTCATCTTCAACGTCAGTTTTAAAGTTTCTACTGACTGACTTCCCACTGAACTACAAGAACAGTCATTATATTCTTCCATTTATGCTCATCGTACGAACATATTTTGTAAAAATGTATGTATGTGTGTATGTTTCTTCATATGGTGGCATTTGCAAGGAGTTTTTTATTTAACAATAATTTAGAGCTTGCTTGTCAAAATAAAATTATTTTTTCTTCTGGTCCAATTGATTTGATTTTTAAATATGAATTTAAAAATAAAATAAAGTGATCTAAAGCATTTGTTTTGACTCTTATTTAAGTGAATAAAAATGCACTTGAAAATGGTAGTTGTTTATGTTTTCACTATTGATCTTTTGATTAACTTTCCACTGTTTTCTTAAAAGTTTTGGATTTTATTTCAAGGCGGCTATGCAGTGATAGAGTTTAAGCAATATTATTGTTTAGTTTGATCGATGATTATACGGTTAAATTGATTGTTTTTAGTGGCTATTTTCGACATCGTCATCTTTATCATTGGACATTGGCATTTGTTGGAGAGTATACATATAATGTAAGGAAATTTTATTGCAATTGTGTTTTGTTTAATTCAATTCTTAATCTAATCCATATTATTTTCATTGATTGATAAGTGAAAAGAGCGCCTTTAATAATTGACTTCAAACCAAAATTACCAAAAAGGGAAATGCAATACATTTCAAACTTGAATATGTATTATTAGAGAAGATGTTGCTTGTACTAGGAAGTTATTGCGAATAGAACTTGAAGGCAAAAAATGTTTTAATCTAAGCCTTAAATGGTTTTTGGTTTTGACACCTTTTCCCTGCAGAAAATTAACCTTCGTTATCTCAGGGAAAGAAGTGGATAAATAAGCCTCTTGGGAACCTGTCAATATGAAGGTACATTATATACATACAGTTCTAAAAGGACAACTGAGCCACTGTGGATAATTGTATTAACGGGAAATATAAGTGTTGGGAAGATAAAAATTGCTGTTGTTCTTGGCATTAAAATTTAAATATTTTTTGATATTTGAAAATTTATATTAAATATCTGAAACCTGTTTCTATTAGAAAATAAGGAAGCCTGCAAAGCTGGCCGATAACGTCAGTATCAGACAAATCCGCCAAAAATCTGAATTTATTGTCACGGATATATAACAGATTTTTGTTAGAAATATTTGAAAATGTTCATGTACGACGATGGTAGCGTGCTTGATGTAAACTAAGTTGTCTCAAAAATAAATAATTAAAACAAAGATTAACACATCATTCAAATAAAAAAAATATGTGTTAAGATTTTTTTTCGATTCTACATCCGAATTCTCTCCGTTCTCTGTTAAACACATCGGCAACGAATTTCCCACGAAGTGTCTTATAGATTTCGTGTCAACGACTTCATACTTTTATTCCGCGGTCAGAAATCTGACAGAATTCCTTAAGAATTCTGACAATTTGCAGATGTTTCTATTAGATATTTTACAGATGTCGGCCTATTTTGCAGGTTGGGATGTTTGATATATAAAAATTTTGATATCGATCTGTTCTAAAGTGAAATTCTGGAGGTATATGGATTATTTGTTTATTATATAATCAGGGAAAAAAATTATTTTTAATAAGTTGCAATTAAACGATTTCTTTAAATTAAGTTCATTGATACTTGGAATGAGTATTCTGTGATTATTTGCTCCCTTAGCCGAACGTAAAATAAATACTCAAGAACCTTAGAAATGTTGAGACGGCTTCCTTCACTTAATTTTTCCGCCGGTGTTTTGTTTTCCGGCTTCTGAGTAATCCGTCATCGTATTTAAATGATTAGTTTTTGGTTTTGGATTTTAGTGTCATCTTAATACTTCACCATTATGTAGAAATTGAAAATGGTTGGAAATAATGTCCCAGTTGACCAAATCGCCGTAATTAATATTTTTTATTGATTTTTATTGATTTTTTTCCGGGAAGCTTTTGTCATTTGTATGAGTTTTAATTTTGACGCAGAATAAAATGTTTAACTGCCACATTTATTGCGGTGACCTAAGTTAAATTTACAATAGCAATTTAGCATCTTTTGATCTTGTATGATTTTCCGGCTACTTGTAACAACTTGTCTCAATGTGTCTTTCACATAAACTATGGCATTTTAACCATTGTTTAAGATGTCTTGAAGATAAAGCCAACTGGGATGCTTAAATGTATTATTTGGTGGGTAATACTTGTTACTAATTTTGTTCAGCCTTATATGGGATACACTAGAGTGTGTCTATATAAGGTGGTAGCGTAACTACTAGCGTTTTACATTGCAAATGCATGTACAAACATCTGGATGTCAAAAAATACTAACAAACACACAAGATTTTGTCAGTTAGGTGTTGTAGCAAAGCAAAATTAAAAAAAATCAGCTGACACTTATTATACACTTGGGGTGTATTTTACATATGATTTGTTAAACTTACCACATGGTACATGCCATGAGAATATAACATTAAATTATTGCTTATGTGAAATACATAGTTAGGGGATTCCCAAGATGTCCTATTGTCATATTGTTATAAAATTTCACAATGGTTTTTCTGTCTTGTATACAAAAATAGTTCTTAAAAAATACTTCCTCGTTTAATATGCTTATTAAATTGCCACAACAACTCCAAATACACCTGCGCCGAGTGTCCAATAGTTGGCAAATGTTTTTAAACCATTGTGGAAATTTTATGACAATATGACAATAGGACAAATAGAACACCTTATGAATCCCCTAAGTATGTAAAAGTAAGTATAATAAATTTTCAATTAGAACGTGTTTTTTTTTATCTGACTAGCATCTGCCATCAGCTGTTTTTAGAAAAAAAAAAACGACCAAAAGGAAGTTTTTTATTTTAATTTGAAGGTTTTACATAACTATAATGTATGTACGTGTGAAAACAAAAGTTATAAGGCATCTTATAAATTTAATTTTTGACTTACATACATATATGATATACATTCCATGTGAATGCAGCTTTATAAAGATAAGAAAGCAATTTCATTTGGTTTAACACTTTTTATTATTATAATATTTATTTTTCCTGATGCTTATCATTTTACATGTTTTCCTAGCAAAATCATTGTACTTACCTGCCATTACTCAGCCACAAAATTTGTAATTGGACTTAGCAAGCCCAAATACATCCATAATAAGACCACTTTTAAAAATCGTTATTAAATACTTTTATTTCAAATATGTTTAAAGGAAGTTAAAGTTTAAAAAAGTTAATTTAATAAAAATTTTAATATTCTAAAAGCGTTCGGCTTAAAAAAAAAATATTTTAATTCCGTTTAGGTGTTTAGCAATATGTGGGCAAAAACATTTTTTTTTAATTTAATTAAAATTATTTGGTCAGCCAGTATTAAAATTGCACGAATTTAATGTTACGAAAATTTTGCTTATATTGACACTTTTCAAATTTATTCATGGTCAATATTTTACCAGCTAGTATGTAGCTTACCAGCAAATAAAAAAAACCCAGATCACAATAGAATTGTTCTTTTACAAACTTGAGTTGAAAAACCGTCTGCAGTAATCGTACAATTTAATTCCTTTTAACAAGATTAAAAGTAAACAATTGTTAATGCTTTAGTATACTTTTAAATACACTTAAAAATGAAAGGAGTTTTAACTTTCTGTTACAAAAATTTTTGTTCTATTATTTTATGGATCAAACTTAACAATTTATAAAGCCTTAGTACATCTTTAAACTATTTTGACTATTTTTTATGTATATTTTCTCATAATATGTTACTCATTAGAGGAGCATAGAGTTACATTTTTTAATTCGTGTATTTTTTTTCAGTGTGGGTTGTAAAGCCTGCATTTTAATTTTTCTAACATTTTTATTTTTTGCAAATTCAAGCGCTTTTAATTTTTGCTTTATTTAAATGATTTCTTATTTATTTCTCAAATTGTAAATAAGTTTATTGGCAGCAAGAAAATAAAATAAAGTTGGTATCGAACAGACAAAAGAGTTACTATAAATCATTTAGTAGAACTTTTTGATTCGTATGCGAATCTACCGACAATTTGAACCTAGAACTTTTGTAAAAGCAACAACAGCAACAAGAAAAACGACGACAAAAACACCAACCAACCAACCACCGCATGTGGTTGCGAAAAATAATATTCGCAAAATATAAAAAATAAAAAAAAAGGAATCAAACTAAAAATTTAAAAGCAACAAATGAACGACGAACGAAAAAAAAGAAAAAGATTTATGAGGTACGTTCATATGATTATTGTAATTAGGTCATCATTTACCGCGTAAATGGTATCCACCATGGTATGTTTTTTTACACACAAACATACATATACACATACATATACTTTCATGCATTCTTTTATTTTGTTCTATTCGATATTAAAGATTATTAAAGTTATTCACTGAATATGCTTAAACGAAGCTTATACACATGTATTAATATTAATAATATGAACAAATATATGCCACGATATTGTATAAAATGATGAAAACGTTTACCAGAGGTCAACTTAAAACTATATTTTATTAAAAAAAAATAACCAAAGAAAAGGCACATGCCCTTTTGGACACATTCCTCTGTAGAAAAAGAGTTTGAAGTAGGTGCAGCAAAAAAAGTCATAAGGAATTTTCTCTCACACGTACGTATGTATATGCAGAACTAAAAAAATACAGAGTAACAAGTAATAAAGGTCCTTTAGTCGAAATAAGAAATAAAAAACTATTTGAAAGCTCAAAAGTGCTACTAATTTGACAGTATTGTCAACCTTGAAGTCATTATTATATTAAAACATATTTCTAGGAGTCATAATTAATCTAATATAATAATTTTAATAATCTTAGAAAAGGGACTTAAAAGGTTTTTGGAAACGTTTGGGGCAGTTTTATTAATTTCAGCAGAAGAAAGTCTGTGTTAAAGCATAAAACATTGAACATCTGAATACTGTGTTTTTCCTATTTATTGCATTAAAAAGTTAAGTAAAATAAACAAACTTTGTTAAAAGGTAAAACGTAACAGCGTAAAGGCCCATTTTTGAAACTAAGGACTTTTTTAAATGGACATTTCACAATTAATTTTATTATTATATTTTTTTTAAGCTTTTTGAAATCGCCCCTAGTTTTTGACGACTTCCACAAACCATGATCTGCATATCTTCCCTGAACTATCCAAACTTTATTTAATTGAAAATTAACCTTTTAATTAAAACGCCTAAATAGAAATCCGATGGATTGAAAATGCGTCACAGCTAGAGCAATAAAAGGAGACGAGTTGTATTGTAGCTGCCATGAAAAAAGACATGATTTTAGCTGTGGATTCGTAGCTAGATGGGCAACTAAATACCTCGCCACAATCCTCGAAAAAGCTTATTTTCTTAACATAAGCCTCATCTGTGCCCATGTCATAAAAAAAAACATCACTTGTAGGATAAAAGGGAGAACATTACTGGCTAATAAAGGCTACTTTGAAAATAAACAGGAGCTTTAAAAGCAACGCCGCCTTCTGACAGACAACATCAATCTTTCCAAGGCACTGATACTACCCGTGCTTTAATATGCAAAAGCAGACGAGGCCAGTTCTTAATATACCTTAAAGATCTGTGTGAACGTATACATCCCGACATTGACATAGCTAGGCATATGCAAATTCAATGTTTACGTTGGCCAGGTAATGTTGCAAGATTGAAAAAGATGATCACCCAAAAGCGGAAGACCGAACTCCGACAAAAATATGAGTCGAAGAAAAATAGATAAACTTATAAAACTTGTTTAACAAGTTAGAGATTACTCTTTAAATAAAGCAAATGTTAAACCAATATGAAAAAAATATAAAAAATGTATATTTATTAACATTAGTATTGTGACTTGTATTTTTTGTCATACTGTTCACACTTTTGATTTAAAAATATTATGATTTTAAGAAAAAGATTGCAAAAACATAGAGACGACATCACTGCATAACCAATAACAACATGAAAGTACTTCCCAGGCCTACATAAAAATTGTCACAGAGAAGTAAAAAAATCTTTTTAATCTACATCAGAGGTTCCCAAAATAGGTTTTGCAAAATGAGCAAGATTTTTATTTATTTTTTTAAATAAAAAAATTTCTAAGGATTTGTTTTTCACTTAAATGTAAATTAATTTTTAATTTAGAAAACATAATTCATAATTAATGTATTATTGTGTAACCAAAAAATATTAATTAAAAAATCATTTGCTTTATTTAAGTAAAAAAGCTGTGGTTTTCTTAAAAATTAAATATGCTTGTTATTGATTTTTGTATAGATTCTAAACCGATTAATTTTATGTATGGACTAAAATATTTTGTTTGCCTTGAGCTTTAAAAATGTATATCAAAAAATATTTTGAAAGTTTTTGCGTACCTGGGGCCAAGTACGGCATTTCATTCAAAACAAAATGTAATCGATCGATCGGGTTAATAATGCTTTTAATATATAAATTTTTATAACATTTTTTAAATTTAAAAGCATTTAAATGGTTGGTTTGAAAATTGAAAGACCAGTATGGTCAAAGAAAAAATGTTAGAGAACCCCTTGTTTATATCTTAACCACAACAAGCTAATGAAACAAAATTAAACCAAAAAGATTGACTTGTAATCTTAACTAATAACCGCTCTTAAAACTCATTAAATCAAATAAGGTACTGGCTATAAAGTGATAATAATCATTAGCAATATCTTTTGCTGAGTTTCAAAATTATTTTAGTTGTTAAGCTGTTGTTTGTGGTTGTTTTAGTTTTTTCAACTTAACGGAGATTGATCTTTCCACTTTCCACGTAGCAAGTAGTACAAGTAGTTGTTGGATTTTTTAAGCCTTATGGTTGACTTGGTCATCAACTTTAAGAAAAATATCCACCAAGCGTAGATCGATTTGAAAACTGCGCACGAAACTTTACTATCTTTACAGGGATCTCCCACATTGGCGCCTGCTGCTGTTTAACTTCTGCTGTGCTGCTACTGCAGCACCATCATCGCCATCTACCGATATTAACTGTTGATGCTGCTTTCAAAAAGTTAAAATAAACTCAACGCAAAACCATTGTTAATGCTAAGTTTTGCGCTAATTAAAAAATATCAACAAACTTTAATTTTTTTTTTCTTCAAGTTACAGTTGCTATCGTTTAACAGAAAGTTATAAAACACCCAAACAAAAACTTAAGCAGAACTGAACAGAAACGATAATGTGAAGATAACAAAAATACAAAACATGTGATTTCCCTTTAATACCAAGAATAGTGGGAGGAAAACTGATTTTCACTTACGCTTGATTATGTCTTTTTCCAAGTATCCTTTGGTGTTTATGAAAAGCATACAAACGTTTGCTTATGTTTATTGCTCGTATGTATGTTTGTAAGTACATAAGGGTATTTGAAGACTTAAATATGTCTTCTTTATAAAAAGCATCAAAACATATAAATTTTCTCTAAGTGATAAACTTGTAGATACGTTTGGATAGGACAGTTCAAAATCTTGCAGCATTATAGGTATTCTCAATATTCATAAAAGATGATAAAGTTGTTTAAGACTTTAAGATCAACTTAATGACAAAGTTATTCTAAAAATTAATAATTACTGTCCCTGAATTCATGACAAAAAAAAATTAATAAATAGATATTATGAAGAAATGTTTTAATAAGGTTTTAAAGGATTTTTTCTTGGTTTTAGTTTATCTACATTCAAAAAATAAATCAAGTAATATTTATTCAAATCAAGCTGTAGCGGTTTCAAAAGTACAGTGGGTACAGAGTACCAAGAACGAAATTTCTTAAACCAAGTAGGATTTATTTAGTGAAAGGAAATAAAAAGTATTTTACCTTACGTAGCTTTATTAATACGAAGAGTTTTACATTTTATTTTTTTTTTATACATATGTACTTGCCGTAGATGAGATTTGAACCTCGGACTCGCTGAACTGCAAAACCAGCTGCTATCTAGGCAACTCTGAAACTTTGTTTTTAATATAAAAATATATTTAGAAACAACAAGTTACTTCTACTTTGATTTTTGAAATTACTAAAGCTGCAGGTTTCCGACGTCAAGCTTTAGTACCATTTTAGATCGTACGTTTCTTGCTACATTTAAACGTGGATCGATTTCGGAACCGCGCATGGAATTCAACTATCTTCACAGAAATCTCCTACATTGGCCCCTGCTGATGTTTAACTTTGCTGTGCTGCTACTGCAGCCCATCATTGTCATCTACTGATATTTAAAACAAGGCAAACGTTTGCTACCACAAGGTAGTCATCCTTAATGATCATCCGCCAATCGATCAAACACACTGGGTGAACACCTTCCGTCTATCACAATATTAACAATCTGGGTACGAACCGCCACATTCGATTCGAGTTGAAATTTTTCTCGATCGATCAAGTTGTTAATGCCTTTAATTCAGGAATTCTAAAATGAATCTTTAAATTTTGATTTTAACCAATTGCGACGATTTGCCTTCTGGTTTTTGTCTGAACTACACCATTTCAAATTGTATTTCAGAACTTTCTAATTGTATTTCAGAAATTTCTAATTCAATTTCAGAAATTTCTAATTCAATTTCAGAAATTTCTATTTTTATTTCAGAATTTTCTATTTGTATTTCAGAATTTTCTAATTGTATTTCAGAATTTTCCATTTGTATTTCAGAATTTTCTAATTGTATTTCAGAATTTTCCATTTGTATTTCAGAAATTTTTATTTGAATTTCAAATGAAAAATTCTGAAATACAAATAGAAATTTTTGAAATACAAATGAAAAATTCTGAAATACAATTAGAAAATTCTGATATACAAATAGAAAATTCTAAAATACAAATAGAAATTTCTGAAATTGAATTAGAAATTTCTGAAATACAATTAGAAAGTTCTGAAATTTCTGAAATTGAATTAGAAATTTCTGAAATTGAATTAGAAATTTCTGATTTTGAATTAGAAATTTCTGAAATACAATTAGAAAGTTCTGAAATACAATTGGAAATGGTGTAGTGCTATACACGTGGTCTTATGTATATCGAAAGCTCAAAATCTGGTGTTGCCAGCTATATTATTTTTCACTGCGACGAGTCTGTAAGCTTCATTCCCGTATCGGATTTTTCTCGCTAAATTTCCACACTTTTTTTAACTTACGATTTTTTTCCTTCCTATTTTTGCGATTTGAATATTATATCCTGGGCAGCGGTAAAATAACTTTGATCTGTACGTCCTTGTCTTTAGTCAAGTCATGGGCGCAGGTAAGAGTGATATTTTCTTCCTTTCTTATCCTGCTTTAAGTTTCTTCTTTATTTTTCTTTCCGCCCTTTCTATCTACCTCTTCAGGTAACACAAAGGGGCCAAATTAAGCGGAAACAAGTGAACTGTATCCTTTCCATTAATGGTTCTACCTTGCCTTTCCCAATTAACATTTTTTTCTGTTTGATGAGCTTAGACAGGAGTGTGGCTCTAATCCAATGCCATAACACATTTAGTATCGTAAAAAAGAAAAGCTTATATTAAAAATTTTTTTAAAATTTTTTAATTTAAATTTCTCTTTCTGTTTACAAAAGCTTCTAATAATTATCTGCAATATTTGTTAGAGTAATTTAAATACTTTTTAACAAAAAACTTTTTCTTAATTTTATATTTTCCCATCTAAAACAGTTTCCTTTCGTTAAAACGTAAACTTTCCTAAGCAAAAAACTTTTTCTTTCTTCCAAATAAGTTTGTGTGGTCTAAGCAAAGTATCTTGGTGGTCTATTCTTTGTATTATTTCCTCCTCCCCCCCATAAACAATATGTCCTTCTTATAAAAGGCAAAATGTAAAAAAACTCCTTTTAAACATTGCTCTCATAATCTGATATGAACGACAAAATAAACATTTGCAATAATGTTTGTTTAATTTAAATACTGCGTTAATCATCTACATGTTGTTTTCCAAATATACTTTTCTCGAGTCCAACGGCTTGCGCTATTGCTACGACTGGTTTTGCAATCAAGCAGTCAGGCAATTACATTGTTGCTGCTACCAATAGTCAGCATTTGCTGCAAGTATGTATGTGTGTCGTTTACAACACAAAGGAGTCATTAACAAGGTTACTTGTCATTGCAAACGATTAAGATCACTTAAGCTTAGTAATTGACTTGAAAATTCAAGTAAGTAAGAGTGAATTTATTTTCAGGCTAAAAAAAGAAGAAAAAGTGACAAAAAAGTAAATTTTGAAAAATATAAAATTAGAATTGAAGGAAATTAATCAATAAACATACTTACATAAATACAAAAAGACCAAATTTTAAATTGAAAATATGTTAAAAATTTTTCTAAATTAACGGTTAAACTCTAACTCTCGTTGGCAGCAAAAACTTGACAAAAAAAAACTTATTTTTGTATTTTCAACAACAATCTAAGAAAGAAAAAAAAACTAAGTTCACTTTGTAATGCTATAGGCCACCAGCCCATTGTTAAAGAGGTTAATATTGAAAGACTGAAACGTCATTTATTTTCACACAACATAATCAAATTGATAAGGTCAATTTTAAGAAATAAACCCCCCTATAAATGTTACTTAATGATGCCTAAACGCAATAACAACAACATTTAACAACAACTGCAAACTCACAGTCTTATAAAATAAATAACATCAGCAGCCTGGGCAGACAACAGAGCGGGGATGCTGTTAGCGGCCACCAAAATGAATGCCAAGTGTAGGAATCAATTGCTGAAACCTGTAGCTATTACTCCAGCTGTACCCTTTAATAATTACCAATATTTGAACTTTATTAAAAGAGGGCTAGAATAGGAGGTGTTACGGCAATTTCTTTAAGAATTACAACATCGAACTAATATTAAGCGAATCTTTTTTTTTACAAAAATTTAAAAAAAAATTTACTTTATTTTAATTTAATTTAGACGGAAAACTAAATAAAATTGTTCTAAAAAACACTTATTTTTTAAAAAATGAACATGTTTTTTCAAAAACGCACAAACACAAATACTTCTGGCAAGCTTTGATAAGAGAGAGTAAGAGAGAGAGGGAAACATTTGCAAATGTTTGATTGTTTGGACAAGGAAAAATTATCGAGGTTATGGTTTTCTTACATGCAAACATAAAGCACATGGTGCAAACTGAAAAACTGAAGCTTTAAACAAGCAGTGGTGAAGGTGGTACTGGTGCTGGTGTTGAGGCCAGTGGTTGTTACAAGTGCAACAAAGAATTTTCCAACAGCAATGCTAGGAGGAATTGCTCACACCAACTACATATATTTGTTGTATATTTTTAGTTGTTTTATTTTGTGGCAACTTAAACACCAACATTTGGAACCATTATCTTAAACGAAAGAAAAACGCAGCAGATGTTGTGCTAAAACCGCTTGTAATATACATGGTTGTCTGCGGTATGCTCCAAAAAAGCGTTTCTTAAACAGTCGAACTCAAGAGGCCTTCAATATGCAAGCAATGTTTATAAAATTTTAGTTAATAAAGAAGTAATATATTTTCATAATTATTTACTTAAACTTTTCTATTAACCGATAATTATTTCTAGGAATTCGGTTTTTAAGTTCATTGTTAAAATTATAATAGCTAAGAAGGGAAGAGTATAAAACAAGTAAGAGTGCTATATTCGGCTGTGCCGAATCTTATATGCCCTTAATGTTTGTCTTTTCATATACCCAGCCGAGTTATTTTGTTCTGCAGAGTCCATAGAAAACTTTACAAAATTTTAACGTTCATATGAATAATAGAATGAAAAAGGTTTGAGATCGAGAGTTTTAAAAGTTTTCGACATTATCGATAATAAAAGGTTAAAAAAAGTTGTTAATTTTTATGGGATGTTTTAGTCCCACTGCTCCTCTCCAACTTTTTTTTCCAAAATGTATGAATTATTTGATTATAACTTTACGTATAATATTCGAAGTCGATATCTCTTATAGTTTCCGAGATATAGCGTATCGAAAGTTTCATAAAAATTATGAATTTGTATGGGAGCTACCCTTTGTTCTGCCCCCACCCAAAAAATGTGTTCCTTATAGTGTAGGTCTTAGTGTACAACTACTTTTTGTAGAACATTTTAAGTCGATAGCTGTTACAGTTTCCGAGATATAGCGCATAAAATATTTCACCAAATTTGTGCAATTGTAGGAAAAATACCACTTCCCCTGATCCTATCTAAAAACAATTTTTCCATTATTTAGGTCTCTACTTTAGGAGTATCCGTGCAAAGTTTTATGGCAAGAATGGCTATATTTACTAAGATATATAGGGATATATGCACGGATTTTGTCCTAAAAAAATGGGTTATTTTGGGTTTTTGCTTATATCTTGGTCAATAGTGAACCGATTTTGCTGATTTTAAATAGCGATTGTTAGCGGGATATTTCTAATCGTTTAACACCATTAACTGGTCTATATCTTTTTATTTGACTCCGGAAACTTGATTTCAACAGACGGACAGACGGACAGACAGACAGACGGGCAGACGGACATGGCTATATCAACTTCCCTATCTATAAGGATCCAGAATATATATACTTTATGGGGTCGCAAATGAATAATAAAGAAACTACAAACGGAATGACAAGCTGATATATACCCTTATCACTATGTGAAGGGTATAAAAATGGTTTAGTATGAACCTGTTACTGTTTACAAGTAATTGAAATGCCCGCTGGGTTATTATTTTCAGAGGGTTTTAAAAATCTTAATGGATTATGTGGGATGGGCCCTGATGCTCCCAAAAATTTTTTATTAAAGATTGTCTTAATTCTCAATTCTTTTTTTATGTTTTTTAGAACTTTAAAGATTAATGACTTCTTACAATAGGGTAACGACTTTTATACTACTGTGTAAAATAAGTGTAATCACTCTGTTTCTTTTTATACCTAAAAAATTAATAAAAATTTAAAAAAAAAACACAAAAGGTTTTCAAAACTCAATTGCTTAAGAATCACTGCTTCCCAGATAAACTGTACAGCTTTAAGCTAAACACAATGATACAAAAATACAACATTCAGAAAGACTTACATACAAAAAAAATATACAGCACTTTGAGGCGTGTAATATGATGTCTCGATAAAATACCAACCATACAGTCAGTCAGTGCCTGTTGGCCGTAGCTGTTGTTGCCTCATTTAGAAATGAACAGACTTTATACGAGAAATTAGATTACAGTGCAGTGCACTGTATTGCATTATAGTGCAGATCACTTGTTTCCCTTTATTTTTTTGCGATTAAAGACTACTCCATGCTTTTGTTTCGTTTAATTTTCGCTTTAGACATTTCGCAGCAGTTTGCTCAACTTTTAATAGCCAGCACCCATTCATCACCTTTAAAATCTTAAACGACCCCATGACCAAACGGTGTCGCGTTTATGTTTAAGTACGCGACAGCGTATCCCACGCCCCCACCCATTTTATACAAAAATTATTGTGAGGATTCGCACCCCAGCGTATCGATTAAGATAACTGCAGTGATTTAATAAAATGAAAGGAGAAAAAAACTAAAATATTACAAAACAACAAAAAAAAAAACAAATCTTCAACAACAATAAATGTTTATTTCAGAAAACATTGAAATTATGGTTATTAACAAGAATCAAATTGCAGTGCAGATGTTGAAGACTCATTCTTGTTGCTGTTTGTTAATGCTTTTATTGTTGTTGTATAAAATGCACTTTTATTATTGTTGTTGTTTGTTTGATTTGCCAAAGACTTTGGCACTTATTCATTGCACACTATTATAAGTGGCATAAACACCATCCTAATTGTTATTGAACATCACTTTTGTTTCTATAAACGCAACAACAACAATAATAAGCAAAACTGATTTCACTACAGATAAATTTAACTCATACGTTTATGGATTTAACTCTTCTCTTTTGAACAGACCAGACAGAAAGACAGTATTATAAGCATTTTGTTATTATTGTTGTTGTTGTTTTTCTTTTGTAAAATACTTTACTGATTGTAATAATATTTTACGTTAATAGTCAAGGTAACAATTTAAAAATGTAATTATTAAATAAATGTGTCCAAAAAAAAAATTTTTTTAAATTAAAAAAAATAGTTTTTTTACAAAAAAAATAGGTAAAATTGTTGTTAATAGTTAAAAAGCGTTTTTAATAGTAAATGAAATTTTATTATAAGTATGATCATTTAAACAGCTGTCGAGAAGAAAATATGAAAAGAAAACAAGGCATAGAATTTTTTTCTATAAAATAAATAAAAAAAAATAATTCGAAACTTTGAGGTAACAAAAGGAATGTATAAAAAAGTGGGTCTTCTTTCCGTAAATGAAAAATAATTCAAAAGTCATAGTCGGCCAAGTCCCACCAACAACTTTATTCTACTTCAAGGGTCGCAGGAGAAACATTTTTTCCGACAAAAGAAAGGGCGATGACAGAAAGTTCTATCAACGTATAACCACTAAATTGAGGGCAATGGAATAGGCATTTCCTTTTGGAAATAACATTTTTCTAATTGTTGGTATCTGATAAAAGCGGTGATGGAGACACTCTCTTTCCAACCAACGATGACGGTGAAGGGGTTTTACTTAACAGTCAAAAAGAGATGAGTACATCAATATCCCAGTTGAATAATTAAAAAGCGGCAGGCTTACCAGCGTAGCTGTTTCAGCCCAAATGCAAGGTATGAAGCATGCATCAACTTGCATCAACATGCCCAATGTGAACTTCAATGTGATATGCTTTATCCACAAAAAAGTAGATTAAACTATCTACACTTATTTTAAAGCGATAAGTCTCCTGCCCATCACATACAAATGCTGTCACGTATGAGTTTGTGTGGAAATTAAAAACCAAAAACCGTCAAAATTAATAACTATTATCAGTCTGTCTTTTGACCTGGTTTATCGACCAAATGTTCGCAATACGTCAAATCTTGGAGAACACCAATAAGAAACAAATCGACATTTATTTGTCGATTACAAGGCCACTTCTGATAGTCCGAATCGTGCTGAGTTTTGAGGTCTTTATTGAATTCGGCATGTATAGGATGATTTTAACTGTTACAAAATAATCAACAAAAATCGGAAAATACCTTTTCGAGCCGTTCACCATCCAACGTAGCTTTAAACAAGGCAACAGCCTGTCATGCGACTTCTTCAATGTTTTATTTCGAAGGTCGTACGTGATACAGCAGGAAACATAAGCAGCATAATTTTGAACAAAACCACATGCTAATAGCATATTATGATGAAATCGACATTATGGGACGAATATTACGAGATGTTACTAGTGACTATAAAAAAGAATCGACCAAAGTGGGCCTTGCAGTGTACGTGGATAAGACTAAGTTAACAGTTTCAACAAATAAAGAATTTACAAGATTGGGACATTCTGCTCACGCTACAAAAGACACTGCTATACGGCAAAAAAGCATGGAGGCTCAAGCAAATGAACTTGTTCTTAAAGTGTTTGTGAGGAAATTTTTCGCAAGAAATATGAATTAATTTGTGTGGATTGAGAATTTTGGTATCGTACGATCCAAGAGCTGTTTGAGCTATATATTGACGTCGATGCAGTTTAGTGCGCTAAAATCCAAAAAATGATCCAGTGTAAAGGCATTTGAATATGATCGCGAGGAAAGATACAAAATGGGACTGCCAAGACCCCATTGAAAGCATCAAATTCAGGAAACTATTTTGAAGAAGTGACGCAGAAAATCGAAGTGCTTATAAGTCCATTTTTAATTAGGCCAATAAACCACATTTGATGCTAAAAATGGCGAGTTAAGTAAGCATTGGCTATTCCAAGCTTTGTTCTTTCCCAAAAAAAAATCACCATCTTCTGAAGCCAAAAACTTATCAAGTCATATAATAATGTTTTAAAATTAATATGATTTCAAAGGGAGTATTCTGCATTCATTAAAACAAAACAGAGTCAAACGGGGCAAAATCTGAACTATAAGGTGGGTGAGCAGGTATTAAAAGAGTTTTCGTGCCAGGGTCTCAGGGTCTCTTGGCTTCAATTTGTATGTCTTTCAATATCCTGCTCGTAAATATTTTGATATTGCAGCTTGGGTAGCTCCCAATGAATTTGAAAGCTCTTGTTAAGTTCGAAAATAAGTAAGTAAGTAACTTAGTGACAGAAGCATGACAAAATCCTAAAAATAAAATTAGTCATCAAAAATTAGGCAACCGACAAAAGATTCATTAAAAAGGACGTATAAACATGCAATTTAAAATAAGGAAATGAAAATGTCCTGAAAGGCAGAACATAAAGAAAAAAGAAAAATTTTAATTACAAATATAACATGCTTGTTCTACAAATCAAATTCATCACATGTCATTAATCTTTAAATAAGGCATAAATCGTTAAATTATCCTGATAATGATAGGAGTAATTGTGTGGCTTAATCGCCTCCTATTATTACTTTAATACTTGTTTTATTATATCACCATATGTGGCAGTTTGTAAATGTGTTTTTATAGGGTGTTTCTTTAACAGTCACCTTGATTCCATTGGTTATGACGTAATGACCACTCATCTTCAATCATATACAGTGTTACCCAGGGTGCACTCATGCAGGTAA
This sequence comes from Melanophora roralis, assembly GCA_963583895.1. Taxonomy (NCBI): domain Eukaryota; kingdom Metazoa; phylum Arthropoda; class Insecta; order Diptera; family Rhinophoridae; genus Melanophora; species Melanophora roralis. The sequence continues at coordinate 123,019,618 of OY757187.1, forward strand.
TATTACAAATATTTAATTTTGTATGTTTTTTTAATTTTTTTATGACATTCCCACGTTCAAACACAAAAAGGAAATGCCGAGAGCGAATTTTTTTAATTCGCCTGGCTTAGTGTACCCTGGTGTTACCCATAAGTTTGGTTCAAACATATGTTTTGTGTGGTTATAGTTATGTCACATATAATTTAACCTAAAATCATTTAACGTCAAACTAACGTTTCCAAATCGATAAAATATACTTCAAAAAAATATATCTGTTTTCAGAGTTGTACTAGTATCTTTTAAAAAAGAATTTGACGGACTTTATTTTTAATTTCTCAAATACTGACAGTGACAAGGTGAAACTTAAGCTATATTTGCAACAGCTTAAGTTGGATTTTCTATCTTCTAATATTAGAAACCAAAATTTTACGGTAAAAAACTTTACGTCATCCTTATCAAAAAGACTAACTTTTAACGTAACACCCTATATAAGTAACCCAAGTTTAAATGAATTGCAATTCACAACTGCAAATTCAAATTCATGTGATGTAATTGATTTTGCCGCAGCAACAACCACATTAACAAATAAAAACTGTCTTTGTGCCGCATTTAGATTCAAATTACAACTCTAACGCATTTAAATACGTTTAGAACAGAGACATGAAGATATTTTTAAAGCAGCTCTTTAAGTTGACTCGCCAGTTTGTTTTCGTTGTTATTGTTGTTTTTGATCGTTGTAACATTGGCGGTATCAAATTAGTTGTGAATTACGGCCTGACATTTAGATGAAGTACCAGCAATTACCCTGTTAAGAAGATGAACTTAACAACGTTCCAAGAGATGAGAATAAGGAAAAATCAAAGACTTTGCAGCATAAATATGTTGAGAGAAAACAATTTTTTTTGGTTTTTAACAACATTCAAAACGACTTGCATAATTTCAAATCCATTCATAAATAAAACGCCTAAACTTTTTGTTGTTTTCATTTCCTTTTTAGTTTAAAGTTTTAAATGAAATCAGCATTACAATGTTAAGGGCGAAGGCTAATTTTAGTTGTCACTTTTTAAGAAATTTGCGATATTATTATTGAAGTTTTTTTAGAATTTTGTAAAAAAAATATTATAACATGTTTAAAGTTATTTTAAAGCAAATATATTTACCGTCGCTATTGCAGAAAAATTAAAATTATTTGAAGTGTTATTGATTCCCTACTAAAACAATTTCTTACTTTTGCTCCACTGTTTATTTAAGCCCAGAAATTTACAAAAGAAAAGCGCTAAGAAGACTGTTTTAAAGAAAGTGTCGACTTTAAGATTTTTAAGTATAAAATTAAATGACTCAATTAGTTCTCACGCTAGTTTTGTCTTAAGATCCTTTGCTTTTAGTCACTTTAATGTCCACACAGAAATGCCGGCATTGCATGTGTTAAAACTTTTTTTATTTTCATTAAACTAAATAAAACAAACGGGTAATTGGTATTGAATAAATTGCAAATTGGACAAAATGAATTGTGGCATTCGAAGAATGAATAAAAATTCTCAAAGAGTAAAAAATCTATTCTAAATGGCAAAAACTTTCAATTTCAATTGGCATTACTGTCATTTGTTGATTACGTTTAAAACAATAATAGAAATGAATTGGGATGAGATTAAAGAGACAGAATTATTTTTATATAACGCTCCTTTGCCAAAACAACGTCATAATTCAAAAGAAGTCAATTGGATAAAAACGCGTTTGAAGTGTTTGATTTGCTTACATTTACTAGTCGCGGTTTCAGCTTTGAGACCCAAGAAAGTCCCAACCCCGAGCACTTTGTCTCCATAACTACTAAAAACAATCTCTATCGAGAGCGCTGTACCCCTTTTCCCATTAAAAGGCAACTATTGGACAATCAATAAATTTCTAGCCGAAATAAAAAAGGAAATAACTATCTTACTTCCTTAAAAAAGTCCCCTCTCCAAATCGAAATACTACAGAGAAATCACTTTGCTTCATATGGTGGTGCACGCATCACCAACAAACAAATATCTTATGCATTGACGGAAATTCTGGGAATAAAGCAGGTTGGATTTCGGGCGCACTATTGCCAATAAATCGGTTAAATGGCAAACAGCTTTTTATGTGTGTCTTATTGACTTGCAGAAATCCTTTGACATGCTTAACGACAACGCGATTTGAAGTTTATAAGAGTGCAAAGGAGTACCGCAGATTGTACGTAATTAATGAATTATGTTGTGGTACCAACTGTCAAATTAGTCAGATACAGCAGCTCAGCATAAAAAAAACCCCTGCATACATCAAGAGATCGTTTTATTGTCATTATTATTTAACATCATCCCAGGCTCTGTACTAAACCGATCATTGTTGTACTAAAAAACCAAAATGATCTGCATAAACGTTAAAGGCAGATGGAACCTAAAAGTCAATGGCATCCCAATAAAAAAATTAAACTTCTTTCTCTATTTGGCCGGCATCATCAAATGGACAAATTACGAATCGGACGATGGTATACGCCCCCTAATCAACAAAGGCCGTGCGGCAATTGGGATGCTCGATGAAGTTAGTAGGTCAAAGAACATCTCGAAAAAGCGAAGTACAATGTGTTCAACGCCAACGTGTATAGTTGCGAAACGTGGAGCGCAGCAACACAAGAAACACTTTCTATACATGTTGCAAAAAATAATAAGAAAGTAAGTTAACTTTTTGTGGGACTATTATTTTGTCGGTCACTGTTTAGTTAAACCTTGTCTTCAATAACAATAATGTTTAAACAAAATACTTAAATATATCTTAAATGTTGTTACAATTACTTTCAGCATTGTTGAGACAATATTTAAAAAGTATAATTCTTAAATATTGAAAATGTTTGGAAGAGTCATATGTAACCAATATTACAGCATTATTTCAATGCTTTCTTTCTTTTAATCAAAAAATTCCCATGTTATTGAAAATTGGTTTAATTTTTTATACGAAACAATATGTATTGATTTAAAATGAATAAGTACATACATATCGCACACTAAATCAAAAAGAGTCTCAACTCAAAATTTATCAAAATTATTTCTCTTTTCTGATAAGAGAACTTTCATAAAAAAAAATGATATTGAGTTGTAACTGTTTTTGATTTAGTGAGCTATATGTACATGTGTATGTATGTATGTAATGTTTGCTGTTATTTTTTTGTTATTACCGTTGTTGTTGTTATTGATTGTTACATACTCGAACACAATAACAATAATATGCAGCATTTTGACTTCATATTTGCTCTGATTTATTTGGCGTCAATTGTTAACCATTACATTCATTCGAGGATGTCATTTTTTCCATTGTTATTGTTATTATTGTTCATTTATATTTTATTTGTTGAAGTTTTTCCCAAAAAAAGCGCTGTTTTAAGTTGAGAAAAACGTCTAAGATTTTAAAGGTTTACACAGACTTTCGTTAACTTGTATTGTATTGAATATAGTTAATGTAATATGGTTGTCTACTAATGGGCATCCCCATTAAGAAGGGCAGTGAATGCCAATGTTTTCACTTTTTGTATGCAAGTTGAATACGATTTCAGAGTAAATTAAGCAATTGAAGCCGAAATATGACACTGAGAACTATGTAGTGGGTAATACGAAAGTCTGCCAATCTGGTTGATCTGCTTTAAATTACTTCTTCCTTTTAATTTTTCAAAACACTTTACCTTTACTTTTTTCATCTTTCTCCTAAGATATAAAAAGGAATTAAATTAGTGGACTCTACACAGGCTTATACATGGACACAGGTAGCCACAACCTAAAATTTCAAGTCTCTGGCTTTACGTATTTCATTTGTACGTAGAGCGGCTATATTGAAAAAAAAACATTTTGGGAAGGGCTGCGACTACATCGTCAATCTTATCATCATTTAGGTTATTATTGCTATTGTTGCAATTGCACAAATCGTGCACAAATTCCCACGGACTATATTATAGAAAAGTACCACAAAGAAAAAAATCTGAAACTCATTGTTGTTGTTTTTTCCAATGTCTAGGCGCTTAAAAAGGACTTTTTATGCTTAAAAACTATGTTTAAAGTTCTTAAACATTTTTTTTGCATTTATTATAGTTTTTTTTTCAATTTTGTATTTAAATAGAACATTAAGGACAATTTAAATTTTAAAACATGAGAACATTTTTTATTTTACATTTTTGGTATTGTCTGGCATGATTTTTTTAAACAAAAAGCAAATAACCTTAAAAAGTATTTACAATCATAATTAATTTAAAAGGAATCTGGTTCAATTGTCTCACATTGTTTTACCTTCTCATGTGCTTTATTGTAAATTAAATTTTTTTGTAGTTTTTGTAGTTGCTATTAAGCCGATTGTTATTGTTATTATTGGCCACAAATCATTTACTTAATATTAAAAGTTAAAACGCCCCTCTTTAGAATAAAATAAGCACGCCCACAAAACCATAAATTGAACTGTTAATCAGACTTCAAATATAATTTAATGTCGTTTTTTTTTGTCTTCGTTTTTTGCTTGCATTTTGCCAAGAAAAAAAAACACGGCTTTTCGTACGAAAAAATCATTCCAATGTGAGATCAATACAAAAATGTTACATTATTGGACAGTGGAACAGTTGTCAAAAAGTCATGCGCTTAAAACAAATACTACAAAACTTTGTAGGATTTATGAAAAATCTTTTTTATATATGTGTTTCCATTGTGACAGATGTGAAAGTTTTATTTACATTTTTGTTTGCAACTCAAACATATCAAAATTGTAACTTTAATAAAAGTTATGATTCCCAAAGATGGTCATATTTTGTTTCTGCAAAATAAAATTTCTCCCTTTAAAAAATATTCTCCATATTGTGACGGGTGGGAGTTTTCAAATCTTAAAATACAGAAAATCAAATTATGCAGACCATGAAAATAAAATTCTATTTTGATAATTTTCATTATTGTGTAAACGAAAATTGGTTGATTTTTTATACATAACAAATTATTTTCCCTGGTGGAGGTCCGCTTAACGTGGAACTACCCATACATAAAGAAACAGTGCTTATGACTAAATAATTGACTTATCATCGTACAGAGCAAAAACATAAAGCTAAAGGCTGGAAATTGAGACTGCTGCCAAGCTTTCCGATGTTAAGTACACTAAAAAGCGATTACGGAAAATTCGGACTCTAAAAGGATTAAAGTGGACCCAGTGTGGAAAACCGGCCATTGCCATATTATTGACTATGCACGATAAAAACGAAATTTAAAAAGCATTTTAATCAAAAAGTGAATGCATTTGTGTCTGGTTATTTTTCGAAATATTTGACCTTAAGGTTTAAAAAGGAGTAAAAATTATTAGACAAATTATGAATACGAATTTCCTGGGATTTATTCCCTGTTCCTCTGTTCTAAATAAATTCTCCCCGGAAAATTTCTCCTTTTTTCAACACGGAACACATTGTAAAGCAAATCAGTGGATCATAAAATTTTGAAATTTTTTTTACTGAAACACTAGTTTCCCCGGCTGTTTAGAATAATGGAATTTCATTCTCAGAAAAAATAATGTTCAGGGAATTAATTTTCCCGGCAATGTTTAAAATTGGACTGTATATTTTGGTTCTTTTAAAATACTTTTTGAAATATAATTAAAATTTCGTTTGACAGGTCTCGCAATATGAGCACGTTTTTAATACTTTTTTCGAATTTTTTTAGAATTGAGATTCTGAGCTTGCAAACATGAAATTAAGTACTATTGACCAAGACTAAGGTCAAAAGTCAACTAAAGGGGAAAAAAATATTTCTTTACATTTTTGGTACTTGTTATCAGTTTTTAAATCTAGAAATATGGTATTAAGGGCTATTGGCCCAATTTGAGATTAAGGACTATGACTATGTGAAAAAAGTACTCTTTTACCTTTTTTTTGCTTTTTGAGGCTTATAGTAAAAAAGTATTTTTTTTAATTTCAGTAAAAAATTGGGCAAAATTGGGAAGAAGTTTTCATAAAATGAAACTCATTTTAGGTTGCTAGCTTTCCTTTCTGCATTACCAATTGCATCTCAGTTAGGTAAGGTTGCGAATGGTAGTAACGAATGATATTCGCCAACCTCACCCAGAGGCCTACAGGCCCATTGTAAATACTTTTGGAAACAGTCGATAAAAGCAACAACAAAAACAAAAAAACCATTCCAATTTTAAAAATGCAAAATTTGTTATATAAACAGTTTTAAAACTCAAAGAAAATAAAGTTTAGACTACTTGTTGCTCATGACTTGTAAAAAGAATCGAGTCTATAATGCAGTTGGCAAACACTTCTATGGAAATGCATCCGAATTTCTTTTTTGTATGAAAAAAACTTATTTCAAGGCCCACTGTACTGCACTTAAAAAAACCTCATATTTAAACAACTGTTCGACAGTGTATTGTCTAAAGAAGCCACCTTCATCTCTCCCTGAAAAACCAAATGGCAAGTGAAGAGATTTACCACTGCGCCTGCCTGCCCGCCGTCCTGCCTTAGATATTTTAAAAAATTTAATTTCAATGGATAAAAGTGTGAAATAAAACATTTTTTTTTTTTACAAAAATCATTCGAATTAAAACAACAATAAGAATAACAAATGCAAAAATAACAACAAGGACAAAAACAGCAACAAAAAAATATTGTTAAAACCTCAGGGTCATAGCCGTTGAGTATCGATACAATTGTTGATAAATGCTCGCGTTGCCGTTTTGAAGTGAAATAAACAACAACATTACCAAGGAAAAGAAGACAACAGCAAATACAACAAGTGGCGTGTTAATCATTTCACGCAAAGGTCTTTTTGGTAATGCAGCCATTATTATTGGCAGTGTGATCAACAACAATTTTTCTTTCTTCTTGCCAGCACAGGCAATGTGGAATATAAACCAACCAAAAAATTAAAACAAATCATTAATGCATTTGTTACTTAACAAATTGCTACAAATCATTGATGATTTGTCTAAGATTATTTACCATACCAACAACAACAACAACAGTAAAACAAAACAGCAATAAAATAAATTCTCATTTAAATCAATGCAATCATGCATGTTTGTGTATGTAAAGAGAGAGAAAGAAAAGAAAGGTGAAAATAAATAATTGAGCAGTTGCTCCGTGAAATATTCAATGAATTAAAAGAAGCGTTGAGAATAAAAACTGAAATCTGTTTAAAAGCAGATTGCCTTTTCGGTTGTGTTAAAATTCTTCCGATCTTATGGTATTCGACAACAATGTCTATTAGTCCGGCAGCCTTGGGCAGGACTTTCGGCCCCATACTTTAAGCCTAAACAAGTAAGAGCGTTCAGCTGTTCCGAGTCTTTTACACCCCTCACAACGTGTAGGGGGTTTACTCTTATTTTTTCTAATTTTGTATGGCAACCCCCTTAGGGGGTGGAGATAGGGGCAAGTATGTTCTAGAAAAAATTTTGCAAGGGGTCAGTCTTGTATTTGACCTATCCACGGGCACCCTGGAAGGGGGATTTATTACAATTTCTCAAACTTTGTATGGGGCCCGCTTAGGCAATGGAGATAAGAGGTAAGTATGTTCAAGAAATATGTTTGGGAGGGAAAACTAATGGGGGCCTGCGATATATTTTATTCCTCTTAGGGCGACTCCGGGGAAGTTGTAGGGGTTTCTACCCTAATTTTTTTTAAATATGTTTGGCAACACTGTTATGGGCTGGATATAGGAGACAAGCATGCTTCACAAAAATGTTTAGAAGGAAAAATTAATTGGGGTCGGTCTGACATTTGACCTTTGTAGGAGCACCCTGGGAGCTGTGGGAGCGATTAAACTTAAGTATGTTCCACGAAAACTTTTTTTAGAAAACTTAATGGGAGTCGGCCTTACATTTCACCCGTGTAGGGACAACTCTTCGAAAGTGTTACACTCTGCAGTGTTCCGGGGCACTCTGAGATATCTGGATATGGTTTATATTTAAAGTTACTGTCTAGCGATCGCTTGCTTTAGGGTAAACTTTATCTTTTTCATGACCTGGAGAAACTTGCTGTTTTGTAGGACAAGACTGCTAGTATTTTCAAAAAGTAGCTTTTTCGAGTTCATACACCAAAAAGGTTAATTCACATATGTGTTAAAGGATAACAATTTTAAACTTCAGCCGACAGGTTGGCAAAATTTTTTAATCATAATTTAAGAGCTTGCTTTTTTAAAAAATTCTTTAAAAATTTATTTCTAATAAATACAAGGTTTCCAAATAATTATTACAAAACGAAATTAAAAACTTCGGTATCACTAAGCAAAGGTAAGTGTGAAACCCAACTTTGTTTCTTCAACGATTTTCCACATGTATCGTAATTCTGCTAGAAAATAGAACAATGAAACGCAGTTTAAGAAATTCTTATAACGAAACAAAATTTGCGTTGTTTAAAAACATAAGTAAAACAAAATAAAAATAAATTTAAAAAATATCACAACAGAAATAAAGGAATTGTCCTCCTTCTGTGTTACAACAACAATTTGGATAAATGCAAGTTTAAATGTTTGGGGCTACAAACTTATATCCTGCATTGTTTTTTTTTTTCTTATTTAATGTACACACAAACATAGATACACATGTATAAACATACATTCAAACATAGATTCATATAAAGTACTTGTTCTGTTTTTCCATCTATTTGTCGTTTTGGTTACACTTTTGGATTTTTTGTTTCTTTTGTTTTACATATCAACTGTTAAAAGGCTTTAAATACGTGATGAAGACAATTCTTAGAATAAAAGAACCTCATTTTTTTTGGAAGGCTTTTACTTCTTTTATTGTGTTTCCATTATTCTTGGAAGTATAATATGCTCTATTAGCGGGAGAGAGTGTTTTTCATTTGCATAATGCTGTCTATAAGGACACAATAGAATAGAAGCAAATAAATGTTAACTCATGAAACGTTTTCCCAGCCAAATATGTGTGTATGTATGTACATACAAATATTTAAAACAATCTAGAAATGTTGGTCAAGTCGATTGTATGAGAACTACATTTAGTAAACATATAAAGGACGACTATTCCAAAGCTAACGAGCCCATAATAAAATTAAGAATTATGAATGTTTTTTCTTTTTACCCATGAGAGTGTTTGTAAATTACCACAAGACTAAACTGTTTTTTATCAGAGCACAGACTACAATGCAAAGGCCTAAATAAAAATATCAAAGATCGGTTATTTTTTTCACAATAAAAATTCGTATACCTAATTCACAGAAAATATTTAATTAAAAATTACAAAAACTCGAATTTTAGTTTGAAATTTTTACTCATGAATAATCAGTACAAATAATTTAAATAAAATAATATTAAAACAAAAATGAACTCTACAAATTTCGATAATTTTGAAACTTTCCAAATAAATCGATTGTTTGGGCTTTATAATTAATTTCAAGATAAAATATTTAGCAAAAAGTCGATTACAAAAATCAAAGTCGACTTACCAGTACCTAGTACATATCGCACAATAAATCAAAAACAGTCACAACTCAAAAGCATATATTTTCATGATAGAACTTTTTCTTCCCCTAAAAAATATTGTAAAATATAAATAAGAAATTGATTTCAGCAGTAATAAAACCGTCTTAGAGCAAAGTTTATTTATGATGTGCGCAATGATTTCATTAATGCTGCATGAACATAAAAGTGATTTCTTTCCAGTTGGTGAGAGATCGCCTTTTTAGGGGTCGCTTCCCAAATCTGCGCCGCATTTATTTCTAACACCGAGTAGTAAGTTTCTTCACCTTTAACTGATCAGAATATGATCAATTTGATTTTCTGTATGCGACTCCGGCGATACCCAGGTCACTTTGTGAATATGCTTGTGGGGGAATAGCGTGCCTCCGATTACAAGATTGTTTTTTTCGTAGCACTGAACTAAGTGAGCATATGGCCCCTCTCCATCATGCTTCCGATGCCATGAGTTCTCATATACTTCACTATTAATTAAAAGGAAAAAATACTTATGGGGCAAAGTCTGCCTAAATGTAAACAAAAATTTAGGTTCCTTAAGAATTTGATATGGAAACTAAATTTTTGGAAAATAAAAATGATTTTTATTAATTTTTAGTTGTGACATTTTTTAATTTAGTATGTGATATGTATATTTGAATAATAATCTTTATATGGATACGTAATTTTCAATATACATTTCGATTATATATTGCGTATACGTTAAGAGGTACGTGCGTACAACAATTTTGTTACGCTTTCCCTTTTAGACAACGTAAAAATGTTGGTTTATTTTTGTTAAATAATAAGTTAAATGTAAAAGTTATTTTTAAAAATGATTATATCATGAATATATAAAGTAGGGTATTTAAAGTTTAACTTTTGTCCAATTTTTGTTTTAAACTTTTTTCCTCTTCTTCTGCTTTAGCCATATGTGTGATTTTTATCGCATTATTAATCATATTCCTTCTATTGAAACTCTTTCTAAAAGTCCTTTTTAATACATATGTTTATGTTGCTATAGTTGTGTTTTTTATTTTGTACATACATATGTACATAAACATCTAAGTATGTATAAGCATTTATGTACATACATATGCTTGTATTTACATATGCTAATGCATATTGTCACATTCAAAATGTGTTTGCAACATCATATTTTACATATGTTAGATATATCATGGAAAAACTAAATAAAATCCAAATATTTTTGTTTCATTTTTTGTTATTTGTTTTCTTGTTGTTGTTTTATTTTATAAATTCAATGATGCATATAGAACCATAAAACGTGAGGTTAACCGTAATTGTTATTGTTGGGAACCCAGACCTTAATCTTTACATTTTTGTTTAAAGTTTTATTAAGTAGCATCAATATAAACTAAAGTTGCTACTGTTTTAATTTTAGTTCAACAAAGTTTAACTTAATTTGTTTGTATGTATGTACATATGTATGTATGTATATATACATGCCACTTCATGATTTGTTCTTTTCTTTTAAAAATAAGTTTATAAAAGGGTAACAATTTTAATTAAAATTTCAAAAATTTGCTTATTAAAAGAATTTTTGAAGGTTAGTTTGCATTTTGTTATTAAAGGATTTAAAATATGCTTAACCTGATGATGGAGGGGCCGCGAGAAGCGATAAAAATATATGTTTGACCAATGCTACAATATGTATGTACACAGAAAAAACTGAGTTGTAGAATCAGTAACAAATTTCAGATAATCAGTAAATATTTTGTCTGGCTGAGGACCTACAACGAAAGTTGTAAATTTAGACAAACAATTTTGCAAGAATTTCAGTTTCTGTTAAAAAATTTTGCTGAGCTGGTTAAATATTTTGTTTGTCTAGGCGAAAATTTTGTTTGATTTAAAAATCAAATAAAAATATTATTGGAGACTATTAAATAAATTGACTAAAAAAATAAATTATTTTGAACAAGAATTTGTTTGAAAAAATTTTTTTGTAGTTTTTTGTGTGTAAGAGTGATTGCTATTACATATCATGTTCACACGAGGACCAAAATTCGAAGTTCGCACTCTCATTTACGGTTCGCACCCCAAATATGGTTAAAACTACAAAGTTCACAATACAAAATTTTGAGATCGAACATTTTAGGTCCTTTTTGAATCTTGTGCGAACTGTGAAAGATTTTTTATCATCTTAAAATTTTATAACAAATGAAGTCTTAAGATTTTCTATCTTCTTTTGTTTACAATGGTATTTAGTATTTCGTGAGTGTGTCTAGGTTTACGACGGTTTCTAGCAGTAAAAACGAGAAACTAAAATTAAATAATATCAGGAAAAGCGTGTATCTGTCACAAACCATTAATAACCTGCTGTGTAAATGATGCAACAGAATACCGGCATAATGTTTTTACCATACAATTTGACGTAAAAATGACGCTTCTAAATGCGGTTATAAAATATAAGGTGAGTTCAATGGGGGTTTTCACACAAGACTAATTGTGCTGGCATAAAATCGCAGTTTGTTGGCTTTTTCGGTGAAAAGAGTGGTTTTGGTTGGCACAATATTTTCAACCAGCTTCAACCCCGCACAAGCAGAACAAAACTAACACATACACACGTGACAAACGTAAAGTAAACAAAGGAACTACTAACACACACAAAGCTGTGCATACGTGCACAATTTTAGGCCAGCATCATGGTGGAATAAGAAGGTGGGAACGTCCCTAAAACAACAACTTCCTGTAAAATTTCAGCATGTATTTTGTTGTTGCTAATTCCAGCTTGGTTGTCGAAAATGTAGCGAACACACATACCCACAGTATACACAACCATTGTACAGCATAAGCAAGTGTCCAAGCTAAGCTAGATAACATATGGCGGAAATAGAAGTCAGCTGATCAGTTGTCCCTACCTTGTTGAATATACCTTGGCCAGCATAATTAGTCTTGTGTGAAAACTAAAGAACAAAATTTGTGCGGATTAAAAATTAGTCTTGTCTGAAAACCCCCAATAACGCACAAATTGTTACTAGAAATGTAATCTACTTAGTTATATAAAAGCGATGTAGACTATGTTGTGCAGAGCCACAAATGTCTGCTTATTTACCACGTGTAACGTCTCTAGGATTATTTGGAGTGACAAGGTTTCTATATCTATGCGAAGGAGCGATTGTGGACTCCTAATAGGACCAAAAACAATTTATTTTCGACAGCGATTAATGTACCAGGGGATAAGAAGGCCAATAGCATAATGTCTCAGATAAAATTTCATTAAAAACGTAAAAGAAATATCTGAGTTTGGTAAGACAAGGCTGCTTGCCAAATCACAGAGTTATCATTTCCTTTTTCTGGCAACACTAAAGTTCTATAGGTTCTCTTTGAGATCTCTTCAGGGCTAGCTAGTTGAACCTAGTCTTATACCTTTCAATTCATTCTTATAGTTTTATCGTCTGGCCTGGAAGGTCTTTATTTTCGTGTTATTCTAACCGCGCTAACCATCTATAGCACGGTTAAATCTATAAAACACATTTACCAAAAGCTTTGGTTAGCAAACGGTATATCAAAGCTGCAGTTTTTTTTCAATTCAAATAACTGAAGCAAAGTGTCCCACTTATGAGGGGTTGTTGACAAAAAGCTCGACAGTTTTCTTTCTGAGTAAGAATAAATGAGGAAATAAATGTTTACTTTAAGATGACGTTCGTGGTATTAGACCAAGACCGAGTTTTTAAGGTACGTTGATCTGTAGTGTATCGCCCCTCCCCCCCCCCCCCCACCTTTAGGGCCTTATGGAGCATGTTATACTAAGAATCTTTCTAATTTCCTAAAGCTCCAACCAAAAACTTTGCAAAAAGAAACAAAAAGCTTCAACACAAATTTCATATTAACATGCAAATAACACTTAATTGAGGTGGTAACTAATACTCATTATGTTCATCATTTTTAAATTTATTTCATTCACTTGACCATGTGACGACAATTTGTGATTTTTTTTGTCTTTCTATATGTTATTCTGCTGTTGCTGATTAACAAGTTTAATGTGACTCTCTTTTGCCGTTTGATTGCTGGTCAAATAAATTAAAAAACAGCGAACAAACGAAAACAAAAACTGCATTCCATCAACAACTGTGGCTGCTGCAACAATCTTAACTAGATGTGTTTAATATGTAGTGACATGAGCATTTACCATTTAGTAAAGAGTGCATAAAAACAAGGATTGCGAAGACAAACATCTGAATTGCTGTTTACGAATGATTGTGGGGAAGGACAGATATGTACATTTACAGACAGACAGACAGATGGAGAAACTAACGTATGAAATTACTAGATAGATGAATGGTATGTATGAAAACACAAAAAAATAGTGAAGCAAAAAGAAGTGGATACTCACATAAAGTACCACTTAACATCAATCAGGCAATGAACACCAGAACTACAGGACAGTTGACATGTGAGTAAACAGTCGGACATACAAAAGAAATGATGCCGCCGCATTTATTGCGCATCATCGCCATCATCAACATAATCGTCAATAGCAGCCGCAGCAATATATGCATTGCAAAGCCTTAATTTGTGGCAGACAATAACGCGCCAGTCGTACTAATAAAATTTTAAGCAAAAATATGAAAAAAAGAGAAACCTTTTTCTTTAAACCAAGTTTTTTAACTTTAATTTTTAATTAAATCCTATACATAGTGATAAGAGTATAAATCAGTTTGTCCTTATAATTATAATTTTTACAATATTTATTAGCGATCTCATTAAGTATATATATTCTGGACCCCCCCCCCCCCCCCCCCCCCTTTTAAATAGAATGAGTGGCACTAACGTGGATTGAAAATTGGACAAAGCGGGGGAATTCAAACATTATGCACTGTTACCGTAAAACTTGACATAGAGACTGTGATCACGGCAAGCTAATTAGAAGAAAGAAAATGTTTGAATAAAATCAGGGGTAGTGGAAGCCACCTTACAAATGCATTAATCATATAAAAGTTTTCAATACGATATATTTTGAAAGCTATAAAAAGAAGCTGCTGCAAAGAATATGTACTACAGTACCTACTTACTAAGGTTTTCTGAGACGAAAATTCCCGCAAACTACAATTGTTTCCCCAAAAAAAATTCATATATAGTCCAGGGCACACTGGTACCCTGAAATAGTCATCGTTTAAAAAAAATGGTATTTTAAGATATTTATATGATATCGGCTGCTCATTTATACTGAATTAAAATTCGTTGCATGGATGTTTAACAAAACGACTTAAGATACTTCGGTACAATCCGGTATTAAACTTAAATAAATTAAAGAGAGAATTAAAATCGGTATAAATAAGCCATGGGGATAAAATACTTATTAAAACTCTATTTTAAAAATTTACATATTTAAGTACGATGCATGCAATTGTATTGATAATCAAGTAACGGTTAAGACGAGCGGCTAAGTGGAGTCGAAAGGAAACCGGAAGTAATTTCTTACTGTTTTTTTGCCATGAAAAAGCAAAAAGAAGCAGTTTTCTGAACCCGCGACAAAAATTTATTAAGGACCAGCTGGATAGAGAAATGCCCATATTCGGGGGTGCTCTTTTAGTGTAAAGATAATTTCATGTAAATGTCGAAGCAGCGAGTTGATGCGTCACTTCAAATAATTACACAAATCGGCCTAGTTACATTTCGAAAAAATTGGTTGGGCAGGAGAACGGGGATCCGTACACATCCCCCCCCCCCCCCCCCCCCTCCTCACCCTTTAAAACGAACAATTAATGAAACTTCAGAAATGTCATATCTAGGAAACTTTTACAGTTATCAACTTCGAGTCAGCGTTGGCTTATTTTATAACAAAGTCTTAATTTTGGAGAAAAAGTTGTTTTGTTCAGTGCTTAAGAGGTGACATGAATAATACAAAATTTAAAAAGTATGTATCGTATTTTACTCAAAAATAAAATGACCAGTGCGTAATACTTTTTTATAATTGTGGACCCTAGAGTGTAAAAAAAGCCTACAAATTATATTTTTAAACTATTTAGGTACATTCAAAATACTTCTAAACCAAAAACAGACGAAAACCATAACTAAAATCGCGTCCCTAAAAATTTGAAAACGTTCTTCGTACTTTTAAGCCAATTAAAATAGAAACACTTTTCAAATACGTTCGACAGCTCTTGAAAAAAAGTTTTAATCAGTTTTTGCTACCTTTTTGCCTTTTTTGAGATTGCAAGTCTAGAAAAATGAAATTAAAAGAAAACATTGACCCATATGGAGATTGGGAGGTCACCTAAATGCACAAAAAGTAATTTTTTAACATTTTTGGTTTTTTTTTAACATTTTGGCTTTTTTGAGATTATGGGTGTAGAAATATGAAATAAAGGACTATTTACCCATATTAATGTCGCAGAAAAAATTACTAAACAAAAAGTGCATTTGTGGTACTTTGGACTTTAGAAATATCAAATTAAATTGGCTCAGATTTGGGATCGAAAGTAAAATTTATATTTTCTGTTAATTTTTTGCATATTTTTGAAAATTAGGGACTATTGCCAAGATTAAGTTGGAGAATCATAAAGGAGGGCAATATGCACCATTTTAATTTAAATTAATTTTTACAATAAGACAAAATGAACTTACAAAAAATGTTCCTTTGGAAATAGAAAAGTAGTGATACTGAAATGATTGTATAGGAAATCATAAATTGAAAACTCAGTTTTTAAAAATAATTTAAACTGCACCTTAAAGTAACAGGTTAATTGCTAATTATTTGATAACGATTATTAAGGATTATGTGTATAAAAACGCACACTAAATCAAAAACAGTCACAACTCTATAACATTTATTTTAAAAAGATGCGTAGTAGAGGTATTTTGGTTTTGTGCAGATGCTTCTAGTGCAAAAAAATAATAGTCTGGGATCCCCCTTAATTTTACCGACCGAATTAGGAAAACTTCCTGCGTCTACTTAACAATCTAGGTCTGGTTGAGTGTTCATGTATTAATGTAATCCAATTAAAGGCTGCATTTTTAAAAACATTTTGATTAAATTTGTCACTGATAAGTTTTCTTCGAACTAAGCTTATTGAAAGAGGTGTTAATCGGTATAAGCACTTTGGGTATAACTGGTCGCTTGGATTGATCCATTATTGAACTATGTACATATATATCTATCGTATTAGCCATTTGCTCGAAAATTGTGTTAACCCTGCTACAAGGATATTTAATATAAAAAATTGTGGTCTAGAGTTAAACATGACCGGGCTTATCCCACCACAACTTATCAACCAGTTTTTTTTTATTTTAAAAACATTGTTATAGTTTTACAACGAAATTGGATTAAACAGTAAAAAAACGGTTTTTGAATAAAATTTGCTAAAATTTAATTTGGGAAAGCAAGGGTTTATAAAAAGATAAGATTTTGAATAATTTTCAGTTGTGGCGGTTTATTATTTAATGGGCGATATTATTAATTTATTGCCCTTTGTTTTATTGTTTATTTAATGCGAAAAATCCATGGAGACTTATGTATTTCTATAACACTAAACGAATTAAAAGAACACCCTTAGAAAGTGATTCTTAATTTTTTTAAGGCATAAAGGTCGTCAGTAGTCTTTAATATTATTAAATTACTACTATAAAATATTTTAAAAAAAATTGAAAAATATAAGTTTAAATATTGAGAAGTTTTTTTTATAATTAGGTACATTTAGTGCCGCCATACGATATTAAATATATTTAATTTGATGATTTTTTTAAAACTTAATATAAGTTACAAACTCTCTTTTGAAGTTAGTATTTTATTTAATTGGTAATTTTACTATAAAAGGAAATAATTTATAATTAACTGCTAAAAAAGAATACGTTAAAATAAATAAATAAACGTTTAAGAACCTCTGCCTATAAAAAATTACCAAAGCAACGCTTTAGCAGTCGTCCATAATTATAAGAAATTCCAAAACTCTAGCTAATATGTTCACAAAAATTTTTATACACCTTTTACTTTACCTTTAACCATGATATCGCGAAGAGACAAACTTTTAATACATCCTTGGGAACAGCGACGCTACGAACATCATAGAGAAAAAGTTAAATCAGCCAAATCTGCTATAGATCGTACACCACCAACATTATATCCACATATCGTACAAAAAGCTAAAAAACAACAAACAGAAAGGGAGCGCATAGTTTATGTGGAGAATGAAAATGTACGTTTGTTGCAGCGTTTGGCAGATATAATGAAAACCAAACGTATGCCAGATTTTTGGAGAGAACCAAGGCCAAAGTAAGTTTTGTTTTAACCAAACTAAAGTCAAAAACAAACTTAAGAAAATAAACAATTTGTAGTTTTTTAAATCGTGAAAAATTATTTGACGTTAGACCGAGAACATCAATTGTAGATTGGACTCCTTTAGAGGGATTAAAAGAAAAAATGCTAAGCGCAGGCAAAGTAAACACAAGATGTCCAACTTGTAAAGGGCAACCTGAGAGGCCTAAAATAGTGAGTCCCTAAAGTTAAAAGCTAATGAATGTGTTTTAATTGCTTTTTATATAATTTCAGATTATACCAGAAGAACGTATACCATGGCAACCGCCACGTTCGTCTTTTAATATAAAAGCCTTAAGCACAAAGGCTTTTAAATAAAACAAAATATATTTAAAAATTTTTTATGGGTGCAGATTAACTGTTTGTTATTCTTTGCAATTATTGCAAATATAATATCGCGGTTTTTGACCTTTTGTTGCGACTTGATCCAGGAATTTTAAATGTATTTAAATAAAGTTAAATGTGCCTAAAACTTGTCGACTATTTTAAATTTAATTGTCGTTTCAAAATGTTTTAAAATCATAAATTTGTTTTTTATTGTTAATTTTATATATAATAATTTTTTTAGTTAGTCTTAATTATCTAGCAAATGCAGGTGGTAGTGTGGCAAATGTCAAAAATCCTGTATGCCCAGGTTGTGTAGGTGGCGCTGATGTGGTCAAAACCTTTAAAGTTTCTTTGGGCTGTTTTGTAACACTGGTAGCATCTTTATCGGAGGTATCATTTTCCTCGGATTTCTAAAAAAAACAAATATACTTTATACATGCATATGCATATTTATTAATTAAATCGTTTGTAATAGCTCAAGCCTTTTAGCAACTAAATTAGTATATGAAAAAAAATCTTAACTGCAACATCCTTTTTGTAATAAAACGATAAATATTTATAGTATGGCGAGGCCAAAGCCTTTTGGAAGTTAAATTTTTTGGACAAACTACCGAAAAGTCTAAACGAATTCGTAGCGATAGGTTCGCTGGATTAGGACAATTTATTAGTATAAGCTTAAGCAACAATTTATCCTATTTTTCTAAAAGATAATTTTAATGCTTTGTTTTACCTTATGCTTAAGAAACTCCAAATTAATCACAGAAAACGTTTTGGTTTTGACTATGTCCTCCCGCTGTAATATTTCAAACGACTGTATTTCTGTAAAACCCTGATCTTGCAAAGCGATACAACACCGCTGAGACTGCTCAATGCAGGGTGAAAATGAACAAAAACGACCCCCTAAAATAATAAAAATATAGGAGGTTTAAGAAAATAAATTTGTATGCAAAATAATTAAAACTTACCTCTACTTTTAAACGCCTTAATTGCATGCTCAACTGCCAGGTTAGGAGCAGGTAAATCCAAAAAAACAGCATCAGCTTGACCATTCAACTCATTACCAAAACCATTTTGACACACATCTCTATGATAGACGGTAACAAAATCCCCCAAACCATGATGAATAAATTCTTCTCTAGCCTGATTGGATCGGGCTTCATGAAAATCAAAAGTGTGCAAATGGCCATGGGGCTTAACGGCTCTTAGCAAATAATGTGAAAGTGAACCGGAACCGGTGCCTGATTCTATTACTACTGAGCCGGGCCTCACTTCCAACTGATGCAAAATCATACTTATATCAGGTGTATAAATAATTTGTGTTCTGTGCGGTAGTGTCTGTGTCCACAATTCAGGGTTCGGTTGAAGGACATAAGCCCAGCCTTTGGACAGTTCAGCACGACTGCCATATTTCATACCAATTATATTTTTTACTTTTAAAGCGCCAAACGAAGTTTGAAAAATGTGTTCAATAGTTTCACCCTTTTTATTTACAATTGTCGGTGTTGCCTCAATTACATGCATAGAATTTACACTTAAATACAAAATTACTGTATCATTTTCATTGATTACGTCTTTTGGTTTAAGAAAACTCATTTTAGAACGCTAATTCTACAAAAAAACTATATATAAACAAACTTATCACGTGTAAAAAAATATCCACAATAAAAAATGTTATGGGCATTTATTTATCAATTTGAAAAATGAAATATCAGACTTAATATATAAAAAAAATGCATTCCACACCATTGAGACTATCAAAATCTATTATAAAAAAACATTGCGAAATTTAATCACAAGGTAACGCTACCTTTATAAATTAATGATTACGAAAGCTGCCAGAAAACCAATAATTAATTTACAATTAGTGCTACCACTGTTAGTGTATATAAAGGGAATGATTAAATATTGTTCTAAATTTACAATGTTTTGCTCAACAACTAATTGTTCAACCACTCGGCTAACTTTTATATTTCAGGAATTTTTTGCGTAAACGCCAGGATAGTATGTGTATAAAAATTTTGTTTATTTACTTGTGCATCTTAAAAATAATTCAAGTTTATACTAAAAACATGATTTTATGCACTAAATTATTATCTACAGACAATTTTTCAGGATAATAGAGGCTGAAACATCGGCTCCTATTATGGTTTACAACTCAACTCTATTTTAGCTGTAATATGATATTTTGTGTCATGATTACAACCAACCAAACAACTGGTACTGACGAGTTGTAATATTTTGATGTTTTTTGTTTTACATGTTTGGTTGTAATCGTATTGATCAAATTTTACAATTTCAACTCAACTGCGTTGAGCCGTAAACCATATTAGAGGGGATCGTCTGGAGTTTATTTACTGCTCAATACTTCGAAATAATTTCAAGGGTAATAATTTGGAATGTTTGGTTTGATATTTTTAAAAATATACACACCAAATTTCTTTTTAAAAGAAAACACCGATACTAACTTTTGTTTTAAATAAATCAATATGCTCTTATGAATTTTTTTAATATATAAACAACAGCAGTAAAAAGTGTAAGCTTACATTAAGTATCATAAATACGAGACTTACTATGCACTTAATCACTAAAAGTGAAAGCCTCTTGTGCTATTTATTAAAGTAAACGCAGAAGTCACATACGCAATGTTTTCCCCCTAGTGTGGTCACTTCATGTTACTATTGCTTAGTGTAATCAGTTTTCTGTGATTGTATGAAATGCAAAAAAAGATACAAATGCAGATGCATTCCACAAACTACCTAACAAATTAGTTTATTTGTTTTAACAGTGCAAATTAATGCAAAGGTAACAAAGCCTTGGTATATAACGTATATAGTCAACGTTGTATATACAAAAACAGAGCATCGATTTTCTGTTTTGTCATCATATCTTTTTAATGTTAAAAGTCTTGCGTGCATCTGTTCACACGTTTTCGCCGGTTAAAAACCATTCCAGTTGTCAGCAATATCAACACTTATATACAACAGCAACGCGTACCATAACTCAAACGGAAATGGCAGAAAAACCAAAAATAGTTTTTGTTCTAGGTGGCCCAGGTGCAGGTAAAGGAACTCAGTGTTCTAAAATAGTAGAACATTTTCAGTTTGTTCATTTATCTGCGGGCGATTTACTGAGAGAGGAACGTGCCCGTGAAGGATCTGAGGTGGGTGCTCTAATTGAAGACCACATACGCAATGGAAAAATAGTCCCCGTTGAGGTGACTTGTTCGCTGTTAGAAGCTGCAATGATCAAATCCGGCAAAAATAAATTCCTAATCGATGGTTTTCCACGTAATCAAGACAATTTAGACGGCTGGAATCGTCAAATGGCAGAAAAGGTTGATTTCCAATTTGTATTATTCTTTAACTGCTCGGACGAAGTGTGTGTTAATCGATGTTTGTCACGTGGTCAAAGTGGCTCTGGCCGTTCAGACGATAATATGGAGAGTTTGAAAAAACGCATTCAGACATACAATAACGACTCTCTGCCCATTATTAAATATTTCGAAGAGCTAGGTAAGGTTAAACAAATCGATGCCAGCCTATCAGCTGACGAAGTTTTTCTCAAGGTCACACAGGTGTTCAATGAAAATGGTTTTAAGTAAAATCTCATTCTATTGTCAACAAAGATGAGAACTTTTTTCTGCAACTGTAAGAAAACTAAAACATGCAATTAAATAATACCGCTTTGCATACTTTTACTTGCTTGTCATTTTCTCTAAGCGTATTGATAATTAATTAACATTAGTTCAATTTTTAACAGTAAAAAATCTTTTAAAATTTACGCTGTGTAATTCTGCATATATTATGGTTAAAGTCTATTTAATAATTAGATAAGCTCAATTGAAATAAAAAATGTATGTTAAAATATTGTTTCTTTGTACCATTAATAGTAGCAAATGTAGGTAAATACATACATACATATGTATGTATGTATGTACTTGTGTTTTGTGCTAAAGACAAGCATGTATAATTCTATAAACTGTTGAAGGTTACACAGTGAGCAAGTATACGCCCATGTTCTGACAATCGCATTTCGCAAAATATTGGCGATGCGATTTGAAATCGCATAACAGGTGTTCTGAAGTTCACAATCGCAAGAAAGTTTGCGACTTCAAATCGCAAGAGGTTGATGAGGTGAACCGATGTTTTTTGCCCAAACTAGGTTAAAAACAGCCAATCAAACTATGCATAATTATAATATATGGGGATTTTGTTATAATTTTCACAATTTGTTTTATTTTTTGTAAACAGTCTCAATAAAAATTAAATTTTAAAAAACTGTTAGTTATGTACAACTTCATTTTTCAGTTGCTTACTTTTTTTTATGTATGAACTTTATTGGAAAACAAGAAAGAAAAAATGTTGTTGCAGAAATATGTACAATTTGTTATATATTCCTTGGTTTTTTGTTTTGTATTTTTAAAAGAAACATGTTTTTATTTTCGAATACATCATCGAAAAAAAACAAAACGCAAAAAAAAACGCGTGAACTACAGAACATGCAAAAAAAATTTTTGCGATTTACAAATCGCATGTGATTTGACAATCGCGTGAGAGTCAGAACATGGGCGATAGATAAAATGTACGTTAAAGTTCGCAGAAAGTATGCAAGTAACATCCGGTTTTTGTCGTTACCCACATTATTTTCAAAAAATTTATGATATGCTACAGAAACCAAAACCTAATTACGAGCACAGTTGATTAAAATCAATTTGACGTTTTCACGTTATAGAAATTTAATTCTTTATGAAATTTTTAATTTTTCTGACATTCTAACGTTCAAACATAAAAAGGAAATGCAGATGCCGACTTTTTTGAATTCGCCTTGGGTTTACCTGGTTGAATGTGCCTTCTGTAGGTACATTAAAAGAATTTAATTTTAAAATATGTATTTATAAATTTTTTTTTAGTTTCATAACTACGATTTATTGCGTTTTATACTTAACATTTTTAAATTTGACATTAAAATATCAAATTAGATAGATAACTTTAAGTAAAATCGGGAGAAGTGTACAAAATATTAAAAATTATGTGGAAGGTATCTAGTCTCGTCTTAATTTATCCAAACGGGCTTGTAGATCTGCATCGGCATCTGACATGGGCGTAGAACCACCACTACCGCCCGCGGCTCCGCCACCTCCTGTGCCAGCACTACTAATAGCGGCACCACCTGCAGCAACTGCTGCTGGTGTATTTTTAGCACCGCCAGCTATAGACAAAGAACCTGAAGCGGTTGGAAGGTCTCCCAACTGTTCACCTAATTGCAATCCCAATTCATCCAAGACCTGTGAAACAACGGCATCGGTCTCTTCCTCGTCTCCTTCATCCTCCATAGCATCGTCGATAGCATCGTTGATCATCTCTTCTTTCATGTCCATAATTTCTGTTTGCTTTTCAAAATCGTGTAAAATCTTTTGGATTTGAGGCAAATTTAACTGTCGGTTCATATTCTGCATGGCTTTCGTGACACCTAAAAAAGAAGGGGTAATTTTATTTTAAAATGTAAAGAACCTATACTTACCCTTCATGGCCTGAGCCATTGTATTTTGTGATTTTAGAGTTTGAATTTTCAATGAAACCGCCTGTATATTTGCCTTCATCAGCATGAATTTCTTACTGTAACGTCGCGTGCGTACCAAATCCTTAGCCATTATCTTAACGGCATCCATTTGTCCCTCTTTTGCCATTTTCTTGATGTCAGCTATAATCTTTTTCTCCTGCTGTTCCATTTTCATTCGCTCCCTATCCAAATCTCTCATTGCCTTGTTAAGAGCTCTTTGATTTTTACGTAGCATCTCATCGGGAGAGATTTTCTTACCAAATAACCAATCCATTGTATTTTTTTACTTTTAAACTACTAAAATTTATGTAATATTTTAATAATTCAATGTTACGAATATTTATATTTTAGAAATAATTTATTTTTATTTACTACACAAAAAGAAAATATTACTCATCTGTGCTTCTTCTTTTTTGTGAAGCATTCACTAGGAATAATGTCATAATTTTAGTACAATGAAATAATTTAAAAAATATGGCCAAGTGCCACCTGTTTTAATTTCAAATATTAACTATTCTATTTTAGTAATTTTTTTTACACCGTAATGAGACTGAATTTTGTTCTTTACAAGGTTTAGAGAAAAATTGAATCTTTAAAACAACAGCACATTAAATCATCTTCCTAACTGAGACCAACACTTGCCAAATACATGTCCTAAAAAATTTTTTGTTTCATATACTTACATACATACATAGAAATATGTATATTCAAAAATACCCGGTGAGTTTAACATTTGCCTGAAAATGGATTTGGCTGGCGAGGTCGTGTAGTTAGATGATGTTAATGTAGTTAAGTTGGCAGTTTACAAAGAGCCTAGTAAGTTTGGTATTTATGGTAAGTAATGTAAAAATTTTGGACTTTCTGCATATTATTTCAAATAAAGTTAAAACAAATAATTTTTTTTCTCTATTTTAAAATAAAAAATCAAGGAAATATAATTTTTCCCAGAAAATAAGAGTGGAGTCTTAGGTATAATACTGGGTTATAACCAAGTCTGAATCATTTTTTAAACAAAAACTTGTTACACCATTTAGGTTGGTGCTTTTTATTCGCATTTATTTTTAGTTTTTACCTTATTTTTTTAAATTGCCCATAGTGCTTTTGATCTGGCATCACTGTTT
The DNA here is from genome assembly GCA_963583895.1 of Melanophora roralis. Classification (NCBI taxonomy): domain Eukaryota; kingdom Metazoa; phylum Arthropoda; class Insecta; order Diptera; family Rhinophoridae; genus Melanophora; species Melanophora roralis. The sequence continues at coordinate 123,044,325 of OY757187.1, forward strand.
GTTGGTGGCTTAGTACAGTAACCGTCAGGTCAAAATTCATGGTTAGATTGGCGCCAGGGTACACGTATATCAGGTAGCCTTGGATAACCAGCTGAGTAACGGTATTTCGTTATATTAATGTCAAATTTTGTTTATACAACTGTATTGTAAGAAAAGCTTAAAAAGCAGAAAAAAGAATTTGTGAGTTTTTGTTATTTGTCTTTGACATTATTATGACGGTTTTGTTGTTTTTGTAGGATCGCTCCCACCTGATATGAGTGCGCCTTGATTGGCGCTTTAGCTGAACCCATGGCTGAACCGTTTGACGTTTAAGGTGCTTTCGCACGATATGTATTTTACACATGACTTTTCACTTTTGCAATCCACATGTAATTGCGTATGTCTGTCAAAATTGTCATTTTGATAGTCTATAATTTTTGCTTTCACACGTACATGTGAAATTACATCTGACATAACCTCCAAACCAAAATAAACAACTTACGTTTCCTTGTTGTTTTTCTAAAAACAGCTGATGACACATGCTTTGTCAGATGAAAATAGAGCACGCTCTAATTACAAATTTGTCATATGACATTTACATATGTTTTTCACACATGCAATGTTTAAACGCGTTCAGACGGCAGATATCAATTTAGCACTGCAAAATTTGACAAGTCATGTGTAAAATACATATCGTGCGAAAGCACCTTTAGAGGCAATCAAAAGCAAAAAGGTTGCCGTACACAGAAAAAAATTACCGTAAACTAATTGACATATTTGCAACCAAATTGTTTAATTGACACTAACATCTAACTTATTTTTTTAAAATTGTTAAGAGGTAAAATTCAAAAATACATTTAAGGGTCATTGCTATCAAACACTCAGTTCAACTTTATAACTACCATATATATCTCTGTTAGTAAAAACTCAATAAAATTTTGAAAGTTTTCCGGCAAATCTGCCAGAGCACGTTTAACACATATATATATATTGTTTTTTATATGCTACTCTCAAAAACTTTTGTCTAGTTAAATTTGCCTTTTCACGTCAACGCTTTTTGACATTTGTTTTAATACTTTTATTTAAAGCGAATCAGATTCTATAAAAGCGTGAAAAAATAAAAAAAACAGATAAAAATAATATAATATGATATTTCTCAAGCATATTTTTGTTTGTAGACAAACAAAACCCGTCGTCTAGAAACCAAAAATATCATGAGTGTGATTTCATAAATAGGTATATCATCGTATACATAAATCGGCCCCACTTGTATTTAAAATAGTTTTTCTATTTAAGAGATAACAGAAAAATATTTGTTAATAGAAATTTAAATTGTCCTATCAAATTGAAAGCAGCTGTTTTTACTGTTTGAAATTCTTTTCCCCCATGATAGGCCCTTTTACAACAAATTCTTTTTTTAGATTTTTTTATACAACTTTTGCAATTTATTTAAAATTTGTTAATTTTTTCAAGATTTAATTTTTTGTTTTTAACTAAAATAAAATTTTTTTGCTAAACGTGCACTTTTTACAAATATATATTCCATTAACAAAAACTTGCACGGCTTGGAGGTTTTTAATTTTATCATAAATTTTAATATACAAGTTTTATAAACATATTAGCAAGTAAATAAGTACATTTTCTATTAAGTCACAGTTACATTTATTGCATGTTTTTTTTATCATTTAAAATTTTGTATATTTAACTATCAATGCTAAATCGTTGAAATTGTTTTAAAAATCACATTTAACAAAAACAAACAGAGAGCAATAATTAAAAACAAAAATAAAACACATAATTAAATAATTATTTTAATAAATAGTAATAATGTTAAAAACAAATGTATAAAAACAAAATGTGATAAACATAAATATAAAAAAAAATAGAGAGCAAAATTGTTAGTTGAGTTTTTTCAAGTAATTGCTTTTCTAGGAAATTGATTGGTTTACGCTTTGCCATTTAAGATTTTGTAGCTAACAACTTTATTTAGTATTTGTGATAAGATTGAGCCTGGTTAAAACTTTGCTTTTAATTCTAATTATTGTAGTTAACAGATCAGTCAGATTGATTATTATATGCTACATAGACCGCATCGCCACCAAGGCTAATAAGACATTGGCCCTAAGATGAAAAAAAAGCAGTTAAGATTAAATTCTTTGTACATAATACCATAATCGTACTAAAATCACATTTATTTATAAAAATTTGTCATAATTTCAAACAAGAATTTGAAGCATATTTTTAATGCCAACTTTGACAAAACAAATTTTTATTTTAAAATATTTTAGAAAGCTTAAACCCAATTTTTTATTAATGGAAGTTAATTTGTTGCTTATATTATTTATGCATTTCTTTAATTTTTAAATATATATAATATATTTTTTTCTGTGTAGGTTAAGAGACGGTTTTTAGGATGCAGTTCAACCAAGGTAGGAGAAACTGGTAAGCTGATTTTTGTTTCCGCAATGTTTTATAATTTAGCTTAGCAAATTTTGTATGTCGTATAATGGTTGTGTATAATCTGTGTATGTTTGATCGCAACATTTTTGACAACTAAGCTGGAATTTAGCAACAACAAAATCCATTCTAAATTTTTACAGGGACGATTCGCTTTGGTTATATGCATTTCTTAAACTTTTACTAAAAAAACAGCTTGTTGGATTAAAGAAAGTTTTTATTAAAGTGAACTAAACTACAAACTAAGTTAAAACCACAACCTAAAAACTGGCTTCTAGTGTGAACTGAACCAACTTAATGTAATGTTGCCATCCTTTTGTATTAGTGAAAATGTATGAAGCAACAGGAGGCAACTCACGGCACTGGAAAGTAATACTAATTAAAAATGTTCTAAAGAAATTCCCATAACCTACGATCTCCATTAACCCTGAACCGTTGGTATAACATGATGTTATAAAAACGTTGTTGTTGCTGTTGCGAAATCATGCTATATTAAAAAGGTTAAAATCGTAAAATAATCAAAATATGTGAATTTTAATTATAATACAAAAAAATTGCTATATTTTCATATAAAAAAATTAAACCATTTGGGAGCTCTACAATAAGGATAAACGAAGCAGAAAATGAGCTCAAAAAAGCGTTAAAATACACAAAAAAGTAAAATGAACGAAGAAATATTAAAATACGGAGCCAAAAGCGCTGAGTGAACTAACCCGCTCACTTTGAGTAGTTTATTGAATAGTGCAATTAAACTAGTTCGTTCATAAACCACACAACTCTTTTGCAAAAAACATTTTGACTTGATTAATTGAAAAATAAATGTTAGTCCGATTATGGTATAAAAGATCTGTTACAAGACTAAACAAAAACTTACCTGATTTTTATGCTGATTATCGAACAGTATTAATTCAGTTATGTAAAACGATACCATGGCATTACCTCCTAGAGCTGATACATTAGCTCTTACGACGGCCAAAAGCTATAGCAAAAATATTTTAAACCTTTGTCTATTTAAAGGACATAGCCCTAAAACTTACCTCGGTTATAAAGCCATGAACAAAACCGTTAATGCCGCCATTTTCTCTTATAGATGTGCACTCTCTTATAAAGAAGAAATTAAGGTTGCCCAAATACTTTTCTATTCGACCGCCTGGTATAAAACTCGAAGGTGATATGTCGACACCAAACCTTTGGCGTACACGATTCTAGAATAAAAAATTTCTTTTATGTGAAAATTTCATCTTTAATAGTTAAGCGTTGAAATTTACATGTCTTTGTTTAAGTGAGCCTGAAATCGAGGACATTTGTGTTGGTGACAATTTGCGATTTTTTAATAATTGTGCTGCAAATAATGGCATATTGGTGGCTGGTGTTGGTGTCTCAACCATATGGTCCTCATCTAAAGGAAATATATAATCTTCATCTGGTTTTTGTTGTTGTAATATTTTACTATCGCCACCACTGGCCGAATTTGATTGATCCATAGAACCAATATTTTCCAGTTGACCTGTTGTTATGGTTTGACTTTGGTCTTTAAATTTGCTTGGATCGTCCAGACCCAAAGCCATACCAATAACTAAAATTTGAATTTGATCCTAAAGTAAAAAAAAAAAACAATAAGAATATTAAAGTATGTAGGTCAACCATCTCCAACCATATTATAAACGACAAAACTATTGAAAAATTCTCAAATTATTATTAATTTACAAAAAAAGATAAGCTTACGCTTTCTGGAAAGTCCAATTTAAATTTCAAGTCACAAATTGCACAAGGAATCATGGTGCGAAGTTTGAAATATATATTATGTAGCAGTCTATAGAATAAGTTTCAGAAAACCAAAAAAAAAAAACAAATAAATGTACTTTTCTTACAAAAATGTTCAAAAATTACCTTTGAAAATGCTTAGAAAAACTACTACGAGTTTGAACAGCATCGATTTTGGTTCGCCAAACTTGTGTAAACATTTGCAAACTCTTAATTGCCTCCATATCCATCATTCCCGGCACTTTTTGTGTGCCAACCACATGAAAACCTTCTGGTGGTTGTGGCTCCATTAGCAGTGATATAATATCCAGGTCCTGAACATCATCAACTTCTAGTACGCAAGCTTCCTTGTTGCTAAAACTTAAATCGATATCTACGCCCTCCTCATCAGAGACATCAATATCAGAGTTTCTATCCAACATCCCCTGATCTAGGGGTTTTAATTGGTAAACTTCCTGGTAACGATCAAAGGTATCCTGTAGTTTTTTTTGCAATTCAATTATTTGTTGTTCGTCAGTCCAAGTGTTGCCGGGAACTATTTTCGGCACCTGGGGTTGTGGTAAAGCTGTTATAAAGAAAGCAGTGCCAGTGGCAACCAGAGCGACCATTCGCTCACCCATAGACACTTGAATTTTTAAACCGAAAATGGCATTCATAGCTTTAGCTTTTAATTTATTTATAAGCACACGATAAAGATCATATTCCAGAAAAGGTATGCCATCACAAAGGTCCTTTGCATTTAGTTTCGAGCGTAAGTCTTTTTTGGGTCTTACAGCTTGGGCCTGCAGAAAGCAACCGCGACCTATTGAAAACATTGTCTCAAACATTAGTAAACGGAAAGAACAAAGCATCAGATCTGTTGAACTTTTACCTGTAACCTGTAGGGTTTCCGGCACTTCTAAAGTGGCTAAAAGGACATCTGGCACCCAACCTTTTGAACATAATGCACACTTGCTCATTTTTATATTTGAGGTTACCAAAGGAACTTTATAGGGGGCATGACAAATACTACATGGAGCCCTTGGGGCATCCAAAATCGGCGCAATTCCAACACGTTTTCCAGCAGAACTGCTGGCCATATCTTTAGGCGTTGAATCGCTTTTAATTACCTTTTTCTCTTCCAGAGATCCTGAAATGCCGCGCGGCGTCTTCGTTATATCATCCTTTTTTGGGGGAGTATTATTTGGGTTTGTATTAATGACAGCAGCAGTGCCAGTGGCTGAGAGTATGCAGATGTCATCACTAAATTAAAAAAAACACGAACATATTTTCTTTCTTCAAGGGTCATTAAATAAATTTTTCTTACGATATTGTTGTCAATTCTGAGTAGCCTAGTATTACATTACAGCCCAGAGACCTGGCATGGGATCTAACCTCCATGCGTAATTCTGTCCACCAGGAATCTCGAATTTCTGGCTCATCTGGGTTGGGTACTCTTTGTAAAAGTTTAACTGATCTTGCAGAAACTGCGGCCCCAATATTAAGTATAAGACCTGGTGGAAATTTCGTCATTGTTAAAAACGGATACTCCAACAAATTCATGCCCTCCGAATTTGACGATTTACCTATAGCCGGGGTCTTACGCATCATTGCTGTGGCTGCCATCAAACGATCACTGGCCACACAAAATGAATTTCCTAGAGGGCATCAAAATCGCTTATAAATCTTTTAATATAAAGTTTTTAATGCATTTTGTGCAAAGCACTAGAAGTAAAATACGGAAAGCCAATTAATGGCCGTACATACAGATGTAAACAATAGAGTAATGGATTAAGTCAGTGTTAGGTGTAAGTTGAAAAATTGACAGTAATGGAGGTAAAATATGAGTGACTTGTTAAAGAGAAAGAAGCTTATTTGTCAAAAGAACTGCAGGCAAAGTTAGTTTTTGTTTATCTTTTAATACCACAGATTTAAAACTTAAATATAATAGTTCATACATAATTAAAATCGAAATTAAATGAATATTTTATTGTTTCCTATTACAGAGTTCCAATTTATGCGCTTTTTTTTCTTGCTTTGTTACAAATATACATAGAGAGGAAAAAACAACTAAATAAAATACATAAATGTACATATCTAAAAGCTTATTTAAATCCATGCTGATCATTTGTTGCAAAGCTCACAAGTGTTTGTAGTATACAGACAAATTAAATAAAGACAATTTTTTTAAATTAACATCAAAATCACTTTATTTGAAAGACAATAAAGACGGCTACGGCTGGCTCGGACGTAGTCTAATCTAGAGGTCTAATTTTCAAAGACTTTTTTTAACATTTGTGGCCGCGATTTGGCAATAACGCGACGAATGTTGTCCTCGAATCGGTAATTAGAGGTAGTGCGCAATACGTATTTCGAATTTGGAAGTTTTGTTCAGTCGTGGGTCAATTCATATTGAAATATGCCAAACCAAACTCAGGATAAATCACTTGACAGCCGAAAAAATGACTGTCAGATAAAAAAAAATTTTGTTGTGACATATGGCCAGTTGTTGAAATCAAACATCGTTTACGTCAATATGTACAATGAAGAGCGGGCAAAAAAAATTGGCTTCAATGGTGCGATAGGTGTCTCTATTGACCGCAATGGATGCGTCGTCCTGATTTTCAAAGAGATATGGGTTAATCATGCCTCCGCTCCACACGCCGCACAAAACGACCACTCGTAGTGGGTGCATTGGCTTCTGTAAGACCACTTTTGGATTTTCTCAGCCCAAAATATGGCAATTTCGGTTTATAACGTACCTACCAAAATAAAAATAAGCTTCATCCGAACATACGATTTTTTTTTGGCAAAATCCACATTATCGCAATAATGAATTTCAAATTAATCCTAACGTTGCTCAAGCGTAAATCAATTTATTTCGTTCAACGGAGATGATACAATGCATTTTTTTAAATAAAATTACATAAGTATTGCCGGATTCAAATTAACCGCTGGTTAAAATTTAAACCGATAAATGACTCACCATCTATAAATATCGTTATTTTGTTTGTATGTTTAATTTCGTACGTAGACAAAAAAAAAAACAAAAAAAATATTTAATTTTTCAAAGCCAACATTATCTCCACATACATATATTAGTTAAACACTTGTGAGCTATTTGTTAGACGAGGACAGAAGGAAATTAGAGAAAAATATTTATGCAAATACATTGTATGTAGGACATAAGTATATAGTAGATCAGCGATCGGCAAAACCTCACAAGAGTGTGGGCATTAAAGACAGTAAAAATAAAAAAATAGGTTTTGTTGCCTTTTGTGCCAGACGACCAGAGTGACCATTTAGGATTTTCAAAATGTTTAATGGACAAATTTTTAAATTACATTCAATGCTTGGTTAAACTTACAAACATCTGCGAGTCTTCATTTTCATTAAAAGCAAAATTTAAAATAAACTAAGTTATAAACATATCTTTGACATCCTCATAATATATTGTCAATATATAATGAATATTTATGTATGAGATTATGCAAAACTTAAAAACTTTTACTTTGGCAAAACTGGTTAAATTTTTAATATTAGATTCCAAAACTTTTTCAATACAATTCTATTATATTGTAACTTTTAAAGTGCCATAAGAAACAAATAATTACGCCCAAACGCAAACACCCAACACAATCAAAACATAAGAATGTATGCGTGTGCCGATCACTGTGATCATTTATAAAAATCAACTTTAAATTATCTTTTGTTTAAAAAAATAAACAACATTTTATGTAAAGTCAGCTTAACAATGTTCCTACACATTAGTGTTTTTGTAAAAAAAGGAGTACAACATACATACACACATACACTAATTAGGTAAAAAATAGGAAAAAAAGTACGAGATATAATAGTTAAATGAGTTCAATGTAAAATTTAGATGCACTACTTACTTTTGCGATGTAAAACTGTTTTTGTTTTTTATATTTTTTTTTTATAATTATTAAACGAGAGCATGACAGTTAAAATGTAAAATAAAGTATATATACAATGGTAATAATAATTATTGTTAAGATGAATTGTTTAAAACTTATACATATTCCACAAAAAATCTCATAAAGATTTTGGATGTGAATATCTACAATGATGGAAATAACGCAATCACTCGCACACACACACACACCCATACACACAAAAAAAAATTAAAATGCGCGTATACTTAATATTTAATGCTCATTTCGGATTAATATTGCGAATACGTATAATGTACGCCTACAAATAATGAATTTCTAATACTAGGGATGCCAAGCTAAACGATTTTTTTTAATCATGGGATTAAAAAATTTCAAGCCCTAGAATTTTGATACTCATTTAAGGATACCTTAGTATTTATCCATTGTACAAACTAAGACAAGATTTTAAAAAATAGGGAAAATATTTGCAAGTTGCTATCTTCTTAACTATACATGAAAAAAAAAAACAAAATTTAAGAAGCATCTTATTTTGCTCAAAAAGCAAATGGACCAGCCTTTTATAATTTTGTTCCCTAAGGGGGAAAAAATATATTTTGGTACTGCTTTAGGCCCATTTGTGGTTTCTAAACTAATAAAGATAGAAGCATAATTTAAATTGCGAAAAATGTGAATTTTTTTAGTACTCTTTCAAAATTTTGAACTCTAGTGGGTAGAAAAATTGGTAAACATTTTATTTTGATACTTTTCAAGTACATTTTGTAAATTTAAAACCAATGAAGTAAGAAATGAGAAAAGGGGAAAATATTATATATTGGTACTTTTTAGGTATTCTGTTTGATTTTTTGTGATAAGATAGATATATGATAGAAAGTTCAATGGACCCCGATTTAAGCCGAAAGTCAACTAAGTGAACAAAAACTATTTCTTTCACATGTTTAAAATTCTTTACGATTAGGATTATATGTCCACATAAATAAAATTAACGACTATTGACCCAGATGCAGGTAGAAAGTCAACTAAATGGTAAAAAAAGTACTTACATATTTCACAATTTTGGCACTTTTTGAACTTTGTGAAATTACGAGTCTTTAAATATCAAATAAAGTTTTATTAAGGCCAGAAGTCATTTATGTGGGGAAAAAATCTTGTTCCTATTTCGGGTAGTTTTTTGCTTTTTTTTTTGAGGTTTTGGTTTTAGAACTATAAAATTAAGCTAAAAAGAAAGATATTTTTTTAGTATTTTTGGTACATTTTTGCAAATCACAAACCCACATAAAAAATCATATTTTTTTAAATAATTCAAAAATCAATCTTGGAAAACCTTAAACCAAACAAATTACAAAAAAAAAAAAATAATAAAAAAAAACTTACCTTTAGGTGTTACATTTAAATCTGAGTCGGAAGAACGCCTAGTCATTTCGCCAACTTCTTTGGGAACAACTGCTGCTGCTGATGTTGTGGCGTTCGATGATAAACTTTCCGATTGGGATTGTGAACTACTGGGAAGTTTTTCAGCGACCGTTCGTAGAGGTGAAAGTGATGTCTTACTGCTTTTTGATGTTTTTCGAGACGGACTTTTAGCTAAAACCATCTCATCTATTGGCGAAGTTTTAGGCGAAACTGGACTTCTGATTTTTTGGTTTTTTTTCCTATTGCCACCGCTTGCACTTTCCTTCAAGGACCTATGCTGACCATGATGTTGTTGATAATGGTGGTGTTTTTGGTTTGGGTGGTCGTGAGATGTAGCAGTGATATTAACAATGTTGGCATTAGAAGTGAATGGAAAAAGCAATGATTTTTTAGCAATATAATTAGTATCTTTATCAATGAGCTCTAAGTTCGAATCACTGTTAGGGGCGTAAAATTGGAAGGCAGCATTAATATGACTAGAGCGATTTTTAGTCGTTGGCCTTGAAACTATCGCCTGATTAAAAGGTAACAAACAATGAGTGGACTTTAAATGGCCATCTAATGTTGTGTTGCAATATGATGGCAATTTAGAGGTAGAACTTTCCGATTCTGAAGGAGTGGGAGTGGAGGGGCATAATTTTAATACGGGAAATTTGAATTTACCCTCAGTACTAGCTAAAGCTATTGAAGCTGGGCAAGAATTTAGTTTCTTTGTTACTACTTGGTTGCAGGCCATACTAAAAGCTGATTTCAGCGCAATATTAACATTGTTAAGGGATTGTGAGTGCAAATGAGATGAATTCTCGCTTTTTGAAGTAAAATTATTTAAATCGTTTTGTGAAGAACAACGTCGGCTATAATTTAAGCTTATATCGTCAGGGTTTGCTAAGACGTGTGAATTATCGTCGGATGTCTTCTGTTAAAATAGATTAATGTGACTTTTTCGAAAACAGTTAAAATAGTTTAAAGAAAAAAAAACTCCACCATGGAAAGAAGAAAAGAAAGCAATAATTTTGTATTTACAGATATAATATTAAATTTTTTTAGGAAGCTGCAAAAATTTTTAACGGTGGAGTTTTTTTGTAATTGAATAAATTTACTTCTTTTAAGGACTCGACAATATGGGATTTGCGATTTTCCATATTACAATCTGGTTCAACTGAATTCTGCGGATTTGCAACAATGCTATGCATTTCTAAACAAGACGACATTTCAAGACTTTCCTCCAAACTGCGAAAACACTGGTCTGTTAAGCAGACATCTATTAAAGATTGTGAACTTATTGAAGTTTCCGATTCTATTCTTTGCGACTTGGAAGTGGCTTTATGCAGTAAAGTATTATTAAAGGTAACTGAAGGTTGTTTCATTGCAGAATCATCACTAATCGAACGCACGATGGGATGAGTGGTTTTTTGTAAAGCTTTACTATAAGTTTTAGGCTCACTTTGAGTCCAGATTTTAGGTTTACGCACATCTAACATTGAATTTGATTCCGATCGCATGGTTATATTTTTGGTAGGAAAGTAAATAACACTATTCAGGGATCTTGAACCACTAGAGGAAGACCTTAAATGTTCATCTATTTTACGCATCAATAAGGCATATTTATCATTAAATATACTACGAGATGAATTGGTAAGATTTTTCATTTTATGCCTAAATCTTTTTAAACGTCTTCCGCCTCGGTTCTCCTCTTGTCGTAAAAGATCCATCATTTGCTGTGACTCAGGATCTGAATCAGCTTCCCGGATATCGAGTGAAGAACTATCGAAATTTAATTTACTAAATGACGACGTGGAGGAAGATTTTTGCTGAGGATTAACACTAGGGCCTGTTAAAAATTCTAAATACTTAAGAGTGCGCCTGTGAGTGAAGTCGATGTCAAAACAATAAATAAATAAAAGCGCATTGTTAGGAAGGTTAGGGGTAACAACAAGTAAAGTTCAAGACATGAAAATAAATGTTAAATATTTAAACATTGCGATTCGAATTAGTGATATAAAAAGAAAGAAATTAAGAGTTATTGTTTAGAAACTTTTTATAAAACTATGTTTTTTATTGTTTGTATATATTGGAGGTGAGGAAATGGCTTTTAAGCATCTTATTCAAAATATACATTCATATGCATATGAATATATTTATGAAAAAGAAGTGGTCCATTAAAGGTCAAATTTATTTTGCCAATGGACGCCAACCAACATTAATCAAATCTTATTGAAACATATTTATGAATTTAATTTGGTTTATGTTAAATAAAACTTTTATTTTTTAACAAATTTAACAAAGGTATAAATAAATACTTACTCTTCAAGTAAAGCATTATTCGGCGACAATGTTTCATTGGTGTTGTCTTTTATCAAGGTTACAGCCGTGCCTATACCACGAGCTACTACGCCTACATCTCCCTCTAAATCAAAGCATTGTTTGTATCCAATAACAGCATTAGCCCCCATTTTAACAGCTTTTAATCCAATTTTTCGTTGAACCTAAAAAACATTTTTCGATCATTTCTTTTCCATATTTTAAAGCAGTTAAGGTTTAAATAATTTACCTGCCCCGATAGTTTGAGAAAAACAACTTGTCGTGCTTCGTTGGAGGCTCTTGGTGTACGAATTTTATCAATCCACTGATACTCCGGATCGTCATTCACCACTAGTTCTTCTACAAAACCATGGATAACTTGGGCATGATAACCATACGGTATATACGGAGCTGAAATATTTTAATTAAAAAGGTTCGTTCTCTCTTTTATTATTTTTTAATTATGTGTAGATACTTACTATGAAAGAAAGGTATACCGCAAGAACTCTGGCGAAATCTATTTACATCTACAAACAAATCGACTTTGACTATGATATTCACTTCACCCCGAATGCCATGCATAGTGTCAAATACTGGAATCCAACCAGAAAGGACAGTGCCTTTTCCCTGCGTAGAGGTTTCTAAGCACAGTGGATTAAGACCAATGTTAACTTTACCAATGGCATCATTGGCCGAATAAGTGTCATGGTCCATTACACGTATTTGTAAGGGTTCATCTTGAAGCTCTGCGTCATCAACTTCGAAACGGAACCTTGGAAAATAGTGTGTAGCACGTACACAAGCTTACTTTTACACAACGGCAGATACTTATACATACATACATATGTATGTATATGCATGTATGAATGTAAAATTTTAAATTCATATTTTGCACACTAAACTAAAAACAGTCACAACTCAAAAATCATAAAAATCATTCGTTCATCATTCTAAGGCGGCTTTTAACCGTTAAACTAATTCTGTTTATACAATTAAAACCATGGTTTTAAAAGCCAAAAAAACCCCATGAAAAATTTAAATTTTTATTTGTGACTGTTTCGGATTTTGTGTGAGATATGTACATATGTAGGTACTATGTACTGTGTATTGCAGGCATGCCACAGATACATACATACATATATGTAAATACCTAATATATACAAACATATGTAGGTACATATGTTTTTTTATTTCGGCATACCAAAACGATTTAAGGCCATTTAGGCCAAATACAATTTTGGACATTGGTAATATATGTATGTATATCACATAAAAAGTACTTTCCATTACTCGTGTCTGAACTGTTTGAGATGAATGTATACCCAACTAGGCATTGTAGATACATAAGTACCATTAATGATATTCTTCTGCCATGGCAGACACATCAAAAATGGCCATTTAAAAAAACACATACATATTTACAAATACATATATTGATGGATTGTACAATAAAATAAAAAACAACCGTTAGTTTTAAATACACAAAACTAACGGAAGAAATCTATTTTAGTTAGCAACCTTGAAACAAAATATATTATCATGCCTACAATAATCACCAATTAATCTTTTCTTTTTATTACTGTGATAGATACAATTTTTTAATTAAAGTCGCTTACAATTATGTTTAACATTATTACAATGATATTTTTGTTAGTGACTAAGGAACCTACCAGTCTGTGTTCCACTGAGGATTAAGACTTTTTCGACAAACCTCAGTTTTGTGTGTCACATTGCCAAGTTTAATTTCTACGTAGGCGTCTGTTGTATCCGAAGATTTGTCCATTACAGGCAGATTTCTGCCAGCTTTAATCTTGACACTCACCTTCCCAGGCATTGTGTTCTTGTTAGACTTTTCCAAGCGAAATATATATTTTTAAAAGATTCACAAACACAAATTTTCCTAACATTTAGAAGTTTTTTAGAGATGATTAAAATTGACAGTCTAGTGGGGTGTTTACATCGATATATCAGTAATAGGATATCAGGCTTGCCATTGTTGGTTTTTCATTAAAGGTCATATATGCTCACACGGTAGCACGAAACAAGGTTGGCTTCGTGAAACGTGAGCACATAGGTAAATTTGCACATTTTGTTTGTTGTGTGTGTTATTTTTTAAATTTTCCAGTTTTCTGTGCCCAGCAAAAAATAATTTAATTGATTCTTCACAAAGCACATTTTAATCACATCTAAGATCGTTATTGTTTGGTTTTCTAGTATTTATTTAAAAGCAGATATAAAACTAGCATAAAAAACGGAACCTATTTGTATGTTATTGTTTTGTTTGTATTAAGTAACGCTTTACTTTAGCGTTTTTTCCTCACACACAAAATTAAGAAAACGTTTTACATCTACTTGGGGGTTTTCAGACTAGACTAATTTTTAATCCGCACAACTTTTGTTCATTCGTATATTCACACAAGACTAATTATGCTGGCATAAAATTGTGCACGTATACACAGCTTTGTGTGTGTTAGTATTTTCTTTGTTTATTTTTACCCCAATAAGCACAAATTTTTTGTGAATTCCAATGTTGGAATTTCGGTGTGAATCCAAGCTTGAATGACATTTCAGAATTTCAGCCTGGATAACGCTGCACTCGTGCAGAAGTCAATAGGACACTTCTACTCCAGTTTTCGTTATATAGACACCAGCCCCGGTGCACACCTCCATCTGCGATCAATCAGTAAAGACTGCACACACTTCAAACCCCTTTTGTGACCCTTTTCATGCCTCCCTATCCAGAAAAACTACTTGGGGCAGGATTCCAAAGTCTAGTTTTGTTACCATATAGTCTATCACACCTGCCCGCCGCAGGAGTCAAACATCTCCGACCCTTCCTAGAATGCCGGCGAGTCCATTCGAGCCTACCCTACGCATACCTGACTCACTTGGTCTAAGCAAGCTCCTAACCGCCATTCCAGCAACGACCTCCCCACTGGGAAGAAGATGTAGAATGATATCCAGCGCTGCCTGTGTTGTACCAATTCTGGCACCTGTAATGATAGTACCACATCTCAGGACCATTGTCAAGAACTTCCTTATGTCGCCCCTCTCAAGGGCCCACCACGGCTGCAACCCTCAGTACCTATCTGTGGAGTCCCTATAGGCATAACAGGCATTAAGAGCCTTCTTAACCCCCTCCTCTGCATTCGCCTGCCAAGATAACTTGCCATCCAGGATGATACCCATATAGATACTATAAATACATACATATAACAGTAAAACGTCGCTGCTAAAAGCAGTATAAAATAGAATCTGTTTTATTTTCTCTTAGTTATTAAATTTTATACATTTTGTAAACAAAACCAAATGTTTTAAAGAAAAATATAAGAACAAAACAAAATTAAAATAATATATAAAGTAAGGTGACTATCTTTTAAGTAACCATTCTTCACAATATTGAATGCAAGATATAACTACCTAGGTATCTTATACTCGTACAACTCTAAAATCAATATTGGTAGCCATGTTTTTTTAAGAACCTAAGCGTAAAAATTTGCAGCGTCTGGAAAAATTTAAAAAGTTCATTAGTTTAAATAATTTTGTATTAAAAATTGATGCAAATTATTTAAGAAAAGTGAGATAACCAGTTTACGCATAAAAGTGATAACAAGTTTAGTGAGAAAAGATTGAATTTTGAGTTTGCCGGGAGTAGCTGTCGCTGTCTTTAAAGGTAGCAGAAAAAGTGTGTATTAGTAAATTGATAAAATGGAAGCTCCGCCGACAACTGTCGATACTGCACCGGTAACCGGTGGCGTAGCACCCACACGGGGACGTGGTGGTCAAATGCGTGGTTCTTATGAGCGTGGTAGGGGTAGAGGTATGGGTAGAGGTCATTATGGTGGTATGGGTGGGCCAGGTGGTTATCCAACTCGTGGCGGTTATATACCACGTGGTGGAATGGGTGGACCACCTATGGGTTATGCAGGTCGTGGAGGTTTTGCACCCCGAGGTGCGCCGCCCATGCGTGGTGCTCCTGGTATGGGGGGTCCTGGCGGCTACCAAGGGCGCGGAGCTCCCCGTGGTGGTCCTTTAATAAGAGGCACAGGACGTATGCCATTGTACAGCCAACGTAAGTACATACTAAAAAAATCGATATCGCTTTTTAATGACTTATTTGTGTTTAGATATCTTTGTATGTATGTAATGTATTTTTATGTTTTTAACAGCACCAAAGCAGCATACCGGGGTGGATAATAATAAAACAGTCTCGCCAGTACAAGGCGGTGTGGCTAATCAGGTGGTAGCGGAAACAGAGGAAACTACAACAAGCGCCATTAAGGCAGAGCAAGTCGCTAGTTCTGAACTTAATGGTACAGCGACAATTGCTGCTGCAACTCCTATCGCTGCAAAACCCTTAACGACAGGTATTTCACCAAATTATAGAGGTCGCGGTAGAGGTGCTGGTGGACCTCGTGGGGGCGGACGTGGTGGTTATAATCCTCATAATGGCACTGCTGGAATGACTTCAGTGTATAGTGCCCCATACATGGGCGAACAGGGTGTAATACGTCGTGGTGGGCCACCTCGTGGTCGTGGGCACTATGCAAATGCTGGCATGACTCGGCCACCATTGATGCAACAACAGCCACATATTGTTAACACGCAAGTAACCCAACAAACATCTCTTAAGCGCGGCGCTATTGGAGGACCACCTGGTCCAAAGCGTGGTCGCTACGAGGGTGGACCATACTCTCAGCGTGCACCAACTCCCAAATATCATCAGGCACCTCATATGGCACCTCCAGCGACTTATGGTGTACAACATCAATCTGCACATCAACCACCACCTCAAAGGTATTTATAGAGCTAAAATATTTTTTTTTTTTTTTTGCTAATTTATATGCACATGAATATTTTTTCATTTCACATCTATATAAATACATATTGTTTTTTTTATTAACTTGTAGCCATCATGCTTATGCTCAACACGATCCCTCACAGACTATGGATCCATATGCTCATTCTTACGCTGCCCCCCAAACGCAGGCATCTTATAACGGCTATGGACAAACAACAGCTTATACTCATACAGCACCGGCGCATACTACTGCTCATCAAGCCAACAGTGCTTATGCAACACATGCTACTACCGAGTATGATCAGAGCCAATATCAAGGTTATAGGTAAGAATTTATTATTGAAAATTATAAATTTTTTAATAACAAATATTAACCTTAAGATTGCCTTTTAAGCCCTGTAGGTAACGCTAAAATCAAGTTATCGGCATATACCTATTTCTTTTTACCTATTTGCTCAAATTTGGCCGCCGCCGACTTGCTTTAGCTTTAAAGTGTAGCTAAATACATACATTTTTGAATGATTTTTTAACTTTTCGCATGAAAATGGATTTTTTTTATTTAAAAATATAATTTTATTTAGAGAATTATTTACATAAATTAAAATCGGCGGCTTCTAGCCTGTTTAAGCCGACTGTGAAACGTCGCCGGCATTCTATAGACGGCGTTGTCTTTTTACTCCGACTTGTATTTTTGGCTACGAAATTCGTTAAGATTTACATTTTAAACCTGTAGATGGATCTGCAGTCGGTTTTAAACGATTTGGATTTTTCTTTACTACAGTTTATGAAAGTTTTTATTGAGCGCACTAACAAAAAACAAGCCAGCTCTAGGGTTGTTGGTATATATCATGATACAAAGAACCAGGTAATCTCGTCGGCCCAGCTGATTATTGCCAAAATGTCAAAATTATGTCCTTCCTGTGAAAATAAAACAACAAAAATTATTACTCTTTGTTTTTTTACTATGAGCTGTTGTTGGACACTTTGGTACATACTAATTTGTAGTTGTTGCAGGCACGATATTACCTGATTAGTTGTGTCATGGTATATATGTATGTTCGATAATTAAATTTAAAAAGCGAACGTTGTCGGTATTAGTGCTCAAACTTGAAATCTAAAAACTGATGTGCCAAATAAATTTTAACATCACATTCTTGGGCTAAACTTTATCTGCTTATATTTTCTACTTGTTTCGAAAATAAGTTATTTGGGTTTCCAACTAAATATATAGATATGTTGGGAGCTAATTTGAACATTTAAGAAAATTTTAGTTTGTTTTTCAATACTTTGTCAAAAATAAAAAAAAAATAATGTTTTTTTTTTTAGTTCGGCCTACGGTCAACAAGATACACGCTATCAAACATATGGACAAGACTATACACAACAGTATGGTGCACCAGCTGTAGATTATAGTACATCGCAGGCAGATTATACACAACATGCTCAGCAAAGCTATGATGAACGAGCATATGCCGGTTATGGTAAGTCTCATTTTATATTTTTTTCACTTTGTTTTTGATTACATTTTCGTATGTCGGTCCGGTATTTCGGAAATAAAAAATAAAATATATAACTACCACTTCGTTTAATGCCCGGAAAAACAAACTTCTTTCTTTCTTCACTTAAACAGACACACAGTCATATCAGCAAAGCTACTCCAACTCTACTGGATATTATTAGATTTAATAATAAAATATGTAAAAGTAAAAAAAAACAGTTTGATATTAACAATTCAACCACTGTTATAACGCTGTGCGTGCCGACGATACAATTTGCAGCAACTTTGTGACATAATTCATTGAGCAACGCCAAAAAGTAAAATCATAGAATCTATAGATAAACAATTTTGTTAACAAAAATAAAATGGACAAGTGTGTTGCATGCCCCTTCAAACCTTTAACTAAAGTTACATTATAATATATAAAAAATAAATATTTAAATACCATACATAGAAACAAAAAAAGTTTTAAATAAGAATTTATATAAATTTTGAATTTCCTTTTTTTAATTAATTTCAAATTAATAGAATTTTGTAACACTAGATAAATAAGTGATTTATTTTATTAAAATTAAGCTACAAGTTTATTGAAAAATAATAATAACTATAATTACATTACAATTACAATTCAAATCGGACAAAGTAATTAGTCGTTAGCATTGACTTTTTGCAAATCAGTCGAAATACATAACTTTTTTTTCTTAGTTTTTGCTTAAGAATATCAATTATACAAACATACAAGCATATTTCTTTTATATTATTAATTATATATTTTACTATTTGACAATTTTATTATTCTTCTAGTTGCTTTACATATTTTTTTTTCTTTTTGACAAACTCTTCATATAAAATTTTTTATTTAATATTGTTTTTCTACGTTTGGACAAAATATGCAAATAAAAAGATAATTGTTTATTTTATCGATGACAAAAAACCATCAGCTATAATATAAAAAAACAAAACAAAAAAAAGTGAAAAATATATCTACATATGTATATGGTAATCAATTAAATATGTAATTTTAAGCTACAAAGATAAAATCGCTGCTGTATTTTTTTTTACTTCTTTTTAAGAAAACAAAAACATCTAAAAGATTTCAACAACTTTTTATTTAGGTCTTAAATTAAACTTAATGCTCTAAACACAACTGGTCCGAACGACGAATTTCGCACTACACGACGAATTCGTCTGTTAAAATTCGTTGCGTAAATTCGTTAAGTGAAACACATTTAGAACGAATAAAACAGCTGTGATAGAGTGACCATATTTTTTTAAAAAAGAAGCACTATTTGAAAAAAGTAATAATTAAAAAAAAAACTATTTAAAAAATATAAATACAACACTAAAAATACACTAATTGTATTTAATGCAACAAATAAAAAGTGAAAATGATTCTTAAAGTATAAAATAACATTATTTAATAACAAAATAAAAATGGTCACTCTGTGCCAAACTATTCGTCGTTCGTCTGCGTAAGAAATAGAAATAAACTTATCGCAGAGCTTGTTACGCATGACGAATTTTAGTCGACGCACTGTTTGTGTGCATTTTCATATACACATATGTGTTTTATTTTTTAAAACGAATATTCGCAACGAAAAATTCGACGTTCATTCCAGTTGTGTTTAGGGCATAATTTTTGCAGTCAATATTAAAGTAAAAGTATTGTAATTTAAAAATTTTAAAGAAAAACTGGGTCCAACATAGATCAGAGTAAATTTAATAATATTTTAAAAAATTCCTATAACAAAACCATAAAAAGATTAAGTAAGATTTCAGTCCCTGTCAAGTGCCCATCTTTCTTCTGGTATTAAATTAAAAAATGTTCTTGCATGGGACTAAAAATATAAAGAAAACCTAGAAAAATTTTACTCTAATATTGACTGATAAAAAGTGCTGTCAAATTTGTAAAATAGAAAAATTAAAAAAAAAGGCCAAAAAATAAGGCTGTTTTATAATCAAGATTATCATACGTATGTACTTATAAACAAACGTAAATATGTTAATCAAAGAGCTGCGCAAACACAAGGTCTTATTTCGTAAAACGTAATAAATGTAAACATAATTTTTATAAATTTTAATGCAGTTGTTTTTAAGCATTGACTTTTACGAAATACGAAAACTAGTATCTAGTAAAAGCTATATAGTTACCATTTTAATTACACTTTTGCTTTGCATTACGATATCCAAAAAAACCAAAAACTTGAGTATTTTGGGCTTGAATATCTTTAATAATTAGGTCTGTGTTGGAAAACCGTAATTTGTTTAAATTTAAATCTTCCTTAAATGCTAAGTCTGCTAGATTATTTTTGCTACAAAGGCAAAAAAGTCGAAAAAAGTGTTTGGTGCAGCTCATAAATGCAAACAGGCAGCAAAGAGCTTAGTTTTAACATTTTCTTCTGCGTCATTAAGATTTTAAAGATTTTCTAGCTTTAGCAATAAAACCCGAAAAATATATAAATTGCACTGAAAGAAAAAACTAATTTGTAAGCATGATATCTTAAATTTCAAAACAAAATAAACAATTGGAAATTAAAATATATATATAATTATATGATAACAATTATCTGTTTAATAAAAAAAAAATAAATCAAACTGATAAAAAAAAAATTAAAAAAAAAACAAAAATACGAGAATTTTATTAACCCTTTTAAAACAAAACTACCACAAGAAACCAGCAAAATTTTAAATTTTCTTATTTTTAATTTATTTTTATATTTATTTAAACTGTCTTTTAATTAAAAAAAAAAGCGATTAAAAAACATCAACTTATCAAAATGATACAAAAGAAAGATAACAAACTGTGATATTAAAAATGAACATTTCAAGTTAATGTGAACAACTTTTGGAAACAAACTGTGATATTTTTAAACAAGAAGACAAGCACTTGAAAAAGTGCATAATTAAAAAAAATTCTATATATTTCTTATTCATTTTTATAAACTTTGAAATTAAATATTAATTTCAAAGAAAACGTGCCTGGAGGTTAACTTATTTCTTATTGTTTTATGTATTAATTTTTGCATTCATACATATGAATTTTTTTGATTTGTATTTTTAAACCCAATGATGACATTAGTCAATGTCGAGGTTCCTTTAAAGAAAATTAATACTAATTTCCATTACAAATTAAACGTTAAAACCCTAGAAAAAAAACTAATCATATAAACATAACTTAAAACAGTGCTAAAAAATATTACATTATAAAAACAAAACAACAACAGCAAGAAAAGTTAAACAAATTTTAAGGAAAAAAATTAACAAAAACTCTTAAACTTATTAAAAAACTCAAAGAAGTTTCAAAATCTTGCAGTGAACATTTTTCTTTTAAGTTTTATATTATTTTTTAAGTTGAAAAAATTATAAATGAAATGAAAAACTAAACGGTAAAAAATAAGTAAAATATCAATGATATAATTTATTAAAAGGAATTGGATTATTTGATTTTTTTTGCAATTTTTTTTTCATTTACAAACCTTATGGTAAAATAAGAACACTCTCATGATTTATTTTCGAACTAAGCAGGCATATTCTGCACTTCATTTTGTATTTGAAATCACTTCAAAGTGAGTTTTTGGTGTTCTGAATTCTATTTTTTACGATTCATTTTTGTTTTGTTTCCAACATTTACATATATATAAACATAAGTAAAAAATAGCTACTTTTGCAGAACATAAAAAATAAAAAGTATACTCTTCAAATTGAAGTGATTTCAAATGCCAATAGTAGGTGGCTTCTTCTTGGAAATATAAAAAAATGCTTCGACAGGTTTTAACATTTTTTTACAATTTTTTCCCAAAATCGGGCATTTGAAAAAATTTAAAATATTTATGTCAAAACTTTTTTTAATTGCTTTGATTTAAACCTAAACCTAAAAATATAAGAGATTTTTCTTCTGATTCCTTAAGTTCCAAGAAAGATTATTCATTGCTTTATTTAAGAAAGTTTTAACAGTAACGCAGTGTAATCCTTTAAAATAGCTTATTTTTACTTTTGTTACCAGGGACCGTCATAATAATTCCAAAAAATAATTATTTTTCGATATTTATTTTTTTTTGCAAAATAATAATAATTTTAAAATTTTATAAAAATCAATTATTATAACAATAATCGTTATTTTTTGATTTTTATATTAATAAAAAAATAAAACAATTATTTCGCCAAAAAAATAATTATTTGTTTTTTAGTCAGAAAATCTAGTTCAATTCCATAAAAATGGTGTACTTCACTAGACTTTTCAATGTTTCCTTTTACATGATTACAAAATTAAAGTGTTTATACCAGAGATCCAAAAAAAAAAAATTATTTTTGAGTTTCCAAAGGAAAAAAAAAACGGGCAATGATAAACATTGTAGAGCCCATAGGTGTACATCATCTTAATGGCAGTAAACTATATATTCGGAAAATCATATATTTAGTTCTTGCTAAAAATAATAATTATTTTGTGGTTTCAATTTTTTTGGCAACATTTTTTTTGATTTTTATTTTATTTTTTTTCCACAAAAAAAAAATTATTTATGCAAACTATTTTTTCTAGAAAAATATTTGTTAATTTTTTTTTTGCAAAAAATAATGATTTTTTAATTTTTATATATTTTTGTCTATTGTAGCGGTCCCTGTTTCATAAAATTTTTTGTTTTTAAGTGTTGTGCTTTAAATAAATAAGAGTACAGGTTTAATATAATCCAATATTCCTATTTATTCTATTCAAACATTTTAAAAAAAATTGCTTTATATGAAATAATATAAAATAATCACAAAAAACTACATACAAAAAGAAAACTTACAAAACAAACCAAAAATTTAATCTCCTCAAAACATAACTAAATCAATTGGTTCTCAAGGGAATAAACCTTAAATAAAAAAAATTAAAAAAAAACGAGAAGAATTTTTACAGCCAAAATTGAAAAAAAGACTGATAAACACACTAACAAAAACTTCTAATTATCAGAAAAAATAAAATTACGAAGTTTATATAAGAGGTGGTAAGTGATATTTATAATTATAATATTTAAAAAAAATACATTTTTAGTTTTAATTAGTTAAAAAATAATTAAGTCTGTTGCCACGTTTATACATCTTTATTGCAAATAAAAATTTGAATTCTAAAATACACTGGGCAAAAAAATAAAAATGAATAAATTCAAAAAGTGTATTATTTTTTTGTTAAAAAAAAGTTTTTATTTGCAAAAAGCTTTGTATAAACTTGGTATTTGAATATCAACATATAAATAATTTTATTCCAGCAAAAATTAAAAATAAAGAAAACTTAAGCACAAGGCTTTAAACTTTGAATGGCTAAACCATGATTTACTTCATGATAATCAAGAGGAATTTATATTGTTAATATTTTTTAATATGCTTTAAAATGTTAACAAATAATACTTAAAAAAGTAAAAATATGCTGCTAAGCAAAATGTTTTTTTTTTATTATCTGCAAATCTAAATGTGTATTTGAAATAATTTGTTTTAAAACATTTTTTTTTGTTTTAAAGCGATGCGTTTTTTCCAAAAAAGGCCCTAAAGTAAACAATCACAAGAGTATAATATAATATTTATAATTTCTCAATTCACATAATTCAAAAAATTTTTTTCTTCTAAAATATTGACATTTTGAAAACAAGCACAGTACGATAAAATAATATTTTTCAATTCTTACGTAAATTAACTACGCGGCTATTTAAATAGTCGAAAGAAACTTGCAGAGACCTTGGAAAATTAAAAAATATACAAAAATTTTAAATAACTGCAACAACCTCTTGTGAAAAAGCATTAATTTATTTTTTTTAATATTTATTTTAGTTAAATTAATATACATACTTTTGTTTTTGTTGTTTATTATTATTTTACATAAGTTATTAATTTTTTTTATATAATTTTGTTAAAAGAAAATCATAATTTTAATTAAAAAAATTTTAATTAAAAATTAATAAAAAACGCAAAAATTAAAAAACATTTACAACATTAAGGGAGTGACAAAAAAATTAAATTGAAATTTTAAGATTATTTAAAAAGTATATGTTTGAAAATTTTAAAGCATTTTTCGAAAACTACACAAAAATTAAGAAAATATTTTGATAAAAACAAAAATATTTTACAAATTTTGTATAAATCATATTGGGGGCTTAACAATAATTGAGAAAATTTGCCTTAGCAACCCATTAAGGTTTTTTTTTTATTTATTACAAAAAAGAAGGAGAAAACACATTGTTGCCTTTACAATCTAATATTTTTAAGAACATCTTAGTACATTAAAAAACAACTGAAGAACGAATGATTTCTTATCAAAATGATAAAAACTACTCATTAATGAAGTACAAAAATATAAATTTCTCAAATGAAATTATTTTTTAAATAATATTTATTTAACCACTTAATTTAACTTGAAAGTTAAATAAAAAAAAGTACAAGTTTCAATTGATCGATATATTCGAAACAAACAACAAATATGAAACAAATAGAAATAAAAACTAATTAAAAAGCAATTAAAAAAAATTTCTAATACTCAATCGTTATAAAAAAAATAATTCAATCAATTTTACAAAACATCAACAGTTTTGAGGATTTAATTTTCTAAGTATCTTAAGGATTTAACGAAATTTATACTGAAAAAAAAATCAAAAATTAAAAAATTTTATTTATGAAAATAATTTGTTGCTTTTAAGTTTTATGTTTTTTTTTTTGTTTTTGCTTAATTTATAAACACTTTTCGTTTTGTTTTTACTTTGTTACAAAAAAGTTTTCTTTCTAAATAAATTTATTTGAAAAATCTACTATTCGCATTTTATATTTATTTCAATAAAGCCTATAGATTTTTTTCATAAAAAAATAACTTCAAATTTTTTCCGTGTCCTTTTACGCTTTTTACACGATCTTTAACCATTTAGAAGTTGAAAAGTCAAGTGTATTTTTTTATTTTCTGTGCAGATTTATCGGAAACCAAAAAAAGGTAAGTATGTATTTGCAAATAATGTTTGTAATAAAAGTTAAACAAAAAACGTGTAGCATTTATGGGTCCTATTTATAAACGAACAATAACTTTATAAAAAGTTTATAAAACATTTTTTTCAAAAAACATTATAAACATTTTATGAGTAAAACTTTTAAGAATTTACCCATTAATATTTAATAGCCCAATTCAAAGCTTATTGTAATTCAAACAACACTGTTGCAAGTTTGTTGCGCTAAGCTTTAAAAAAGAAAAAAAATAAATATTTAATCTTTAGGCAGCTCCTGCCCCTTGAGTAAATAAAGGAAATGGAATCCTACTTGCTTTCAAAAATTCTATTTTAAATAGGTATCATTGCTATTTTTTAATTAAACTGTCTAATATAAATATCGATTTGATGAAATGACGTAGTTGACCCTATCATAGGCAACTATGCCATAACCAAAACAGGGTGGTTAACTAATGAAATCCTAGGAACCAGGAACCTGATGTTTGCCGAGGCTTCTTAGCATTAATATATAAAATTTTTTTTAATTGGCCAAAAGAATTCTGCTATTATCATTGGCCTGATGGAAAAACGGTGATATTGATTTAAGCTTGCGTTTCTGATTTAATGCCGTCTTAGGTAAGTGTGCTTCTGTGCTATTTGAAAGCTTGTAGCCCCATCCCATTTAAATAATACGTTGAACGGATATTTTCTTATTTTTCGGTTTGCTCATCGACGTCGTCGTCAATTTTCAGCTGCTGTCAATTTAGCTGGCTTCGAATTCGGTGTTGATATGAAGGTATGTGTCAAGGCGCACTTATATCAGGTTAGATCGGTTCTACAAAAACAACTTAATCTTCAGACGAATGTTAAAGACAGACAACAAAAACTCACAAATTATTTTTTCTTCTTTTTGAGTTTTTCTTAGAAAATTACAGTTGTTGTTTGTAAAAAATATATAAACAGAATTTCACATTTTAATAACATTTATTTGTCGTTCGTCGGCGTAAGATATAGGAATAAACCTATCGCAGAATTCGTTACGCATGACGAATTTTGGTCGACACACTGTTTGTGTGCATTTTCATATACACAAATGTGTTTTATTCTCTAAGACGAATATTCGCAAAAAAAAATTCGTCGTTCGTCCCAGTTGTGTTTAGAGCATAAGTCTATACCATGGTGAAATTAATTAGGCGAACGCACCGCAGAGAGAATTTTTGACTCAAATTTTTTTCTTTTTTATTTAGGAGTTTGATAATACGGATCCAATTATTTCACCACCGTGTTGTCAAACTCCATATATAAAAAATAAAAAAGTAAGAGAGTCAAAAATTCTCTCCGGGATGCGTTCACCTGATTATTATTTTACCATGGTGGTGACTTGATCTGTTATTTATTAAAGATATTTTTGTAAATATGTATCACCTAAAAAGAAAGAAATCTTAGAATTTGAAAAAAATTTGGCAGAATATGACTTCGGGAGAAGCCAACTTGCTTCCTATACAATGGAAATCTTACTTTTTTTTTTTTTAATTGGGACATTAGAATACAATTTTTTTGTAATAGTTTTGAAGCCGATAGTTGATATAATATTCGAGGCATATTGTACCGGAAGTTACATGGAATTTAACAATTTTTGCGAGGACTATCAATCCCCATACTTCTTTCCAACCATTGTGTTTCCATAGATAAACTCATTTCAAAGTATCGACACCAACTTTCGTGATGCGAGAGACACCATAGCGTTAAAAAAATCCAACTTTGAAAGTGTACAACGCCATTATGGTAGTCGAGAGTACACATTTTTTTTGGTTTTCTAAATTTTAATTTTTAGTTCATTTCTAGTTTTGATGCCAAGTGCGGTGTGAAATATTGGAAAAACCAACGGTTTTATTTGCACACAACAAATATAGGGCCTGTTCGGAAAAGCATCACTGCGCTGCAACATGCCATTTAGGGTAGCAAAAAGCATATTGGATGCACTATGATTTACATCGAAAAATAGGGGCTTAACAAAAAATAACTAAAACTGTAGCATTTTTAAACTTTTTCAAAACTTTTTTTCGTAGTTTGCGCTCGTGATGCAGTGCAGCAATTCATTTCCGAACAGGCCCTATATTTTCGGCACTTCAAAAAAGGAAATATGTGTGTGTTTTAAATTATCAAATGCGGCACATACATATAAACAATTTTTGTCTTTTCTTGGTTGAATTTTAACAACTGCTAATATATTTTTTAAAAGTGATTAAGATCATATGAATTTATTTAAAACAAATGCCTTTTTTTCATGCTTTTATTGAAAAAGAAACAATTCTCTATTGTTTTTCTCAAAATCACCTTGCTGTGCCGTGCAACAAATAAAAACTCACACAACGAGATAATAACGCTGACCTTAAATAAACTAAATAATGTTGTAGTGCATGATGTTGTCGGGCTTGACCAACTATAGTTTTTTTTACTTGCCATTAATGGTTTCATTGTCGAATAAAGATAAAATTTTGGGGGAATATTTATAATTTTTTTTTGTTATAAACCGTTTATAAAGTTGTATAGTTCGCTATATGAGTAGGGCCATTAGCTCTTTATGAAAAATTCAAATAATTTGAAAGCAATATAAAATAGTGTTTGTTTGTCATTCAAATTAAAAAAAATTTAAAACATAAATTAATAACCAGAAATAAAAAACTTTTTTTTACCCTTCACTAAAGATAATAAATTTAAATTCCTTATTTCAAACTACAAGTTTAAGTTTTATTTTTCTTTATTTATTTTTTTTAGGTTCTTAAAAGTAAAGATTTTTTAAATAATACGTTAAAATGATTTTAATGAATATAAATTGAATGTATTTATTGCCACTCTGCCCCATCATATTGCGTATAATTTACAATTTTTTTTTCTTTTAAATAAAATGGTTAATAAGCTAGAAAAACTAATATTAATTTATAATCAAGTAATTTCAATTGGGGGTTATTATTTAATTTATGTACATATTATTTTTTAATTTCAAAATACAATATTACAAATTAATGTGTGTAATTCGATATTGGTTCGTGGTGGTCGTATTGTAATATTACAAAGAGATCAATTTCGATATTCATAAAAGTTTTTTTATGTTTTTTTTTTAACATTAGAGTTTTGCAAAATAATTATTTTAATAAAAAAAAATTTTAATTTAGGAAAACATTTGCTTTTATAGTTCTGTTAGCCATGTAGGGTGTTCCAGGGAGGTTTCATGGGTCTGTTATCTGGGGATTTGTAAACTGTTTTAAAGGTTTAACGTCTTTTGCCAAATCGCAAAAAGACGTGGTCGACATCAGTACGCTTGCCATAGTTGTTCATAAGTTCATCCGATTTGGAAACCAAGGCTGAAAAGAAATTAAAATTATGCTTGATTGTTTATAAAAGTTGCAGCAATTTGTTGTTAAATTAGCCAAGTTAAGTGTATGTGTAACATTGTCACACTTAAGGTTGCTCCTTTTGTGATATGGTTCAGTGTCATTCAAATATTTCGATACTTTGCTATTTTTGTTATATATTAAAACAAAAACCAATACTTACTGGCAGCCTCGTTGTTTATGTATGATCTCAGAGCTGATGTTATCTGGTCTGAGTTTTCCAAAGCCATGCAAACCTTTTTAATGTGTATGGGCATTTCCTCAAGAATACCAGGTTGGCACAGTGGAGCCATAGTGGCACCATAACATGTTGGCAAGAAAGCAAACAAAATAAGGGTGCAGGCAATAGTCGATATAATTTTAGTAAACATCCTTGAAAATTATAAACGAAAGAAAGGGAAACATTAATTACATTTATATTAAGTACATACATAAGTATGTATGTCAGTATGTCTTGTGTTTGTGCTTATATTATTTAAACTTTGCACAAAACATCTTAATTTTTGTTTTATAACTTCTTTTTGCACAAATATTTCAAAATGCGTTATTTTTTCCATTATTTTAATTCTTTGATTTTTTTCTCGCTTTGCCATAAGGGAGTTAAAACAAATAAAAAGTTTTACGTGTTCTTTTTGATTGTAGTGCTGGTATAAGGGAAAGCTCCAAGACAATGTAATTTGATTCATGATTTTAAATGGAAACAAAAAAGAAATTTATTTTCTAAGCAACAGTATTTGTTACTTAACATTAACCCATTTTTACCACGAGCAAGTTGGCTACTCTGTAGTGTGATTCCATTTAAAATTGTTCAAATTTTTTTGCTTTTATAATGGGAGTTCGAAATATTTTTCTTTCAAATAGAAACACAGAGTAAGCCCCTGATTGTTTTTAAGATAAAAAGGCTGGGCCTGACATGTTGACTTTTAGTTTAATTCTAATGGGTAACTCGAAATCACTTCTGTTACCCCACTAAAGATTCTTCATATTAGGCATTCATGTCCTAATCTTCTCATAGTATTGACCCATTGGTGGTCTTACAACTTTCCTCTTATATATCAAAACCATGGCCGTGCCACTACTACTTGAAAAAGAGTAGGGTCTGAAGTTAAATACATTCCACACAAATGTTAATTATGTTCCACAAACTGTTAAATAATATATATTTAAAAAACCTGGATTTTTATAACGAAAATGAAATTTTTAAAATTTTTTTGATAATAATTGAAAGAAAACAAATAAATCTATAACATTTGACAAACAGATTATAAAAAATTTTAATTAAGTGTTTATTTAGAGACGATGAATGAGTTGATATTCAAGTGACTAGGCGGGCCATTTTGGACAGACCTGAATAGGGTTGCGATACATTAGGTGAAAAAACTTTAAGTGTTACGCGGGCCATTTTGGACAGACCTAAAAAGGGTTGAGATACATTAGGTGGAAGTGCTTGACGAGTAATAGGCATAACCGAAGTGCTTATATTAGGTTTCCCAGAAAGGGCGCTACAGAGAGTTAAAAGTTTATATAATGACGCCCTAATAAAAAAAATTCTAAATGTTACGCAGGTCATTTTGGGCAGGCCTGTAAGGGGTTGTGTTATACCGGGTGAAATCCCTTGATGAGTATATAATTAACCCTAATCCGGCTACACAGTTAGTTTGTTTTGATGTTTACAATTTGAAAAAAAACTTAACTATATCGGTTCAGTGGAGATACAAAAATTCTAATGTGAAGGACATTTAAGATTCAGCACAGCCGAATATAGCGCTCTTACTTATTATTACTTATAAAAAAATGACATAAAAAGAACAAAAGCTCCGGTAATCGGGATTTGTTTAATATCGAAATATATTTTTCTGTTTGACTTATCTAAATATGCTGCATTTAATTAAAGAATAAAAAAAGGTTTTCAAGAACAATTAAAATATTAAAATCGTTGTTAATTATTGCGTTTTTTTAAAATAATAAATGCAAAATTTTAAAAATTAAAATAAGCAAAAAAATTATGTAACACTTGTTATAATGGAGTTACCCATCAGTAAAAAAAGGAAATTTCTGCTTATCATTCTAAGTCCAATTTTATAAAAGTTTATAGTTATAAGATAAAATTGAAAAGTTTTTTTAGATAAATACCCTTGAAGGATCATAAAATAACAACTTAAAAATTTGAGTATAAAAATTTTATTTATCGAAATTTTAATCAATTTATACCCAATAGTCAGGTAGGATCATAAAACCGTTGATAAAGAAATTGATACATGTAGCTGAAACAGGTAATAAAGTTTGCTCAGACACATAAACTTATGTTAAAAATATCCCACAATGTGAGTTTTTGCTCCTTAAAGACTTTTTAAATATTTTAGAATCTTAAATTGGAAAAACTGAAAACTTTTTTTTTAAATAAATCTCAATCGTTTTTGTAATGTGTATTTATAGTTTAAGACAAATGTGTCCCATTAACAATATTGGGGTGCGTTTGTATTTATGCAATGAAGTGTAGCAACGTTTATGTTTAATATTCAAAACCTTGATCGTCTGCGGTCATTTTCATAAGTATAAAATATTTGAATTTATTTGTAAAATTTTAATACACCCTGGAAAATGTATATTAAGTACTACGTAAGCATTGCTCTTTAGAAAAAGTTTTATTCACTTTATAACTTTGCTTTTGTAATCACACCTTAAAGCATTTCCAAATTGCGACAAATTACAAGTAAATTATTTGTTTTTGCATTGTATTAAAAAAAATTGAATAAACATTAATCTGGATTAACCTGGGTGTGTATTTGAATTATCCTTCCGGCAATATTTAATGTTGCTTTACCAATTGCTATTGTTGTAGTTGTTGTTTTGTAAAAAAAAGGCAAACAAATTCGACTGTAGTGGCATTAGTTCTTAAGAAGTGTAAATCACATTAAAACATGTTGACAATATTTTTCTTTTATGTTTTTCTTTCCAAGATGCTAAGCACTGATTGACGTTAATAAAGTGTAGATGGATGTATAGTTTTGAACATAACTATCATCTTTATTATCATGACAATGAAACGATGTTGTCCCAGTTTAAGTAATAAGTAAACTAAGAGTAAAATATAGAGCATATGTGTAGACTTAATACAGGTACATATGTTTGTTCATAGATATACATACATACATATGTACATACACATGTACAAACATTATACACAGGATACAAATATGTTAAAAGTAAGACATATTGTTATGATTTTATTTAGGGGATTCACAAGGTGTTCTATTTGTCCTATTGTCATAAAATTTCACAATGGTTTAAAAGCCTTTACCAACTATTGGACACTCGGCGCAGGTATAAGTGGAGTTGTTGTGACAATTTAATAAGCAAATTAAACGAGGTAGTATTTTTTAAGAACAGTTTTTGTATAAAAGGCAACAGCACCATTGTGAAATTTTATAACAATATGACAATAGGACATAATAGGGCACCTTGTGAATCCCCTAATTATGTTTTTAACCAATTTTGTTTTTTTAAGTTTAATTTGTTTAATATGGAGCTGCCTTAAGAAAAAAAATCATTAATTTTATCTTTATTTTAATTTAATTTTTAACATTAATTTTCATAATTTATTTAGACTTTTTGTAATTAATTTGTTACTTGTTGTATGTGCTTTGACAAATTTACAAACATACCCATGGTCACAAACATAAACCGCTTACTCAACTTAAGAAAGAACCGAGTTTTATATATTATCGTGATCAGCAGAAAATGCTAAAGTTTTTCCTCAAACTTCCATTTCTCTAACAAAATTTTTGTTCCAAAAATATATATAAAAAAAACATGTTTTTTTTAAGTCGCTTTAAACTCTATTAACATTAGTTGTGTTCAATAACTTTCCAGTAAATACTAGCAACGAGAGAGTAAAAAGAAATATTTCAAAATTGCTCTCAAAAATATTTAAAAGTAAATGAACACTTTTACAGTCAAAACTTGCAAGCAAATGTATTTTGTTATTGTAAATTTATAAAAATTTTAAATTTAAATTTTTTTTCAAAGCATAATGACAGAAAGGCTGTGAATAATTTTTGATAGCAAAATTTTTACTAGCAGAAATTATCAGAAAAATTTTTGTTTCTAAACATACTACGCTCTTTTTTGGCTCTCTAGCTGCTAATTTTTTGTGTACGTGAACACTTACTAGTAATAATTATCGAAAATAATTGATAATTTTCTGTAAATGAACACACCTATTATCAAATATCACCTAAATGTATCACAAGATATAATTTTATTTAAAAACACTATATGGAATAAGGTTGCGTACGCAAAATAAATTATCACACATATTTAAGAACACATTAACATATAACCCGTTCCTCAATCCAATTTTAATTTTTTATTTGTTTAAGTATCTCATTAGGTACTTTAAGTTCAATTACTAATTTTGGTAGAAAAATATTGCACTTTAGTGTGTTCTTATATATAATTTTTTCCTAAACAATAATTTATTTTTCAAAAACTTTTTAGAATATTTAAATTGAATTATTTCAAAAGTATGTTTTTTGACTTAGACCATTATTGCTCGTGACTACAGATACACTGTGTGTAATTTTTTAAGTCATGGAAAAATAACCATATTCGGACATCACTACGTGAAAGAAGACCAAAAAAGAAAAGACCCGTGTCTCCCAGTTTTGCCCAAAGTCATGCACTTTTTTTGTTATGGGCCCCCAAAGATTTGGGGCCTTTTTGCCATTTTTGCAAAAAGTGATAATTTTCTCAGGCTCATATCTTGTGAACCGTTCGGAATTTTATTTTACTCTTTGATGCAAAGTTGTAGCCCTTTTTAAAAGGAACAAAACTAATGAACATAAAAAATTAAAAAAAAAATTATTTTAAATAAAAATCGCAAAAAACTTTAAAAAATTCAAATTTTTTTTACCTTTTTTCCCCTGTTCAGGTCCATAGGTAGCAAACCGTTCAAAATTCAAGGAAACAGTCAACTACAAAAATTTACCTTACATCCCAATAAACAACTTTTAAG
This sequence comes from Melanophora roralis, assembly GCA_963583895.1. Taxonomy (NCBI): domain Eukaryota; kingdom Metazoa; phylum Arthropoda; class Insecta; order Diptera; family Rhinophoridae; genus Melanophora; species Melanophora roralis. Next base: position 123,077,781 of record OY757187.1, read on the forward strand.
AACATATAAACTTCCTAGGAATGATTCTTAATACCGTTTAGGTAGCGCTTAGGTAGCCGCAAAAGTTAAAAATTTCCCCCAAAATGTGTGTATGTACATACATGTAGTTATGAAGTTATCTCTTCCTTACGTTTAATCAAATTGCCTTAATTACATATATTGTATCTGTCTTTAGTGTAATAGAGAACTCTAGTGCATATAAATATGTGTATATGCATGTGAGATAGCCGCGAAAAGTCTTGCAACCTAAACAGGTAGGCAAACTTTAAAATTGCAGGAAACCCTAAACAACAAAATACATCATACACAAATCGCAATAATGATCGTTAACGGCCTTTAATTAAATTATGTACATACTTTTTTTTTCTTTGTTATTACTTTTTAATGATAATTGTTTATACCACCTATAAATTACCCATGTACTTACCTGCTACCTATTTTTGTAATAAGTGAGGACAATCCAAAATAAAATAGCAATTGGATAAATTTAAAAAGAAGAAATTATTGCACCCAAACTTATCAATAAATCAACTACAAAAATTTACCTAAGATTTCAGTAAACAGCTCACGCGATCACGCACCGACCGCACACGCATCAAGGAATGCAGATCACAATATAAAAGCGACGCGACTCCCACATCGAGGCATTACACAGCGCGACGTCAACAAGATCTCAGCGGTGAAAGTTATAGAGAAAGTTCTTCAGCATAATTCGCACACAACATTGGCAACTGACAATTTCAATATGCAGTGTAAAAATATTTATTTCTTTTGCTACATTTGCGGTCATCAAATCAGAAAAAATAATTCTACAAGATTTCAAAAGGAAAAGAATCTTTTAACAGGTGAATTTAAAAGAGCATATAAGTTATTTTTGGACGAAATAGATTTGAGCAGTGAAAATTACACACCTAACGCAGTGTGTCGCCAATGTTATAATAATCTCATAGCATTATTGAATGGAGGCAAACATAGTATGAAATATTGTAAGCCGGTAAACTGTATTAATCGCCCAGGTGATCAGGGTGGAACCAGTTCTTATGCATGCGTTAATTACACATCTTGATTAAATAGACATGATGAGAAGAACAAAATTTATAAAGCAACTGTAACAGCCACACTTTCAGTACTTGCACCCGAAAATTTTGTATTCCCAAGGCCGCAAACTCCAGATCGTAGGACAGAATTTACAGAAATGACTACAGCAAGTGGTGTTACTAATCAAGATCGATTTGATAGCGAATATGAGCCCCAACAGGAAAGAGATGGACCAAAACTAATAACTAATAAAAAATCAAATTCTACGAAAATAAATGGAAGATTTGCTGTGATTTGAAGGTCATTAATATTTTGCAAGGAATCATCGATGAGGGCGGCTTTCCAAAATCCTTTTGTTTTCTTTGTAATTGGGATTTGCGCTCACCTGTAAATCAATTCCAATGTAATTCATGGGCCCAAGGAGGAAGTGTGCAGAAGCAAATGAAACAACATAGACTTAAGAATGCACCTTTAATTGACAATACAATGCGGAACCGCAAGCAAGAGAATGGGTGAAAGAAATGCTGTATTATTTTGAGAAAATCGGCATATCGATGACGTTAAAGCTGCATTTTCTTCATTTTCATTCTGACGACTTTATTAAAGGACTCCCTACCGAATCCGATGAGCGAGGAGAACGGTTCCACCAAACCACAATGCCCATGGAAAAACAGTACAAAGGCAAAAAATTCGACGCATTGCATGCAGAGGTAATATCAATTTTATTGTTGCATGGTCTTGTATTATTTTTGATTTCTTATCTAATTCATTTTAGGTATGTTGGTGGAGTCACAAGATAACCCTTTATGATGTTAATAAGGTATGTGAAAAAGAAAAAGCTAATGATGGAAAGCAGTCTGGAAGCAACGTGCCTGTGGACACCATAAGTTCTGAATCAGCGTCAGATTCGGACGACGATTTGGATCCTCAACTTAAGATAGCGCGATTTGCAAGTACAGAGACATCAACGAATATTTTTTTTTATTATTTTTTTGTAATAGACAGCACAGTATCTCAATGTTGAAAAAAATAAAAAACAAATGAAATTCAAAAATTTTCGTAAAATTTTTAACTTTTGCGGCTACCTAAGCGCTACCTAAACGGTATTAAGAATCATTCCTAGGAAGTTTATATGTTCTTAAAAGTTGTTTATTGGGATGTTAGGTAAATTTTTGTAGTTGACTGTTTCCTTGAATTTTGAACGGTTTGCTACCTATGGACCTGAACAGGGGAAAAAAGGTAAAAAAAATTTGAGTTTTTTAAAGTTTTTTGCGATTTTGATTTAAAATAATTTTTTTTTTAATTTTTTATGTTCATTAGTTTTGTTCCTTTTAAAAAGGGCTACAACTTTGCATCAAAGAGTAAATTAAAATTCCGAACGGTTCGCAAGATATGAGCCTGAGAAAATTATCACTTTTTGCAAAAATGGCAAAAAGGCCCCAAATCTTTGGGGGCCCATAACAAAAAAAGTGCATGACTTTGGGCAAAACTGGGAGACACGGGTCTTTTCTTTTTTGGTCTTCTTTCACGTAGTGATGTCCGAATATGGTTATTTTTTTTCGTGTTGCACTGTGATATACAAATGCATATAAATGCCTATGCATATGTGAGCTAATGCATATGTATGCTTATGCATACGTGTTTAGAACAATCATTCATTGAGCAACGTGTTATGGTTGCTGTTGAAAAGATTAATTTTTCATCGCTGGTTAACGTTTTCGAACAATTGTGAAATTTGACAATTTGTGCTACGTCCACAAATAAAAATTTGGCCGAGATCAAAATCATGATGAGCATAATTTGATATTTGTTTGATTTTAAAATTTTTTATTTGCATAAATCGTTAGTTTTGTTGGCTTTTTTTGTCCCTTTTATAGAAACTATATTTACCCTGCATCATCTACATACATGTGTACATATGTATGTATTAGCCTTTGTGCTGATGTCCTTATAAAATTTTGCTCGGGCCCTAAAATTGGTACAAGGACAGTTAAAATGCGCAAGTGGACCCGGTATTTGACGCTGTGCTCAAGTTATAAACCTTTTTTATTTTCCTAAATAAATTTCGATTAGGTTTTACAATTGTCTGATAAGATCTTCAGCATCTTACAGAAGTTATGTGGATCTCTCCACATAATTTGTGACCTCACTTTTCATTCCACCATAAGAAATTTTGCCTTCAATGTGGACAGTATCACCGGCTAAAACACACTTAAATCATATAATCCCCTAGGACAATTTGGGCTTCTCTCTCATGATATAGACGCTAGCTCCACTGTCCTCATCCTCCTTAAATCCGTACACAAAAACTGCACCATCCTCTCACAGACTATCAGATCTCAATTAACAATCTTTCCCAGTGACTATTACCAGGGGCGTTCGACCTATACTAAGATCCTTAAGACCAATTTCTCATTATATTCTAGTGCGGCAAAAGTTCAGAAAATTTCCTAGTCTTTGTATATTGGTGAGGGTGTATATTACTTTGTTATTTCGTTTGTAAATAAAACCTACGATATTCATTTGCGACCCCATATAGCATATAGATAGGCTGTATTCCAAAACGCAGTTTGCTTTGCATTAAAAATTTTCAACTTCTTCCCTTATACACTCCTTACTATTTTAACACAGTTTTTTTGCTTCCAGGACATAAATATAGCTGTAAACACTCATTTGGAAGTAGAAGATATTATCAAAAACCTCATCTTTGCTTTCAGAAAGAACTTGAAATTTTGTGATGCAAAGCAAAATGCGTTTAGGAACACAGCCATACTAATCGATTAAGAAGCCGATTCAGCCATGTCCATCTGTCTGTTGAAAACAAGTGTGGGGCCAAGTTAAGCCCTACGACCGTGTTTTGGTGGCACACTATCAGAAATATTCCTAACAGGAATTATGGACCTAAATATAACGTTAAACTTGCGATAACCCATTTTAATAATACTAATGCAAATTACTTTAAATGCTTTGCTTTTGCATAAATAGCTTCAAGACGGCAAGCTAATTTGGGGAATACCTTAAGAAAAACTAGATCGATCGAAGCAAGAGGAGCGGTAGTCGTCGTACAACCAGATCATATTCTTAAGATTTTAACACGATATATGTATTTTAAACACTAAAACAGCTTTCGATTTTAAACTTAATATAAAAACAAAATTCTACTACAATGTCTACATTTCGTAAAGAAAATAAGTTTGATAGGAGCAAGGGAAATTGTAACAATTTTTACAAAATTTGTGGAGGGAAATATATCAGAAACTGTAACAATTATCGACTAAGAACCAGCTAAGTTATAGTTAAATTTAAAAAGATTTCTATATTTCCAAAGAAAAATTTGTTGGATAGGAGAGCTATTTTCGGCTGTGCCGAATCTTACAAACCCTTCACATTGGCCTTTCGAAACTCTGAACTTTTTTATTTTTATCCATTTCTTTTTTATTTATGAAATATTTCTAATTTTTAAATAGGGGTCGGTTTCATATTTTATCCTTCTAGGGGGACTACGGAGAAGTTGTATGGGTTTTTAAAATTTTGTATGGCAACCCCCTTAAGGGGTAAATATAGGATGCATTCCAAAACGCAGTTTGCTTTGTATCACAAAATTTCAAGTTTTTCCTGAAAGCAAAAATGAGGTTTTTGATAATATCTTCTACTTCCAAATGAGTGTTTACAGCTAAATTAATGTCCTGGACGCAAAAAACGTTGTCAAAATTGGAAGAAGTGTATAAGGGAAGAAGTTGAAAATTTGTTATGCAAAGCAAACTGCGTTTTGGAATTCAGCCATATTCTAGGAAAATGTTTGCAGGAAAAATGAGTTGGGGGTCAGTACTACATTTGACCTATCCACGGGCAACCGGACAGCTGTAGGGGAGGGGCCTATTTTAAAGTCCCACCGCCTCCATTAGGCGATGGAGATAGGAAGTAAGTATGTTTTATGAATATATTTGAGAGGGGAAACTAACGGGAGTCGATAGTACAATTTATTTCTCTAAGGCCGACTCTTGGTAAGTTATGGGCGTTTTTACATAATTTTTGTAAATTTTGTATGGTAACCTCCATAGGTGGGAAACTCCTTTGTTTAAGAGCAAAAACTTATGAAATTCGGTAGACACTTTCTTTCTCTAAGGCCGACTTTAAGGAAGTTATAGGCGTTCTTACATCATTTTTGTAAATTTTGTATGGCAACCCCCTTAGGTTATGGAGATAGGGGATAAGTATGTTTTAGGAATATATTTGAGAGGGAAAACTAATGGGGGTCTGTGAAACCTTTTTTTTTCTCTAAGGACGACTCCGGCGAATTTGTAAGGGTTTTTGCCTTAACTTTTTAAATTTTGTATGGCAACTCCCTTAGGGGCTGGTGACTGGGGGTAAGTATGTTCCACAAAAATGTTTGTAAGGAAAAAATAATTGGGAACGGTCTTTCATTTGACCTTTGTGGGAGCACCCTGGAAGCTGTGGGAGCGTTTAAAATAAGTTAAACTTTGTATGGCAACTCTGTTAGGGGGCGGAAATAGAGTGTAAGTATGTTCCCCATTGCCCCCGTGTAGGGAAAAATCCAGGGCGGTTGTAGAGGTTTTTATGTACAAATTTTAAAGTAATAAACAGAGGTAGTCGTGGTTCCTAGTTTATATCTCGGCCAGTTATCAAACAATTTTGCTGAATTTCAATAGCGGCTGTTCGCAGATATTTCTGATAGTTAGACTTGGTATACCAATAACAAGTCTAACCGACATCGGGGGGCTTTAAAAAGTTGATTTCAACCATAACACGGACATCGCTAAATCGACTTCCTTATCTATACGGACTAAGAAAATACATACGTAATGGGGTCGCAGATGGATGTTAAAGGAATCACAGACGGAATTACAAATGTATATACCCTTATCACTTACATATGTGAAGGGTATAATAATTTTAATTTTCTGAGATAAATTTTTTTGCAGCATAATTATTACGGTCCCAGGTTTTAAGCTCCAAATATAACAATTTGGAGTTATGATACTATTAAAATACATTTTTTTTTATCAATTTGTTTAATATACATTAAACTTTAAGATGCCACAACATAAACTTTTTCTCAATGTTTAAACAACACTTTTCTATCACATAATCAATAGAAGGAGAGAAAGGAAAAACTTACATTTTGCTTTATGAATTAAAGTTGTCTAGTTAAAAGGTAAATACAAAAAATGCTCAGAACTTTTTATTCAAATACGTGTTGATTACTTTAGTTGTTCACTTGTTGAGCTTAAAAACTTTACTGATGGTCTTAACGAAAGGACAACCGCTTTTATTTACATTTGGCCAGAAGTATCCTTTCAAAAGAATTAATACAGTTTTCCTATTGGCTATCTTATTTGATTCGTATAAAAGACGATTAAAACCGATTTAATTTGTTGCTTATAGGCGTTACCATATGACGCCCCCACATGCAGGACACTAACCAATACATAAACACACTAATGCCAAGCTATAAGTTTTTCATTTGCAATTGGGTGTGGGAAATTATAATGAAGGGAATTATAAGCTTTTAATACGTATATGTTGCATAATTGTTTAATTGTATTAGAAGTCCTTTAATGTCCTTTTAACGCTCTTAATTGAATATATATATACTCATACTTACAACATAATGTTTTAATATTTTAAACATTTTTGTTTGTTTCAAACTTTTGTGAAGGTATATAATTGTTTTTAACTTTTTTTTTAATATGTTTTGTTTGTAATTAATATTATTTTGCAATTTTATTGTTATCCTTTCTTTACTTATAAGATTATCTCCAATAGCAAGAAAGGTAAAAAAACATATGTATCATGTAGTTATAAAGATGCTTGTTTAGACAAAAATAAAAAAAAGAAAAACAATTCCGACTTTTTTTCCTTAATAATTTTTATAAAGGAAATTCCAAAAAAACTTTCTATATTTTTGAATGTCCTTTTGTTGCTTAATTTAATTTATGTTTTGTGTTATTATAGCATAATTCAATATTTTTTATTTATATGTGCTGCCCTATAGAGTTTTATGTTAAAAAAAAATTGGAAATTTGGGATTTTGGGATTTTATAAATTCTTGGACTTTATATTTAAACGAAATTTGCAATTTTCGCTCCAATTTTTTTAAACTGGTTCTTGCTCCCACCGCCATCAAATGTTGCTTAAACTACGATTAAATTTTAAAATATAAAACAACCAAAGACTGTTTTGTTTTGTTTAAAAAAGCCATTTGTTTGATTACTAAGTAAGTCTTTGAGTAAAGACATTTGTATTAAAGGTATAAACATATGTATGTTAAAAATTAATCTATCATTACCACTTGGTCCTTATACCGATGAACTATGTATTTGTGCAAAATTTTATCAAAATATCTGCAAAAACACGACCTGTACTAGACGGACATACTCTAATCGGCTTGGGAAGTGATTCTGAGTCTATCGGTACAATTGAAGGTGGCTCTTAAATAATTTTTTTTGGTTCTTACAAATATCCGTAAATTTTTGTCACCTTTGCAACCTGTTATATTTAAGCAGTGGTGCCCAGCAAGCGAAAATGATTTATGTGAATGTAAAACCCAATTAGTGTTTGTCCCCCAGAGACACTTTTGGCTGACATTGTTTTCAAGACATGCATAGAAATATCGTTAATCTCTACATGATTCTTTCAAAGCCCAATTTTTACACCCGGCTGAATTAACATAAAGTTTTTATTGCTATATACGCTACTTTTTTTCAATAAAAAATTTTAAATTAGATGTCACCGAAGTCCGGCTTTCTAAAATACCTTTTAGAACAACACTTATTTACACTACACATACCCTAACGAAAATGAAATAACTTCCAATCAAAAATAATAAAATAACTCCCATTTTGTTTGAAAAACTTATTTATTTCCCCTATCCGTGTTAGCAAAAGATTTTATTTAAATTCCAGGACAAAAAATTTAGACGAAGTTTAAGTTCAAAACAGCATTCTCAGAAGAGGAGACATTTCATTTACTTATTTTTTTCTTAACATTTCACTGATAGACATACTTAAACCAACAACAAACCAAATTAATTGTTTTTTAACTTTAAAAATTTTTAATCATAAAAATTAATTTAAGTTTTATTTAAAATTATTTTTTTTTTGCTCGGTACCGATCTAGGGAAGATATGTACGCACACTTCCCTTCTTCAAGCAAACAGGATCTACCTTTAATACTTAAATAATAGGTTTATTATTGTTAAATTATTAATATAAAATTTTAAAAAGAACAAACAAATTTTTCGAGATTCCTGAAAATGATTTATGAAATCCCACAACCCCTAAACACAAAAATGTCTGGTGAAAGGAAAACTCTACATCTAAAATGTGGAACTTTTGCTAAAAATATCTTTCCTCCCCCATCAGTCTTTTTTTGTATTTAATAAAATTATTTTTCTGATGCAACAAATTGTTATTTTTTTTTTCTCAAAATATGTATCCTTAAAGCTAAATAAAGATTATAAATCTAACAAAAAATAAGATATTTCGTGAAAAATGCTGTTATATTTTAAAAAATATGCGGAATTTTTTGTCAATCTTTTAAAGCAAACAATTTAATTTACTAATATTTTTTTATATTCTTTAACAAATGGTGGTCTTATGATATGGTAATTAAATCATATTGTAATATCATAATTAAAAAAAAAATGTATTTCATGTAATTTTTGTTATAATTTTACAATGAACCAAAAATGTATGATAGTTTTAGTTAGTTATGGGTACAGCGATTAACGGCGTATACCTTTTATTTGTGAAAAGTTGTATTGGAACAGAGTAATTTTTAAAGCATTTATAGTCCTAAAATGGTTATTCCAGAGTGATATTTCGCCATAATGACAGCAATATTACTTGTTTTTAAGTTTGTATTAGTATCACCGGTGTCCCGGTAAATCAGTGGGGCTCCCCGGTAGATCAGTGGGGTTGCCCCGGTAGATCAGTAGTAAGTGCACGAATCTAGCAGTCTGGGGGTTGTGGGTTCGATTCCCACCAGAGAACCTGAAAAGTCTGCGTCATTCTTCTGTTCTTTCTTTCTTATCCTTCTTTAAATCTCTTTTCTTTCCTTCTATCCCAACCTATTCTATCTGCCTCTCCAGGTAACACAAAGGCACCAAATAAAGCGTACCCAAGTGAGCTGTATCCTTTCCTTTAACGGCTGCTTGTTCTACCTTACATAACCTATACCAAAAATAGGATCTGGGCTTAAGTCAAACAGACAGAAGAATACTTCTACTACCCTAGATTGTATTACCACATTTCCGGATTTCTTTTTGCTAAGAATTGTAATTAACAGTTTAAGAATGCTTTCAACGATATTAACAAAAATATAGGTTATAACCTCGGAGAGGTAGTGATTTTTAATTTGGATCCATTAGCATATTAATAAACAATTTTTAAATTTAAAACAGACACAAGTTTTATGCTTACATATCGTTACCTTAATAAAGAAAGGCCCTAACTCGTATTTTTTTAATCGAGATTTTTTTTGACTTATTACACTTTAAAGGGCGCAAATGAATATTGTAGAAATTAAAAACGGAATGACAAACTGATATATCGTCACAGAAAATGCAATACGCCATATCTAACATTTAAACAATTATTTGAAGAGAATGAAAAATATATTTCCAATCAACACCTATTTTTGCCAAATATGTAAGTTAAAAATGATCAACCAATTTAATATTGCTGGAAAAAAAGAATTTTCGAGATGACATATGTACATATTTTAAGGCTAGAATTATTAAAAAGCCAATATTAAATTGTTTGTAAGATAGGGCGTTTTGCATTTTCTGTGACGATATATGTGAAAGGTATAAAACAAATTATGGGCAAAATTTTTATTTATCTTTAATAAAAATGCTGCTTTATTTGTAAAAACAATGATTTTACTTACATGAAAAATGAAAAGATTTTTGTGGTCACGCCTAGTATGTCAAATCTTTGCACAGTGTGACACACTTAGACTTAGTTTTTTACTTTAAAAGTCAGCTAAGTGCAATGACAGTGTTTTTTTTTGCCAAACAAAAATTTGCATTAAATTTGAATAAATAAATTACTATAATGATTTTTAATTTCTTTCACATACATACATATATGTATACATATATATTTTATAATAGTTTTTGCCTACCAAAGTGTCAACATACATACACACACACACATACAAATGTTTGTTTTTTGGTGTCGTTTGGAAATAGACTAAAGTCTATAGAACTAAATATTAATAAAATTTACATGTGCAAATATTTGTAACAAATTTTGCATGGAATTAGTTTTTTCCACTTGAACTATGTTTAAAGTGAGAATGAAAATTAAATAAATAAATTGACATAAATTACATTGTTTTTCAAGGATTCCATTAAAAAACAACATATCCTTATGTTTGTATGTTTGTTTGTTTTTTATTTATTTGTTTATTTAGTTTAGTAATACAAAGCCTTCCAGGCTAAAGTGAAATAAACTGTGTATTTTTAAAGTTCCTTTTTAAAATATTTTTTTAATCTAAACTTAATATTTTTGAATAAACTTAAACTTAAAATTTTAAAAAAATTATTAAAAATTTAACTTTTTTGAGTTACTACCGGTTCTGGAGTGTTCATAGCATATCCCAAACACTGTAGAGCTCTACGTATGTCTACAAATACAGTTGGATCCTCTATGGTTGTTGGTATTACGACTAATTCATTTTTAGCAAAATCGGCCAGAGCCTTGCGCATCGTTTTGCCCGATCGTGTTCGTGGTAAAGCTTTAACTGGTGCTGCTAAACGAAAGGAAGCTATGGGTCCAACAACATCTCGTATTTTTTGTATTATTTCAGCTGACAATTTGGCGCTAGTTTTTAAGCAGTTTTCACGGGGGATATAAAGACAAAGCGGCACTTGACCTTTGGTAGATTCAGGTACACCGAATACGGCAGCATCAACAACATCAGGATGGCGAAGTACAGCGTCCTCAAGGGACTGGGTAGAAATACGATGACCGGCTACATTAATAATATCATCCGCCCGAGCTGTTACGTAAACATAACCATTTTCATCTTTATAGCCAGCATCCATTGTGTCAAAGTAACCCTGGCAGATGAAAATTCAAAAACAAAAAATTAGGTTTTTAAAAATTCAACATAATTTTGATAAATTAAGGCCGACTTACTGGGTATTTGGTGAAGTAAACTTTCTTAAAAAGTTCATCATTTCCAAACAAAGTCGACATATTGCCAGGTGGTAATGGTAACTTGAAAACAATTCTTCCCAGCTTATTTGGTTCACATTCACTGCCATCAGTTTGTAAAATTTTAACTGCAAAAACAAAAATTATTTAATTTTTTAAATTTTCTTACGAGTATTTTTAATAATTTCTGTAGACCTACTGTTATAGCCCATAAAGGGCAAACCGGTGGTAAATGGTGGAGGATTTAAACTGTGCTTAAAACCTAAACAGGTGCCCGTTACCGGAGTTCCTGTCTCTGTTTGCCACCAATTATTCAAAATTGGCACTTTAAATGTTTTTTCAATCCAGCTTTTAGTTTCCAAATCACAATGTTCACCGGCTATAAAAACGGATCGCAAAGATTTTAAGGAATATTTGCGGCCATATTTGGACTCGGGGTCTACACGACGCAATACACGAAATGCAGTGGGTACAGAGAATAGAGAAGCCACTTTATGCTGATCGATAATGCTAAAAATATGCTTAAACATTAAATTTATTTATAAGAATTATGCCATACGGCCGTACAAACTTACCGAAAATACTGGCCAGGATCAGGGGTTCTATCGGGTTTTCCCTCATACAAAACACTTGTGGCTCCATATAATAGCGGGCCATAGCATATATAAGAATGACCTACAACCCAACCAAAATCCGAGGCGCTCCACCAAACATCATCAGGATTTATGCCATAAACTGTTTTCATTGTATACATTAGTGTAACCAAATGACCACCTGTAGGCCGTTGTACACCCTTGGGTTTATCTGTTGTACCTGATGTGTAAAGTATATATAGAGGATCATTAGCTTCTACTGGCACACAGTCAATTGGTTCGCCTAAATTTTGTACTGTCCCCCAATCAATATCAGTTTTGCTGTCCAAAACCGATATAGAGACATTATTGCGTTGAAAAATAATGTTACAAGTTGGCTTCCATTTGGACATGCTTACGGCATTGTGTAATATATCAATGTAAGAAATAACTTTTCCCGGTTCCACGCCACAATTGGCGGCTATTATAAGCTTAGGCTCTGCGTGATCTATACGAGTGCAAAGTTCACTGGCTGCAAAGCCACCAAAAACCACCGAATGTACTGCTCCCAAGCGAACTGTAGCCAACATAGCCATAACTGTTTCCGGTATAAGAGGCATATAAATAATAACCTTATCTCCTCTCTTAACACCTAAATTAGCCATACCTCCGGCTAATCTTGATATCTAAAATTTTATTTTTAAAATAATTACTAAAAATACAGTGAGAGATACAATCTTACCTGATCATATAATTCTTGATAAGTTACATGTCGTACGGTGTTTGTCATTGGACTATCGTGTATAATAGCCACTTTAGTACCTCGGCCTGCCTTCACATGCCGATCAACGGCATTATAACAGGCATTTAGATAACCACCAACATACCATTTTGTAAATGGAGGATTTGAATTGTCGAGAACACGATCCCATGGTCGCATCCAATCAATTAAATGTCCTAGTTTATCCCAAAAATCGTTTGGTTCGTTTATAGATCTTCTATAGTTATCCAAGTAAATTGGATCGTGGACATCATCGGGCAATCCAACTTAAACGAAAGACCGATAAATATCTTTATTTATATATTCACAAGCATACATACGTAGATACATAAACATTAAAAATTAATCTATAAAACATGGTAAAAATTGTTTAAGTCTTTCCATACAAAACCCTCCACCATGATTTGTTTACCTTTTACAAGGTTTTAAGGGATTTACCCTTATTCTGTTTGCAACTTTTACAATACTCATTTGCGACTAGATATGCACGATATTTCCGTACCTGTGATATCATACCTGCAGCTTGAAAATCACTGGTAACTGCAGTGACATAAAATGTGAAGTAACTGTTAACGCGATATTGCTACTTTTTAATTTGATATTCTATGCAATGTTAATTGCGGTGTTGTTATGGAACTGTTGCCACAAAACTTGGCTCGGATACTTTGAAGGCGAAGAGCTGCATTGGTCTAAGTTTTTTAAACGAGCATAAGTTCTATAAAATTTTGTAAAATCTATCGACTTCACACCTGCTACAAAGTAATATTATGGTAGCGTCCATAGGAATGAAAAGTTTTATGAAGTTTCAAAACTGTATGCCTCGAAAACTATTAAAGCTTTTAACTTCAAACCTCTAGTAGTTCTAATGTGATTTGTACATTTTTTAAAAAAATTAGCTTGGTAGGAGCGAGGAATGATAGGCCCTATATAAACGGGCCATTTTATAAAATTTTGATACTGTATATTTCGGAAATTTATTAATGACTTCTGTTTAAGGTCGCTCAGATTCCCTGAAACAACTTAAACCGAAAACCTCTTTTTCTTTGCCTTTGTTTTAATAGAAGTAGGGTGGGTAACTATCCCGATGCCTTAACTCAATTTCATGGTTTTTGTGGGTAAGCGCGCGGCACTTTTTAATGCGTAATAAAGACCACGAGGAGGTCAGTGTTCACAGCTGAGATGAAAGAGGGACCAACATAGGTCCGGGCTTTGCCAATTTGACGATGCGCCAGTTGATCCAGCTAAATCATATTTAGCCGCACAAATGTTTTTGGTACTACATATGTATACGCAATATGTTTTATTGACACACATCATCAAGTGATCACTTTGGCAAATACTAAATATTATCTATTACCCTTGTTATCATAAATAGTTTCAATTTATAATTGCCACACATTATTTTTAAAATAGTTTGACTAAAAAATATATTAAACGCCATTCTTTTCGAATTAATTTTAAAGAGAAAAAAGTTCCCTTTCAACCCAGGGGCAACAATATTTCGGGGCATAACTGTGATTGCGGCGTATATTATGGAAATATAAAAATCGCTTCGGCAGAAAAAGTCCGGTCCTCAAAGGGTTAAAGTGAGATTAGTTTTGTCTGATTGGTCGATGTACATTTTTTAAATATTTAATCGAAATTCACTTTTTTACTCGGGCGATTATTCGACTGAAAATTGTTCGATTATTGTTTAGTGGATACTTTAATACTTATTATCAAAGTGAGATATAAGGTTTGTTCATGTTAATAAATATGATACAAATTTGTAATAACTGCTACTAGAAAGTGTTCATTGACTCAAAATCTTGCATGGAGAAAGCGTCAAAAGAGAGTAAGAAATTGAGACAAAAAAATATTTTTTAGCCAGTTGTTATAAAAAAATTTTCTAAAGAAAGATAACTGGTAAAGTTTTCATTTACATACATATGTACTTTATAATAATATTTTTGAGAGTTAGAGAATTTTCTTTTTTACTCTCTTGTTGCAATGGGATAATTATTGAGCACGCCTATTAATAAATTTTGCATGCCAAACATAGCTTACAAGTTCGTATGGTCGATGGCTTAATTGGCCAAAACTCATTCTTGAGACATCCTACAAGGTGATACTTTTTTTTTTCAAAATATATGGAAGAAGACATTTTTATTACTAATCAGTGGAGCATAGGGTTTTTCTTTTAGATTTTTATTTCAAGAGAAGTTTTATACCGAATTAAAAACTAGTAAGACAAATTTAAGATTATTTAAAATTAGCTTATGACCAATGATGGACCAGTTGGTCTTTATATCTCAAACGCTACTCAAGTTTTACATTTCCACTTCACGAAGTACAGTGATGCATTTACAAACAAGTCTTATGTGTTATTTGCAAAAGAAGGCAAACATTAGGTGTGTTCATTTACAAAAAATTACCAATAATTTTCGATAATTATTACTAGTAAGTGTTCACGTACACAAAATATTAGCAGCTAGAGAGCCAAAAAAGAGCGTAGTATGTTTAGAAACAAAAATGTTTCTGATAATTTCTACTAGTAAAAATTTTACTACCAGAAATTATTCAATGTCTTTCTGTCATTATGCTTTGAAAAAAAATTTAAATTTTAAATTTTTATAAATTTACAATACCAAAATACATTTGCTTGCAAGTTTTGACTGTAAAAGTGTTCATTTACTTTTAAATATTTTTGAGAGCAATTTTGAAATATTTCTTTTTACTCTCTCGTTGCTAGTATTTACTGGAAAGTTATTCAACACAACTTATGTAATTTGATTCGAATAGAAAATTTTTCGAATTCGTATAAATTGTATCACGTAGTACGATTTTTAAAAATTTATTTATGAACGGTTGGGAATTAATTTTGATTTTTTAATTACAATCGACCTTAATAAAATTTTAAAAGTGCGACTTTAAACATGCTAAGAAATGTTTAAAGTCGGAATCAATTGGTATTTTGCCTAAATTATTCTAAAAACTATAAATCTTTTTAAAGGACTGGATAATACCAATTGCCTTTCGAATCGAAAATTCTTTTCGAAAGCCTTTTCGTTTTAAATCGAATTAAATATTAACCCCTCTGTATTTCTATGTACATATATTAACCATTGAAGGCAAAAATTGAAATTAACATAACTTACAGGTGTTTAGAATAATGATGATGTGGTAAATGATAAAATTTAAAAAAAAAAGTTTTTTTATGATTCAATTGTGCTAAAGTACTTTTCAGAACAACTAAACGGTTTTGACCTTGTTCATTGGGCAAAAGTCGCCATCTATAAAATATAATTTTATAACTTCTTAATTAGTACATAATTGCCTTCTTAATTAACCAATTTTAATAAACCCAATTATCGATAAGATATTGCACTAGGAAATTGCCAATCATGTGGATAAAATTTTCTTTTTAATTGTTATTTTTCATCTGCCAACAAAAGTTGAGCACTTTTTTAAATGCTGCAGGTTTTAATTTATTTTGGTTGCTAAAAGCAAACTCAGTCTTATTGTGGTTGAAGTTGTCAAAGTCATATTCAATATGCCAGTCTTAATTAAACAGCACCTTTGTCGTTTTTCTGTCGAATTCGACAAAAATCGACACAATAACACCAAACACAATGCGACTGAATATTTAAAAATCTTTCTATTCTACGGTCTCCATTCGATAAATTCATGTCTTGACAAATGTCAAACCAGGTGGGTTATTGTGTAATTCGATTCTAATCAAAAAAGCTTTTGAAAGGAATTTTTGATTCAAAAGGCAAATCGTTTAAAACAGATTTAAAATATTATTATTATATGAAATAATTTAAGGTAAAAATCAATTGATACTGAAATTAAACAAGTTAAAACCCCTATGTTTTTAGATTTGAGAAAGAATTCTAAAAATGTTGACTTTCATTAAAAAAAATAAAAAGTTGACTTTCGAACGTTCGTAAATAAATTTAAAAAATCGTACCATGTAATTTAGTTTGTACGAACTCGAAAGATTTTCGATTCGAATCGAATTACATAATAAGCCCTGAGTATAGAAATACAGATTTTTTTATTTAGAGCTTAACGTTTTTTAAGGCATGAATTTGTCTAATTGTACGTCTTAAAGATCCGGTATTTTTATACTGGGTTTTTTATATACTGAGTTTGACGTTCATGTAGGCATGAATTTGGCTCGTCGAGACGTACAGTTATGGATACATATATTAAGCGATGTGTCCCATAGAAAAAAATATATTTGAAGGTAGCAAGCTAATATCCAGAATGTTTTTGTTTGATTCCAGTTTTAAAAGCAGCTTTTACGCATACAAAGTGTTTATTTCTTTTAACTATTTTAGTTTTAACAGACGGACGTAACTACATACATATTTTCATATTCTTGTTCGGGGGGTTAATTTGAAAATTTATTTATTTAATTAAAAACCGTTGCTTCACTCTTTAGTCTTTGCTTTAACCTTTGCTCCGCCCGTTTAGCTTTTAAAAAATATAAAAGAATTTATAATGAGTTTAGTTTAAATAAATTTTTTCAATATCCATATATTATTTCGTAATAACGCTTCTTTTATAGGGATCTACTTTCAAGATTTAAGCAGAAATTTGTTTTTACTTGTCACATTTTTAATTTTCTAGTCTTGAGTTAACAAAACAAATTCACTTTCACTAAATTCGAATCTATAAACTTACAATCACTTTCGCATTTTGCATTTTTATCCATTTTTTAATATTTTTTTTTTTTAAATTAAAATTAATCCTTTTCAATGTCAATTATTAAAATTTTAAAATTTTGAATTTTTAATTTCTTTTTTGATCCTTTTAACAATTGAATTACATCCGTTCTATGGAACTTTTAGAAACTAACTGAACGGTGATGGTAATTTCTAAAAGAAATGAAATAATTTTTAATACAAAAGTATATAATTGAATGGCAAATTAATATGTTAATAGTGTGTTTTTTATTTAAAACTAATTATAAAATCATTTGCGTTTAATTGTATCGGTCATTTGTACGGTTTTGCTATATTTTTTATATTCTTATCGAGACAACAACGATATACGTTTAAGAATCGAAGAGTTTAAAAAGACATTGACTTAACAAATTATTGTTCAAAGTCTAGGTTTATTTATTGTGTTTTTAATATTTACAGCGACTTGAGATTGATGTTGTATGATGAAAAAAAGAATTAAAATAAATTTTTTTTTTTTTTTGTTTTAAAACGTTTAATTTGGTACTGAGTCATTAGTTTCAATAAAACAAAAATTAAATAAGTTTTTTAGGCTTTTATTTATCTTTATTATGTTTTGATTTTTTACTTTTCTTTTGAGGCGGAGCTGGGGACATCTCAACGTCATTTTCGTTTTGTTTATTTTTGTCGGTCTCTTCAATTTCAACACTAAAACCTTTAATATATGGTTTTACCAGTTGAAAAACTAATTTTTCATGCTGAACATTTGACGAGTCCAAACTAAGGCGCACGGTTACTGGATCAAAGGCATGGAATACAACATCCCCACAACGTTGAGTGTAGTCCTAAAAAATAGAAAATTTTAAAAATAAAATAAAAAATTTTTTAAAAATTTCTATAATAATTTTTATCACACTCGGTTCGTAATTTTAAAAATTGAAAAACCATAAATAATTTACCTCCTCATTAAAAGTAAATGTTACATTTCCAGGCAATTTCTTTGCATCATCCTTAAGTGAATTCAAATAGACGGTACCTTCTAACCCAAACTTCGGTATAAGTATCTGTAGAGCATTTTTGCGTACAAACAAAACATAACTAAAAAAAATTAAATGAAAGGGTTATAGGTTTTAAATTTACGTCAAACGTTTAAATTATAGGGCAATGTTAATAATAATTTACCCCTCCTCATGTTGCACTTTGCCTTTGAAAAACAGATGGGTATTAAGGGCTACCGAAGCCCGACCAGCATATTGAGCCATTTTGTGGCGATAATTCAAATTATGACAAAGTTCTGCATTCGATTTTTTATCCAATAATTGAGCATAAGTACTGTCGGCTCCAATCGATGCAGCCAATAGGCGATGCACAATTATATCGGAGTATCTGAAAAAAAAAACAAAATATAAGAAAACTTGAAAATTTTTTAATAAAAAAAATCTGCAACCTTCTAATGGGTGAAGTAAAATGTGTATAAATATCGGCAGCTAGGCCATAGTGCAAAAACTGATCCTTTTGCAAAGTACCACTAATGAAATATAAAGCTTGCATCATACATCTGGTTGCCAAAATACGTATCATTGTGTTGAAATAAGGATTATCAGGTTTAACACATTCATCCAAAGACTTTGAGAATTCCAAACCAGTTTCGGTTTTGATCTCGAAGCCTTGATTTTGGGCGGCCTTAATCAGGGGATCAAAGTTACTGGCCGGAGGCTTAGGATGTCTTCTCAACATAGCACATTCGGGAAATTCGGCTGCTATATGTTCGGCTACGGTTATATTTGCTAACAACATGAACTCTTCTACCATAGAATTGGTATCACGCAATTGCTTGGCTTCCACCTCTAAGGGTTCATGGGTTTCACTGTCTACTTGAAAGCGAATTTCCGGAGATGCCAATACAAGTGCTCTAAAATTGACAAAAATTTGTAATAAAAATATAATAAAGATCATCACATTCCTACCCATTATCCATACGTCTCTTTTTCAATATTTTGGCTAAACGATTCAAATTGCGCAAAGATCTTGCAATTTCATTATTTTGCGTAACATCATCGATAATTATCTGGGCCATTTCATAAGTCATAGCCGATTTCGACTTAATTATACTTTTATGAAAGCGTTTATTTATAATATTTGCCTGATGATCTACTTCCCAAATGCAAGAGAAAGCAAACCTCTCTTGGCCACCCACCAACGAACAAAGATTCGAACTAAGTAGTTCGGGTACCATATCAATACGTTTTCCCACCAAATAAACGGTCGTACCGCGAGCAGCAGCTTCGTTGTCTAAAGCATTGCCAGGACGTATAAAATGACTGACATCGGCTATATGCACGCCCACCTCCAAATTGCCATTTGGCAAATCACGACAATGCAGGGCATCATCAATATCTGTGCAACCAGGGGGATCCACAGAGCATATAAACAAATCTCTTAGATCCACACGTTTCTCATAGTCCTAAAGACAATTTTTATTAATTAAAAAAAAAATCCTTTTCATTTTCTTACCTCTCTTGTGATTTCCCAGGGCATTTTGGGCAGAAAGCTTAGGACTTCCTCCGAAAATTTGCTATGTGGAACATCATGCTCTAGCAAAATAACTTCATTTTCCGTTTCTACATCTCCTAAAGGTCCCAGAGATCTTACAAAATGGCCATGGGGATAACGTGATGATCGCGGCCATGTATCTATAGCCACAATGATTCTTTGATTTTGTAATTTTTCTGCTTGCCTGGTCTCGATGCGTATACGCGGCACTTTACGATCGGCTGGCACAAAAATATGTCTGGTTGCATCTTTCATTTGGCTGGGTTGTAAAATACCACAATATTGACGCCTTTTACGTCTAATTATACCCACAACTTTTGCAGTTGGAGTTTTTTCGGCCGTCGAAGTAACTGCCAAAGCAGCTGCAGCTAAAATTTCTTCGGCAGTAGTTCCCGGTGCATCACCAGCGTCTACTTCTTCAGATTCTTCCAAGACTATTTCACTGGGAGCTGACCATTCTGATTTTGGCAACAATTCTATTGCCACCAAATCGCCATCGACGGCGCGATTCAAAGCCTCACGGCCCTGGACTAAAATCTAAGGAAGGTTATACAATATTTGTTTTTATTATTTGCCTATTAGAAGAACTATTAATTCATTTTTATAAAGTACGTCAAGAGTGGTGTTCCTATAATTACATTTCATGTGAAGGCTTTGAACGAAGATGTTTTAAGACGGATTAAGATTCAGTTTATAGAATTGAAAGATCCCAAGAAGCCATGAATTATGTGGTCAGTAAACCGAAATAAATAATTTAAATGTGCCTTCAAAATTAAAAGACAAAGAATTTTTAAATAAGACGACTCTACTGATGGGCTTATTCACTTCCTGTTTTCAAGCCACAAAGTTTTTGAAATAAGTTATTTAGAATTGCTATTTAACCTCACAGCTGTCGAAATCGGAGTTGAAAATAACTAGTATAGGTATATTTCAGTGCAATAAGTTTTGATATTAAGGGTTTATTTTTGAATTGGAATACAGATTTCAAAACGAGCTCTAAGCTTATAATTCGTAACACAAAAGAATTTATTGATCGCTCTTAAATTAAATTGCTGTGGCTATTGGCTCCCATTACAAATTTGATTATTCACCTTTTAGACTTTAAATTTTTCGGTATTTTATTAAATTATTTTCAACTTACCGGATTTTCGAAACCCTCTACATTTACCGAACCTTCTAGAAAATTTTCTCTAGATGCCTGGAATGCACCCTGCAGGAGACGCTGATTTCTTATGCCCTCAAGTATTTCTGCGGTACTAAGATGGACCGGAAATAAAGGCAAGGACTCTTTTTCGTTTTCAAAATTCTTACGAGCCAATTTATCTATTAGAAAAGGAAAATCTACTAAGGATTTGATATAATCTTCCGATGTTGCCACTAAAATGCCTTCTTTTTCGGCTTTTTCTCTGTTAGCAGCGTCATCAGATATTAAAACTACGCGTGTTTTATCTATTTTTGCATTGGTTTTCTTATATATTTTCTTTTCCTGAGCTTCTAAAATGTGTGAATCATACCAGTTGGTGGCAAAACGTATTGCACGATCATTGCGATCATTAGCCGTTTCACCGGGTTGGCGTTCAACATAGGTATCCCTAAAAAAGAAATCATCAATAAATGTTTTTCTGCAACCCTTTTTATGATCTTACTTGTGGTGCTCATTGACAAAAACGAAGAAACCACGTGGCTTGTGCTGTATAATTTCGTGCAATCTTTTATAGACAGTAGTACTGCGATGTTTTACCTCATTTAAAACAGTCGATAGAACTACGACATTTTTAATGGCGTCTTCTTCTAAAGCATCGATTTGTTGCAGCACGACATTGGTGTCCAATACCAAGTAGTGTGGAAAATCAAACAAAGTAGAACGTACCATACGATCAGAACGTAAGTGAACATCGGCTTCCTCTTGTTGACAACCAACGCACAAATCTGAACCGCATCCCAAATCTATACGCAAATAGTGCTCGCGTACAATCTAAATATTACACAACTCATGAAAATGTTATAATTCTAAACTGGAACTATAATAATTCGCTTACTTTTAAAATGTTTCCTCTTTTTGTTTTTCTTGTAAATTCCCGTATTGTCTGCATGTTTGCTAAATATGTTTTGTGCCAATTAGTTCTTTTAATATTATTTCACCAAATATTCTAATTTTAATTGATAAAATTTAATTATTATCATATAAAATTTTATTGTTTTTTTCTACTAATTTTGTTAGCAGTAACAATTGTTTACAATTGTTGAACAAAGCAGAGAAACAAGTCGTGGCAAAAATCTGGCGGCGGTATGAAGAAAATTGGCGGTGGCTCACAGTCGTCTGAAAAAGAGGTAGACCTAAAGCTTGAATAAATAGACTTAATCAAGATTAAAAAAGCCAAAAAAAAACAAGAAAAAAAAATAATAATTTTCATGTAATACATGAGTTGGAATAAACAAAACAGCATTGAATTTGTTTAATAAACCACTCAAGAAAAAAAGGAAATATGTAGAATATAGTAATATGACTCTCTATGTTAATTTCTTTAGTTGGTCACGTTAACGACAGTTTAAAAAACTAGCATCCGGCTACACGCAATAACTACTATCAGTCCGGCAACAATAATCAAAACATTTTATTTATTTTGCACGTGTAGTGAAGTTTTACTTAATATAAATTAAAAGGTTTTTATATAAAAATAAAATAATATTGTGGGTTAAATAAATAAAGTGAAACTTGTTTAAACACAATGGTAATAGTTGAAAAGAGTTTTCCTCGTGGTGGAATATCGGCTGCCAGAGAAGCCGGCGTAGTCACAAATTCAGAGCAAGTAAGAATATGCCTTTAAAAAATTAAAAAAATATATATGGATGTATATATGTATGTATGTATTTTACATTAATATTTTTTAGATTTTCGGTGCTGTGCAAAGAAAAATTAAAAAACACAAAAATAAAAGTTCTGCTAATGCTCTAGAAGATGGGGATGAAGAGCTCAAACCTAAATCAGCCGAACTGCTAACTTATGATACCATACAAGACGGTATGGTCATTATGGGTGTTGTAAACAGCGTGGATCAACTGTATTTAAACGTTACATTACCAGGTCGCATTGGCGCTAGAGTATCTGCTTTGGAAATATCTAATGCTTATACCAAGTCTATGAAAGAATTTTTAGAAAATTCTGCAAAATCAGACGGCTACAAACCCCTGATGGATTTGTATAGTGTAGGAAAAATAGTGTATGGCCGCGTAAAAGAAATTAAACAAGGTGCTAAAGGTGAATCCCAAGTGGATGTTACATTAAAACCAAGCGAAGTACATGCTGAATTGGTGCATGCTAAAATTAAAAAGGGTTTTGTGTTTAATGGGGCTGTAGAGGAAGTTCAGGAGCATGGTTATATAATAGAATCTGGCATTAAGGGCCTGCGATGTTTTCTGCCCATAGAAAACTCTGAACAGGGGCATGCTGTTGGCGAGTTAATCTATTTAAAAGTGAAAAAGATTACTACGGATAAGTCGGTGAGCACTTGTGTTTGTGCGGAAATAAAAACAAACAATTTTAAAATAAAAGAACAAAATGATCCTAGTTTGGAATACTTGCTGCCGTCAAGCATAGTTAGTTTTAAAGTAAATGAGATACTAAAAAATGGACTACAGGGATCTATAATGAATGAAATATACACAGCTTACGTTAATGAGCACAATTTGTCACACCCCTTAACCTTACCTGACGATTACGAGGTGAAAGCCAAATACGAGGCTCGCATTTTATATGTCATGCCTTTAACTAAATTTGTTTACTTGACTTTAAATTTGCGTTACAATGAGGAAACGGAAATTCAAAAGAGCGAAGAGTCTAATAAAGAGGTTTCTACAGAAAGTGAATTAAAACGTGGTGATATTATTGAAAATGCTAAAGTTCTTCGAGTAGGCACTGGTGGGGTGGTCTTAATACTTAAAAATAAGTTTAAAGGGTTAATAACGTTTAAAACTATAAAAGCCAACTATAAGGGCAATTATGATCAGGACGAACTTTTTGCCAAATATGCCGGAAAGTCAAAACATACAGTAAGGATTATTAACTATGATATAATGGATTCATTGTACATTTGTACTGATGATCATATAGCGGTTAATGAGAAGTATTTCAGTTTTACCGACATAAAACCGGGAGATTTTGTAACGGCCTCAATTAAGGAAGTAAATCATAAAATTGGTGGTTATTCTCTGCAGCTGGGAAGAATAAACGGTAAGTACTACAAATGCATATATGCTTCTCAGTAAATATATACATACGTGCGCACAGAACAGTAATAAAATTCCATTAAAGACGTATTAACCAAAAAAAGATGCATATGTTTGTCCATATGACTTTGGTTCTGACACCAAGTCATCAGTAGAATACTTTAACTGCCTGCTTCTGTAAAAAATAAACAAATTTGTGAGTAAAACAAAAAACGAATATATTTTTACCTGTAATTGTTAATACTCACTCACTCACTAGTTTACATTTGATAAGAAGGGAGGGTTACTAAATACTAATTTTTGATTATTATTGAAACATAAAAGAAAAAAAGAAAAAAAGCATATAGACAAACTTAAACCATCAATAAACCCTATAACTGATTTTAAATGTATTTCAAATACTTTTTCTATGTATTTTTACAGCCTCTATAGAGAAATTATACTTGGCTCCGTCGGCAAAAAGCTTAGACCCAAAAACTAAATTGAAATGTCGAGTAGTTGATGTGAATGCCGGACATAAAGTACTATATTTAACTAATCGTTCTGAGTACATGTCCAAAAAAAGTAAGCCACTTTTAAGCTTGGAAGAAGCAAAAGTCAATACCAATTATCTAGGCACCGTAGTCAAATGCAATAAAACGTTTGCATTGGTAAAGTTCTTTGGAAATGTTAAAGGGGTTTTCTTTAAACAAAATGCTCCACCGGGTCAGTTTGAAAATATAGAAGAAGGACAAACGATGCAATTCCGTATAGCAAGTAAAAAAAATGACCAACTTATATTGGGCTTAAAAGAAAATGCCTTTAAACTGGGAGAAATTTGTCCAGTTTCAGTTGTTCACACACTTGACTCGGGCTTGGAAATTAAAATTAACCATTCGACAAACGAAGATGAAGAAGATTTCGAGCATAAAGGACTTATTCCTCTACGGCTGTTGTCCAACTACGTTGACCTTTTAAGAGCTAAGCTCCATCTTTATTCGGCAGATGATAACCTACAAGCTGTTTGCATTTCAGGCAGTATATTTAGCTTAAGAGACGTTGAATATTATAAAGAACATTTAACCTGCACTTGGAAAACTCTAAATATTGGTGATATTTTGAAAAGTTACGTTAAAGATGTACACGATGATATCGTGGAGATTGTTGTCCCCATCAGAGATTATACTAAAACCGTCAAGGTTCATTTTAAAATGATGCTTATGAGTGCCTTTAACGTTGAAAATATTGAATTGTCACCCGATCAAATTGTATATGTGAAAGTTTTGGGAAAAGAAGATTCTACAAGAACAATTACGGTATCGGCTAAGTTGACAGATGTTTGGGATGGTAAGATGTCGTCCACAGCAGATCTATGTAAAAGGTAAGCTAAAAAATTTTCTTTCGTTTTTTTAAAGAAAATGTATTTGCTGCTCTCTTCGCTCTGAATGAGCATAACATACACTTTTTTATTTGTCGTTGTCACTTAAAAACAAATTAAAAATGACAACTAGACATCACTTGGAACTAACAACATTATTTTAAAATGTATAGGTATTCTCTGTTTTGCATATGTAAAGCTTTTTTTAACACGTTTTTTGTTAAATTACTTTTCTTAAATTAAAGTGTCAACGGCGACACAATTGACGTCGACTTGCAAATTAAATACAGTCAAATTACATAGTAATGGTATTTATTCCGTCAAAAATATCTTTAACATGTAGACATTAGCACATAGCAAATAAATACCGATTTCGCGTCACGTTCACGATGGCAAACTAAATTAAATTCAGTTAAAATTGGGCGTCGACGTCGACAACGACTTTCACAATAAGGGAGATTAATGTTCTGTCGTATCCTCTTCCAATTTATAGGGTGTCCCAAAGTTTGTTTACGCAAGATTTGAGTTTGTCACCATATGTAAAGTAAAGTGTTGGCAACTCTAAAAAAACAGTTCGACAGCTGACAGTTGAGTTGCAGTTACATAAAATTAACTTTTTTTATACTTCATTTTTACAAAAACCTATTTAAAAAACCCAATTCAAAAAAGAAGACCAGATAACTCTGCATGTGACGATTGTAAACTCTTACCAAATTAAAATAATAAAAAAAATAACCAATATACATATTTATAGTTCGATAATTTTTATTTCCTTATCACGTTAGTTAATCGATTAATCGTACCAAACTTAAAAATTATTTCTACCATTTTTGGTGTTTTACGTGGAATTTCCGTAAATAAAAAAAAATCTGACAAATATTATGGTATCCCCTTGATACGTTTGACTTTAGTACAGGATGTGCTCCGGCCAAACGTGAAATCTCCTAATGAACAGTGGTGGTCAAAATAATAGTTACAATAATTTTATAAATGAAACGACAGCTTTTTTTATGCATAGATGAGTTTCTGATAAGTCCATTTAATAATCAGTTTACGCTGCAGAATACATAGGAAAATCTTTCAAACCTACCATGTATCTATAATCCTATGGCTTAGGGGTCCCATATGTTAGATAAGAACATAGATGTATACGCTCATATAAAAATCCTTAAAGAGATAATAAGACCGGATGCCTCCGATAAAATGTCTCTGACTTAGGTCTTTAAACAAGACAGCGACGCGAAATAGACTAATAAAAAAAGTGTACATTCATAACTCAATCTGTGTGATGTTGTTGACCCGCAAAGTTTCGACACTTGAAATCTGTAAATCATCTTTACGTATCTGTAATCATTTTTACGTATCTGTAATGACAGAAACAAGTGCGCTAAATTTCTCAAGAAACCAAAATGTGGGACTCTACGCTGTAGCTAGATAACAAAAATGTTCGCAAATTCAATAAGAAGAAATGCAACAATCTTTGAAATTAAAGAAAGTAAAAAAGTAATTTTTGCACGATTTTTCAGTTATTTTTTAAATCTAAAGTTTTAATATTGGTTAAAAAAGGTTCAAATGAGCATCGAAACGACACTTTAAAATACAAGAACTTTGACTGCGTTTCGACAAACATCAAAAAGATCTGAATAGGCGCGTTTTAAATACTTAGTTGGTGCTATTAATTTGCATGCAACTGTAGATATGTTTTTTAATATTGCTTTAACTAGAAATTTCAGGACTTAGTACACAATAATAAATTGGAATTAAATAAAATAAATAAATGTCGTTTAAAACTGTTTAATTTTTAAAATTATTTTGTTATTTATTTATTTGCAAAAAACGCAAGCAGCTTTCAAGGCCACAACTGTTTTTCAAATAACTCTATAACAAGATAAGTAAAAATTTTTTTAGATAAAATTCAACAAGTTTAAGTGTTAAAACAAACTTAAATTAATTTTAAAACTTAAGTTTTAAACGATTTCATCGTTTTCAAACTGTAAAAAGCCCAAAAACATAAAATTTCAT
This sequence comes from Melanophora roralis, assembly GCA_963583895.1. Classification (NCBI taxonomy): domain Eukaryota; kingdom Metazoa; phylum Arthropoda; class Insecta; order Diptera; family Rhinophoridae; genus Melanophora; species Melanophora roralis. The sequence goes on from OY757187.1 coordinate 123,105,188, forward strand.
TAAATCAGTGTTTTATTTGCAATCTATTGATCTATCCGAAGCAAATTTCTTTAAAAGCCTTAATTGATTATTAATCTAAACAAAATTCTACTGTTTAAGAGGTTTTAATGGAAACTTTTCTTATTGCTACCACAATTGTGTATAACAAAGAGTTCTAAGAAGCAGATATGAATCTTTATAAACTAGTTCTTAAATGTATTATATTTTTTTAACCACCGACTCATTTGAAAGAATTAAACTAAACTATCAATCTATTAAATAAAGAAATTTTACTAGATGTATGGTAACATGCGTATTTTATTATATATTTACATAAAATATTAATTATTTTTTAACATACGCCGTTATTGTATAAACTACATTTAAATTCAACACTAAAATTAAATACATACTTCTTGTGTAAAATTTAACACGTACGTACATAAATCTGTACATACATTAAATCAGTTAGTAAATTTGATTTTGATCCATAATTATTAACATTGATTTTTTACATACATATGTACATACATATACCATCCATCGATCATATGGGTAGTTCCATTAAAATGGGCGTGAACAAATTACCTACATTTTCAATTATAATTAAAATTTATGTATAGAAGATATGATCCTAAAGTATGGTAATACTTTTTTAAAGTTTCATAATATGCAGACACCGAAAGAACATGATTTTTGTTTAAAGTGGCGTCTAAAAGGTCGTTATGGGTGAGTCTGACATTATAAGTAAATCAGAGATTATATGAATTTTGACTTAAATATTTTTTAAATACTTAGGTCATTTTGGTTGTATTTAGAAAAAAACACATTTTTTAAATATTTTAAAAAATGTGAAGTGCCTGACTTTTTTTTTCTCTAAACACACGAAAAATTAAAGCAGATTTTTCATTTTATAATAAATTTAAACTGCTGTCAAGTTATAACAAAAAAATGAATTAAAATTTTCTTAAACAGGCTTTTTCAAAATAAAAAAAAATAATTTTTATATTGATACGCGGAAATGCCCATATACTATAGAAATAAAAGTATTTGATATTTTCTTAATTTTTTTATAGAACACGTTTAGGTCTTAAACTTTATTGGCGATTGTCTAGATGGTACTAAATCAAAAGTTATAAGCTTTTGATTTAAAAAATGGTTTAAGTCTACTTAAAAAGTGGTGTGTAATATTGCAAACATCAAATTAAAAAAACAAATATTTTTTAAATTTAAAAATTGACTTAAATTGCTTTTGCGGCGAATGGCGCCTTTTGTTTAATTTATTTTTTAGTACATTAAAAAAAAAGTTTAAAAAATTCTCTTTTATTTCATTTTGTTTTACTATTATATTTGTGTGCACATCTGCATTTGTCAAAATTTATATTCACTTTTAGCTCTTTAAACCATTTAAATGTTTTTTTATTTTTGTTTACATTTTGTATTTATTCGTCAAGAGCAATAACAAAAAAAAAAAAAAAAAAAAATAATAAAATATAAAAAGAGAATAAGTAAGTTTCTATATGATCAAGTGTATTTGCTATCTTATTCTTTGTTGTGATTCACCTGTGTAAAGTTGCCAGAGAGATATAAAAGCTTCACCATAACTGTACGATAAAGTATCTGATGGTTTCCAATTAACGACAATAATACAAAACAAGCAAAATTGGGTAACATTGAAAGCTTTACTACGGGTTTAGTGTATCTTTTGACTACTACACTTGTCCTTTTATCAAATAACAATGAATTTAATCAGAATATAGGTTGATGTTGACAATTCCAATTGTTTTTATGGCTTTTTTTTTTTGAGTATTGCATACCTATTTGTTTTTGCAATTTTTAAAATCAGCACTGTCATTATTATTTATTTTTATTTTTTTTTTAATTTTATGACTTAATTTTTTTTATATGTTTTTAACAATTTGGTAACAATAAAAGAAATCAAAAAACTAAATAAAAGATTAGGCTTTTAACAGGTATCGTATTTGTATATCAACACGTTTGTGTTGTTTTAATTTTACGTAATTTTTACGGGGGGTTTTCTTTGAAATATAATTTTAAAAAATACAGGGGTCGTAAAAATTATATATTTGATTTAATATAAAAACCAAAAAAAAAAAAAATATTATTCATTATTAATTTTTATTCTTTAATTTAACTCTTCAAAATAAAAATTTTTTTTTGTACCTACCATGTTTTTTTAATTTTCACCAAAAAACAATTGTTGCTTATGATGTAATTTTTTTTAAACTTTTCCTTATAAAAATTGTAAAAAAAAATAAAATAATTTTTTTAATTTTAATTTTTAAAAATTTTTAATAAAATATTTTTGCTGCTTACAAATAAAAAAAAAAAAAAAATTTATTTTTGTCAAAATAACCTGATATTCTTTTGTACCTACTTTTTTTCCAAAAGCTGAACAAAATATATTTTTTTGACCATCTAAAAAATAATAAATAAAGAAATTTATATTTTCTTTATTATTTAGGTTTTTTATTTATTATAATAAAAATATTAACATTTGCAAATTTGTATTTTAATTATTATTAATTAAAAAACTTACTTAACTTATAATTTTCGGGCTAGTGTAATTTCTAAACTTAATATTTGCAGATATTTAAAACCTTTTCAAAACGTACATACACATTAAGCTCGCTCTTAAAGTCTCTGTTTAACAAAGTTCATTTGCCTGTAAAATAAGTACATTGTGGAATTTGAATCTTATATTAATTTTAAACGTTTTTTTTTTTTAATGAAATCAAGTTCTTTGGCTATTTACCTTTGATTGAAATTTTATGTCAAAGCGGTGTTAATATTATTTATCAGATCCACCAAAAAACAAATGGGTTTATGCGCATAAAATATGCGGTAAAAAGTTTAAACTATGCTACAACAAATTAAGAATATGTATATGCTTTTATAATAAGTCAGACTAAAGAATCCAAAAACCCGGTATTTAAATATAGTTGCATTAACGAATTAACATTGCTGAAAAATGTTGGTACAAAATAAAGAAGGGGAAACCAAAATAATGTGAAGCAATTTTTAATTAAACGGTTTTAAAACAAGTCGGTTGTAGATTTTTTTTAATCAAAACAAACCAGAAACGGTTTCTCATAAGAAAATATTTACACAAAAAAAATAATATTTAAAGAGAAGATATTTAAATAAAAAAAAAAAACAAAATATAACAAAAGGTGACAGTGAACACGCGAAAGGTTAGTTTTTTTTAATATAATTAAAAAAAATTAAAAATGCTTTATAAACGGGATATAAAAAAAAGCTCTTTAAGGAAAAATATGCCAAAATATGCTGTTATATGCAAAAATATCCCCTAGCAAGTCAATGCAGTAATTTTTCAAAAGCTCCAAAACAGATAAATAACAACATTATAGGTTAATGCGACAGGCAAAAAAATATGATTTTTTATATTTTTGGTTGCCCTGGTAATTATTTATTAATACATTTTGAATAAAAAATGGTTAAGCTATGTGCTCCATAAAACTCATTTTTATGTTTCTTTAATTTTTAGTTTTTGTCTTTTTGTGTTAATTTTTAATAAGATACGTCTTTTTAAAATATAGGTGACGATATGATATGTATGTATAAATTTCATTTAATACATAATTTCATAAAATATTTCTAAGAATTTTTTTGTTATCTTTTCGATTACAACGGTTAAAAGCTTTTTTTTTAAATTAATGTTAAGTAATCAATTCTTTATTTATAAGAACTATTAAGACGAACAAAAAGTTCACTACATTATTTTTAATTATGTTTTTAAAAATATTTGGAAACAATTTTTTGGAAGACAACATATTTTTTTTATAATGAAGTTGCTTTACAATTATAATAATTTAAAATTAAATAAAATACAGCGTACAGTAATACAGTGGGCAGACAGTCCTTCTTAGTAGCAGGAACAGCTATTAAGAGCCAATGGTTAACTTTTTCAAACAGAGACGCATTAATATAGAAAATTATTTTTTTATTTATTTATATTTATTTGTTTTTATTTATTTATTTTTAATTGTATTTTATGTCTTTTATTTTATTTTATTTTATTTTATTTAAATTTATTTTATTTAGTTTTATTTAATTTAATGTGATTTAGTTTTTATCAAATTTTATTTAATTTAACTTTATTTTATTTATTTTAATTTTATTTTGATTTATTTCAATTTTATATTATTTACAATCGTGTAATATCAGGCTTTGGATTTTTTTAAACTATTTAATAGAAATGCATGAATTCGTTACTGCTGTTTGTATTTAAAAATTATTAAATTACTCGCACATTTAAACATTTTTAATTTACCAACACAGTACGGGATTCGTTTAACTTTATTATAGAGTCGGGTTCAGGCTTAGATGGGTCGGTCTTGAAAGCGAATTTGGTCTGGCCATAATACAATTTTTTTATTTTGTTGACAAAAATATTTGTAATTTTTTTTTTTTTGCAAAAATACTTGTTATTTTTAACTTTTTTTTAAGTAAAGTTTTAAACGTTTTTGATGACATTTAATTTTATTTTGGAAAAAATGGACATTTCATTTTTTATTATTAAAAATATTTTTTTTCTATCTTAATGCTAAAATAATACTGAAAATGAACATGCAAAACAAAAAAAAAACTACCCAAAACGATAAAAGATCTCTCTATTCATTAATATGGTTATGTAGAAAAGTAACACAAAACACCACCTACCATGTCTTAAAATTTTTGCAGATATGTATAAAAAACATTAGAACTTGAAGTTAGTAAATTCCAACCGTATGTCACCCTACACTACATTACAATAAAAAAAATACCATTAGCAAGTTTTTTGTAATTCCTACATGAAAGCTAAAAAATTAATCCATTGTTGACAGTGTTGTTGCCTAATCTGGAAGAGTGTGGCAATTTAATAGGCAAAAAGAACATCGAACGAATGAAGCATTTTCTTCCTGTCACCGCCCAAATTTGCACATATCAGAGGGCTATAAATGGCTCGAAAACATTTTTTACCTTCGTAGAATTTTGCCCAGATGTTTATATTTTTGCCTCCAACAATTATACTAAACACAAATATTGTAGCTAGGGTAGGTAGGGTATAATATGGTCGGGATTGACTGACTATTTCATTGTTACTAGTTTTATTTTGTGACTCAAACAATTTTTGAATCGAATTTTGTAAAATATTCTTGGGAACGGGTTTATTTTTTTTATTTTTACGGTAGTTTAAAGTGTTCTAAATCTTATTTGATTCATTATTTCTATAAAAGCCTATTTTAGCTTAAGAAAAAACCTTTTATAAAATGTGTCGGGTGTGACATTTTCATCAAAACGTAAAAATTAAAAGCTGTTTTGTTCAATTTGTGATCATTTTAAGCTCTTGAAAAATAATAGTACGTTTCCATTATAAGCAAATTAAGTAATTTTGAGGAAATCATTTCGAAGTGTTTCCATTACGTTGTAAGTAATTGTATGTTCGAATTCAATCTGACACGTATATCAGGTGGCCTCGGTTATTCAGCTGAAATCGGTGTTTCGTTATTAAAATATCAAATTTTGTTTATGTTTATGTATTTGATTCTTTTTTACAAACAACAACTGTACTTTTCTAAAAAAAGCTTAAAAGGAGGAAAAAGAATTTGTGATTTTTTGTTATCTGTCTTGACATTCTTATAACAAATTAAGTTGTTTTTGTAGAACTACTTCCACCTGATGCATGCTCCTTGCAATCAGCTGTCATTTTTTCGGGTTTGTTACTCACCAATAATGGATTCCCCAAAGTTGCATTTGTAAAAATAGCCTCCGCGCAGTGTTGCACAGACAAATTTCGAAATAATCTTGAGCAAATCAAGTCATTTGAGATGATTTGCTCATATGAAAAATATATGGGAAATCATGTAGCAAATTACTTAATTTGAGCAAATTAAATGATTTGGCGCAAATCACGTAGATGGAAACGTAGTATAAGTTAAAATTAAATATGTATGAATAAATTTATTTATATTTCGATCATTTTCGTTTTCTTTAAGAAAATTATTTTTTCTCAGTTTGGGCCGTTTTAATGGAATTGACCATATATTGCTTATTTTTGCATAAATATTTTTTTAATCCAAAAATAACGAATATTATAATTGATTTTAAAGAAAGCTAAAAAAATGTTTATTTCTACAAAAACAAAAAAATCAATAAAATAAAAAAAACAATAAAAATTATAAAATAATTATAATTTTTTTTTTTGACATAGCTTTACGGCCCCTGGAAAAACAACCAATTGACTAAAGACAGTTTAAATTTTATGCGTTACATACTCTGCATTCAAATAGTATATAACTTTCCATTTATGATGGTGTAGTGTAAAAACATTTCCCTCTATACTTACACTTACGATAATACCAGCATTTTTAAAGCAAACATGGGCGTCTAGACCTCTAAAACTTAACGATAAAAATAATTCTTATTATCAAACGTCACTTAAGTACGAAAAAACCCACCCTGTTTAACATGCGTATTCTACTTACTCTACTATTCTTAAAGTGTGGAGATTTTTTTGAAATGATTCAATTGGGGATTCAATTCTATACTTTTTGAAATTTAAAGGCAATAAATGGTAGTGTGGTAGTATATGTGTTTTGTATCTACATATTTCTCTTGTGGCAACACCATATTCACGATATACAATGTTTGCATAGAGCGGCCATATGGTTTAAGTTTTTCATTTTTGTCTTTAGTTCTGTCACAATTGATCGTACTGAGCAGTAGTCAGTAGAGTGGTTATATAATAATATTCTTTCATTTACCTTTCAATATTCTTCTATTTTTAATTAAAAAACAATTTTAATTAAATTATGATTTAACTTTTCCACTTTCTTTGTTGTAATAATTAATTATAATTAAAAGTGAAATAAAAATAATAGTAAAATTGTACTTAACTAAAAGTTAAATATATTTTACAAAAAAAGTGCCGTTATTCGAATGTTTAACTTTAAAAATTAATAATTAATAAACAAAAATTTATTTAATAACAAAAAATATATATAAAAAGGGAATAATAACTTAAAAGGAAGTCAAGAGAAATTTCAACATTTTGCTTTTAACAATAAATTTTTTTCTATGTGCCGAAATTTATAGAAAAATAATAATAATAATAATAAAAAAACGTTTCTAGTATATGAAAGATTTTTGTCAAACGTTTTTTTTTTATCTAATTGTTGTTGTTGCTGTTGCTGTTTATTGTACATAGTATGAGTGATCGTTTGAAAAGCACTACAAATCGGGGATCGTGCGGTAGAAAGATAAATAAATGATGGCGGTGGTGGTGATACGGTAAACACGATATGAATTTTGGTTGTACAATGTAGGTAAACATATGCGTATGTGCTAATTTATAAACTTTTATTATATGAAATAAAGAAAATAAAAATTTAAAAAATAAACTAGAAGAAAAAAATACGTTGGTAAACGGAGAACAGCCATTCGACGCAAAGACGCTCTACTATTATTGTCATTATAAATATAATTATAAAACTTAAATGTTGCTGACGGGTTAGCAACAATTAAAAAGCAATAATACTACGTTAAATCAAATCTAGTATAACAAGTGAAACTTTTAAGATAAAAACTACGTAAGAGTATTATTTTTAAAGAAATAAACACGCACACACACAACCACACACACGCTTACACATAAAAATTAGAACAAAATAAACAAATTCTAAATTAAACAAAAAAACCGCAAAAAGATTAAGTTTATGATGGATAACGTGAAAATATCAAAAAACTCAAAAGTAATTACCGTAAAAAAGTATTAAATAAAGTGATGATGATTGATTTAAAACTACAATAAAATACTAATTAAAAGAAAAATACAACGGCAAAAGGAAAAATAAAATAAAAAAAAGAGAAAAAAAGAAAACGATTTACGAACAAAACGATCACAATAATAATTAACAATTAATAAGTACAATTAAGTACACAAGAAAAAAAAAATCACGCAAACAAAATGGCTGAATCTGGTATTGATTTAGATTTTGACTTCGATATCGATTATCAATGCCCAATGGATGAAGATAGGCTGGAAGATGTTTTACCTTCGGTTAAAGTTTCGGGACCAAATTCAAATGATGTCGAGTTCTATGAGCTAAAGTCGGCTATACGAACCATAAGACCCGATAATATACCAACCTTTAAATCTATAACACCTACCTCAAGGACACAGTTAAAATTGCAATTGCAAAGAGAGCAGCAACAACAAGAACTTGAACGAAGAGAATCAGAAAAGAGAGAGTCAGAAGCAAATGCTATTTTTCAACAACAACAACAACTACAACAACAAACAAATCAACATCAATTGAAAAATGTATATAACCAACAACAAACACAACAGCAGCAGCACCAACAACAACAACAGCACAATGTGGCCAATAATTCCCAAGTGCAAAGTCAGTCTAACAGCGGTAATAACAGCGTCAACAACCAAAATCAAAATTCTAGTTCGGATAGTTATGGCTCAAAAAGTATGAACACGCTAATAATACCCCCGGCACAGTCCAGTCCGGTAACAGTTAAAATACCTTTACAAACAATTGGCGTCGAATTACCCCAGCAAGTTTTGCAAGTGCGCACAATTTTAGAAAACCCAACGCGTTATCATGTCATACAAAAACAAAAAAATCAAGTGCGTCAGTACCTAAGTGAATCGTTTAAAAATCAAACCGATTGGAGTGGTCGAGCAACAAACTCTTTAGCCAATCTTAAAGTTACAGTGGCGAGTTCAAATCCCAGTCAACAACAGCAGCAACAGTATCAAAACAACGAACGTTCCAGCAGCAGCAGCTATACATTGGGCATGAATGCCACAAATAACAGTATTGTAAATGACAATTGTTCCTCTGTAAATAGTTCACCCAGGCAAATGCGTATGACACCGGCTGCCTCGCCGAACAGTGCCACTGTACTTGATGACAACATGCCTCTTTCGCCTTATAGTATGGGAAATAATAACAGCAACGGCGGAAATTCTTATTACATGCCCTATACCGGCTCCGAAAATAGCAATCAACAAACCTCTCTAAAAAGCAATAAACAAAACAACAATACTGCCTCACTGGGTAGTCGTTCGAATCCCGGTAATCTAGTGAAAATGATGCGTAATACAAACTTTATGACTTCCTCTGGTCCCAGTGGTCTCACAAGTCCCATAAAATCAGCCACGCCCAGTTTAAGCTCAGTGGCGACCAGCAATTCCGAATTGCCGCCATCGTTTGAGAGTGATGCTGATCTGGACTTTGAAGATATTTTGCACAACAATAATCTCAATGATACACTTAACTTTGATGATTCATTTTCGACTGAATTTAATATTAAACAAGAGCCCCAGTCCATAAGTGAGGCGGAGGTCAGTGCTTTGGCCAAAGATCGTCAAAAAAAGGATAATCATAATATGATAGAACGGCGGCGTCGTTTCAACATAAACGATCGCATAAAGGAATTAGGAACATTGCTGCCCAAAACCAACGATCCCTATTATGAGGTGGTACGTGATATACGACCCAACAAAGGCACCATATTAAAAAGTTCTGTAGACTATATAAAATGTCTTAAACATGAAGTGACACGTTTAAAACAAAACGAATACCGTCAACGTCAAATTGAGGTACAAAATAGACGTTTGCTTAATCGTATCAAAGAGCTGGAAATGCAAGCCAAATCTCATGGTCTGCCGCTAACTGACTATAGTAACACTTCGGTTTCGGCTCCTGCCCCCACAGCATCTTACTTGAAAAACTCTAGTCCTTCTAACAATATAACTCACCACTCTACGCCTCTTATTGATAATGTTGTAACGCAAGAGCAGATATCCTCTAGCTTGACTAACAATTCCACCGACAATCCAGCGAATATAAATATAAATACTATGGAAGATCTAATGGATGATAGCAAAACTCATTTGCTACAAAACAGCAAAACTGGCAGCGGTAGCATCGACCCCATGCTCTCAATAACCAATAATTCAGTTTTACAGTCTGCGCCGCATTCACCCAATTTGCAAATGCAGTGCAGTGTTAACAGTTTTGGCTCCAATGGTGGCAATGATTGCAACGATCACAACCATAATGGCGCTAGCTGTTGTGGTGTTACTAGTAATCATCAGCTATCTCTTGATGATATTTATTCCAGCAGCTCACCGATATCTTCACCACTCCATCATACAAATTCAAATAATACCTCTACAACGCCTACCCCCACAAATCACCATCAAAGCCCGCTGAGCACATGTTGTGGTGCTGGCAGTAGTCTCGGCTGCCTGTCGAGCAGCTGTTCCAATAATTGCCATCATAAATATCAACACGGATCAAATAATACACTTTCACAACAATGTCAACAGAGCCCTAATGATACCTCAACAAATTTTGATCTAATGGTAGCTTGTGGTTCCGATTCAATTGATGATTGTCATCATCATCACCATCATCATCATCATCACAATAACAATGACAGTTTAGCTGCATCGCCCACCTCATTACAGCACGGACGAGATCCTTTGCTTTCCTCATCCCATCAACATCCGCTTGATGCTCACAGTCATTTGGATGCGCTAGATCCGCATCAGCATGATTTACATCACCACAATCATCATCACCAGTTGCATGATGATCCTGATGATATGGATCATCATCAGCATCATCATTCTGTTGATCTCGCCAGTGCTATAATGAATGATACTTTGTCTTTAGTATCGCCTAATCCTTCTGAATCTTTATTATTATCATCGGATTTTCTAGATATTGATATGACGTGACGTGATAGTGTATGAAATAAATAAATAAGTGGCATCATTGCTCTTAAAATAGTCAAGGAGTGAGTACGCTAGTTTGTGAGACAGACAGAGTATGATTACAAATATAAAAAAGCGAGAGAGTAAAAGTTGCTCAAATGCATGCACATGTACATGTTAACTAAACAATTTTAGCAAATTATTTTTAATTTTTATATTTTTATTATTTTTTCCCCCTAATATTTACTTAATTGCAAATTTGTTTATAATTTTGCGGCAGCTAATTTTTTTTTTAATGTAAATTAAGTTTACTTTTTATTTACTATAAATAATTTATGCGTGATTTTCTTTTTTATCACAATATTTTGTATTAAAATACCTTCCAGTCAATTATGAGCTGTGAATTATTTTAAAACATGATCTATTGTGCGATCATCTTCAATTATACACTTCCTTCACTTTTGTTTCTTGTAGTAATTCTTTTACTTGGCACGTTTTGATTTTTTTTAACTTTAAAATAATGGCTTAAGGCTTTTATTAGAAAAGTTAAAAAAAAAAATGCTGACAAATGAAAATATGTTTATTAACTTTAACAGCTTAAAGAATTAAATTAATTCTTCAGAATTGTTTAAAAACAAAATAGTTTAGAAAAGATGTAATAAAAACCACAAGCATATACAAGTTTTATAAAGTTGATATGGTAAGACTTTTTTCGACAGCTCTGCTTACTGCTGCTGCTTTTACAAAATGTGCAATACGTTAATAATATTCCTGCCCACAAAAAAAAAATAAATAAAAGACATTGCTTTCATATTAAAGCATTATTACTTAATTATTATTATTTAATTATATAATTAAAAGATCTCTTCTATTATCTTTACACAAACATACATTATTGTAAAACAAGCTTACGAGGGCTGCACAAAACCTTTCAAACTTACATCTTATAACTGAACAGTATTTACAAGTGCTGTGTTGCAGTGCAGTCTTAATTCTGGAACAAAGAAATTTCAAAAAATGCTATAGATGATTAAAAAAACTTTAATTTTTACTAAGGAAATCACAAACAAAATCTTTAAAAAAATACTTTAAATACAAAAAAAGCGCCAAAATAAAAAAATCACTAAAATACAAAAATCACTAAAATTTAAAAAAAAAACTTAACCAAAACAGAAAAAACCGTTTAAATACTGCAAAATAAAAAATTTATTGAATTAAAATTAAAAAAAAAACATTAATTACAAAAAGTCGGCAAAATATGATGAAGTAAAATACAACTAAAGTTTTACAAAAGAGTAAACAAATCGCAAAAAGCACACAATACTTTTAGAATTTTGATAACAAAAATCTGAGACCAAAAAAGTGAAGATATATTTTTTAAATTTTCAAAGAAAAAAATTTTTAAAAATAAAATAATAGTAAAAATGCCCGAGTATGACTTATGGGATACTATTATGAAAAGGTTACGGCATGATTGCTTAACATAACGAACCTACAGAGGGCAGGTGACAGTACTTACTATTGGGTAGCTGCAACTATATGACTGGGACTGTGCTCAACAGATACAAGGTTGCTTATGGACGTAAAGAAATTGACTCGAAGGGACCACGTTTGAAGTTATAACTTTACACTACCCGGTTAGGACTAGGACGAGTAGATGGAATCGTGCCACTCCGGACTATTGTAGGACGTGTTAGGATAAGGAGGAATTAGAAACGATGGTATGTTCTTTGCCACTCCCCGAGTTTTTTGAACCATAAAGTTAAGTGGGTGGGTAAAATACTCCACAAAAAAAAACTTCAATGGTGGTTTATCAGGTGGTTGCGGGCTATGCAATGGAGAGGGGGTTTTACATGGGTTCTTAAGTAAGTTTTTCTTTTTTGGACTATTCTTTTCGTTTTTGATAGTCCAACAACTTATTTTCTCCTTTACCTGATATCTTATTCTTTTTAAAGGGATGCACAATGCACTTAAAAGCTTTGATGTATGAGGAGGTGTGCCTATCTTCACCACCCTTCGCAACCTAACCTAACCTAAAGCGCTCCATCAATACTATGATGGTTAACGAATAGAAATGAATTTAATGACCTAAAAATTTGATCTGTAGTAACATCACTGTTTCACATGCAGTTACCGTATAAACATGCTATAAGAGTACCGCCAGGTTGAACTTCACTTTTTTGTTGTTGTTTTATTACATTGTATTTGTTTGTGAAGTATTTGATTTGAATCGCGAGCAAAGTAACTAATGGCTTACAAGACATTTTAATTACGTTTGTGCAGTTTTTTAATAGTAATTATTTTCCCTTAAAAAATCTATAGGAAATTTAAGTTATTCAAGCCATTCTCAATGACTTTAAATTACTTATTTTACCTAATTTGTAAAGTTATGAATGAAAAAATAAATATTTAAAAATAACTTGTACCTAATACTAATTTTATTTAATTACTTTTGTGCCTGTTGCTTTAAAATTTATTACTTAAACTATTTTTTATTTTACTTGATTGTTTTTCTTTTTTTATTTTTTTTTTGCTAACAAGTCAGTAGTATTAAGTTTGTTAAAGTAATTTATTTTTGTTTTGTGTGAAAGTAATTTTTAAATAAAGAAAAAAAAAAAACAACTAAGAAAAACGTTTCAAAAATTTGTTTGTTTGTTTGTTTAAACATTAATTATGTAACCTCCAATGCAAATTATCTTTATAAAAAAATCGAAAACCAAATCAGCATATTGCACTATTCCAGCAATTGTGTTTTTGTTTTTATTAATTTTTTACTAAAATGCTAACAAAATTTTGTTTTTCAGTTGTTATACACGAGTACATATAAGTATGAGTGACCCATATGTATGTTTGTATCTCTAGTTTTAAGCACATAATTGTTATTTATTGTGTTTTTATATACATATTTGATTTCGTTTTTCATTGCTAATTTTTTAATTCTACCACATGAAGTCTCAAATCGAAAACAAATAAGAAAATCTGTAAATTTATTAACACAAAATCTTTTTATCGCCTTAGAATTATCTCTACCTTTTTTTTAAGCCATATTAATTCATAGTCAATGAATGCTCTTTTTGTTGTTTTTATAACTTTTAATTTTTATTTTGTTTGTTTGCAATGATAATGAGAAATTTCCGTTTCAAATTATAAATAAGTCTGTTGAAAAGCTAATATTTATAGTTTTATGATTTTTAATAAAATGATTAAATTTTTTGCAAAATATGTCTATAAATTGTTTTAAATTTTTTATGCTTTAAAAAAAGTCACAAATGGACATCCTTTATTTTTTATATAAATTAAAGTATTAAATTAACAACTAAGTATTTTTACTTATAAAAATATACATATGCATACTTACAAATGTCATAATGATCCCAAGTAATTGTTAAAAATGCCTACATAAGTATGTTTCTGCAAAAATAAATGGATGATCCATTAAAAACTACTTATAATTATAATTTTTTTTCACTGTGTGAAATACAACTCAATGTTATGTATCTTTAAATTTATTTAAAAAAAAACATACATACATATATATATATATTAAATTAAAATTACTTTAAAAAATCAGAAAATTACTCAACGTTTTTATAAATCTTTTTTTTTTGGCAATATAAATTTGTTAAGCATGTTAATTTCTTAAATAAATAATATTTTTTTTATTGTTAGTCTCTTTTAAACTATGTACATAAAAACCTAAAAGTGTATGTACGTACTTATGTACATACATACATGTACATATATATGCATATAGTTATGTACATACATATTTACATTAAGATATAAATGTTATCAAAAACCTATGTACATTAAAGACACACATGCACATCACTTTTTAACTGATTCTGTGGCTATATGTTAAAAAAGCTTAAGTCAAAATAATCAAAATATATTAATTTTTTGCTCTTAACATACTTTTGGTGTATAAAATATAAAAAGTGAACTAAAAAAAATTTTCCAAAACAATTCTTTTAAATTAAAATTTTTAATAAAAATACAAAAAAAATGTTTTTAATAAAATTTCTCAGAAAAGTTTTAATATCAAAAAAAGTTTTTAAAAATGTAAATTTCTAGAATTCATGATTTATGTACAAAAAAATAATCAAAATGCAAAAATTAATTTTTTTTTAAAAGTGTTAATGTTTAACAATTTGGTAAAATTTAAAAAAAATATATTGTGGCCTGTTGAGAATGTCAACGGCAACTTAATTGACGTCGACTTGCAAATTAAATTCATGTCAAACTATGCAGTAATGGTATTATTTTTTTAAAACTATCGGTAAAATATCGACATCAATAGACACTTTTAATAAATAGATTTTAGAAAAACTTCACAGCTTTTGTTCAAAACTGCACTTGTGAAAGAAGATTTGAAAAATTTTAATTAAAATAAAAAAGCCTAAGGAATAAATTATATTACTAAAAAACTCGTACGTTAAGGAGACGATATCTACATACATATGTAAAAACGCATGTTTATAGGAATTTTCTAACAAAAAATAAACCATAACGAACAACTGTCAAATCCAATTAGGAATGTGTTTCCTAATATTATTTTATGCTATAGCCAAATTAAGTTGTTCTTACTCGTAATTTGACCCCCGATCATTAAGAGAACCAAAATGTTTCCCATAGATATTTTTGAAAGTGAATCTTGCCATCTCTAAGATTAATCAAACGTTTACAAACGCAGTTATCGAAAATATAACAATTAATATATGAAAAAGATACAAGATATATAAAAAATAAACAATTTCAATAAAAAAGGAATTTCTGAAGAAAAATTGTTAATTGGTTTAATTATTTTTAATTAAAAAATTAAATTAAAAAAATTTAACAAAAAAAGCTTTAAGTAATAAAAAAATTTAAATAAAACTTCATCACTTACGATCAACGACAGCCAAGTTGGTCCTTAAAGCCAAAACACTAATTGGGTTTTATATGTACACTACACGTGTACTTACAAATGAGAGTTAAACGTTACAAATGAGAGTTAAACACAAAAAAGAGAGAATATGTTTTATGAGAATGTATTAGTGCTTTATCATTCTGTGCAAGGCATATCCATACAAGGTGGTCGCAATAAAAAAAATTAAGAGAGTCGTTCTCTTACTCTTCATTTTTTTTACATGAAGTTTGACACTAAAATTGAAAAATTTTTCGAGTTAAAGGTTTATTAAAGGTTTTTTTGCATTATTGCCACAGAACTATTTTTTTTTTAAATTTTTAATAAATTCTAGAGATAACGTTAAGTAGTTATGTATTTGCAAAAAGAATGTTAAATCATAAAATTTTAATTTTTTATAAATAAGATTTATTTTTATTTATTTTTAATTTTTTATGTATAAAAAAAATCTTAATATTGTTGTAAACTAGTAAAACGTATTATTTAGTTGTAAACTGTTAAAGCTCGTAATTTTATTCCAAAATGGATTCAAATAAAAAAAAAAGAAAACTAAATAAATTATATAAATATTTAAGTGTTTTGTTAGTTTTAATAAATTGATTGCTCGCCTTAAAAGTAATTGTTTTTGTTTTTGTTGTATTAACATCGTTATAATGCTGCATCCGTCGTTGTGAAGTTGAACCGTTGCTTGACATATTATAACTAGAATATAAATTTATGACTGCCTGCAATAGGATATTTTATTCTAAATTTCAACAAATTTATTTTTTTAATGCACTTAAAGGGTTAATAATAGTGCTTGCATACTACAGTTTCAATATGGCTTCTATTGCTTTGTGCCCCCTTCCCCTTGTTTTGTACCATAAATGCATTATCTCTTTTTAAAATATTTAACTTAAACATAATATTCGCTTTAAATATTTTTCGTTGTAGCTTCTATTGCAATTAAAAGCTTCTGCTAACCTTTGTTTACCCAAAATATAAATATGTTGCCAATTAAGTTGTTTTCTTAAAAAATTTGAGCAGCTTTTGTTACTGACATTGAACAACAAAAAAAAGAAAAGAAACTTAAATCGATTAGATAAATATGAAACTTAAAATGTTTTAAATAAATAAGAAAACCTTCTTTCAATATGATTTATGAATATTATCTAAAAATTTTATTTGCTTTAAAAAAAAATTTTGAGAGATTTTATTAAATTTTAAAGAGTTTATTCCTCTTCCTAGCCCTTAATTATGATTTTTTAATGAATTCCTACAGTTTTAAAAAAAGGAAAAAAATTCGAAGTTTTCAAAATTAATTTGTGAGAAAAATTTCATTAAAACTTAAAGCAAACTTATGTTAAACATTAGGCCGATAATCTTAATACATTTATCTTTAAATTCTTGCAATTACTTTCTTTTTTATAAAGTAAAACAATCGTTTGCTTAACAGCAAAAGTATCAACCGCACAATTTAACCTTTAGTTTACAATTACGAAAAATTACGTGTCCAACGTAAATGTTTTTTACGTGACAAACAAGTATTTATTTTTTTGGGTAATGGGGGCGGGAGAAAAATATTTTTGTTTACTTCTTTTTGCTCTTTTTGTATAATATTTTTTTGAAAGCAAAAATACAAAAATTTATTGGAAAGAGCTGTTTAAAGCCTTTTAAAGATAACTTTGCACAATGCAGCTCTGATATCACTACAATAGAAACTGTTTTAAGTTTTGTTACGCAACAAAGAAACAAAAAACGTTATCACATACGAAAGCCTTTCACTACAACGCTGCTAATACATGTGTTTGGATGTGAATTAATATAACCAAGAGCAAACATTGTGAGAAAGTAGAACACAGACAATAATAACGTAAACAATTATAAGTTTAAAAACAAATCTAATAAAAAAAACTCCTGAATACAAACAGTGGGCAAAATCGAAGAAAAAACGCCAAATAAATAATCTCTAATGGTTCTATAACCAATTTTAACCTATGGAGGTACTTTGTGTTGGGAGACGGTAAAAAAGGGCTGTTTTAGGAACCTTCTAAGATCCCCAAATTCGCTTTACTTGGCATCACTAGTGACATGAGAAGCACACCCTAAGTGACACAAAAGTTCATTCTCCACATGTTACCTATTAAGGTAGTACCTCAGTAGGAGCGGAGACTAGGAGAGCCAGGATCACGAAATTTTCTTAAAATTTGCCACGATCAGCTTTGGAAAGACATAACTGGTAATAGTTCCTTAAGGGATACTTAGTTGGTTAAGATTAAATAGTCTGTAGGACGGTTGTGCAGTTTTCAGTGAAGAATCTGTAATGAATATTGACAGCAGAGCCGAGCAGAGCTTTATAATGGAAGAAGACATCAGGTTGTCTAATATAATATCTGATGATTATAGTGTTTTTCTTTTAGAGATGCTAGTAATTTTAAGGGCAACATATGTTACAGTAAAACATCTTTCAATGGAAAGAGAAGTCACTATTTATGTGGGCAGTCAGGCAGTCCTTAGGGCTTAAACATCGCATTGCGTCAAGTCTAGGTTTGTTGAAGATCCTATGCGGGATTATGGATCTCTTTAAAGTTAGACTTTTAAATTGCCCACAAGCCCTCCCGTAGTTGTTTAGCTCTTGAGTTGGCACATAAGGGGGAAACTGTTGGACCATCAAAAAGCCACTATTATGGAAAGACTAGGGCACGGATGCTTAACATGGCGAACCTTGAGTGTAGAAACGTGAGTTTTTGAAGAATATCTAAATCTTTATGTCCAGTGGTGTGTGTGAGATATTTCTAAACCTGAGAAAGTTGGGTCTAAGATCTACGACTGGGCATTGTACATATAGGGATAAAACAAGGATGTATGGGGATAAGGAATAAATAGAAACAAGAGCGTGTGGTCTGTCTCTGTCGAGATTTCATAACGCTTAAGCCAAATGAAAAAGGAAGATTAACACGGACACTTAAATTGTTTTTCGTTCTGAGTGTTAGAATATTCACTTTCTTATTTATAGTCTTATAATTTCTCTTCTATTTAACTTGGACCCAGTAGGTTTCCGAGTGCAGAACTTGGTGCCATCTTTGTTCGATTCTAATTCAGTTTTTTTTAAATTTTGTAGCACTGCAAAAACTGAAATTTTTTTATCATTACTTTTAAAATAAAGCAATTAAAGCATGGTGAAATTATTTATCAGGTGAATGCATCAGAGAGAGAGAGAGAGAATTTTTGACTCTCTTACTTTTTCCATTTTTATATATGGAGTTTGACATTACGTTGGTGAAATAATTTGAACCTGGTTGTCAAACTCCATATATAAAACAAATGAGAAAACATGGTCTTACTCTTTTCTTTTCTCTTACTATTTTTATACATGAAAATAAAATTAACAACACAAAAATTATTGTCGTAAAATTAACAGGTTTAACGATTATTCGCACTGCTGAGAAGTTATTTGATTATGTTTTTCTCTAAAAAAATCATAAATTTTAACATTTTCCGTTTGAAAACAATTTTCATCGCAGCGCGTGCCGTTTACATTAATAGAATTATTATACAAAACTTCTTTATTTCTTTTTATAAATATTTTTTTATTTTCTAGCTATTTAACGGAGGTTTCTGATATCAAAGAATTGCTAAAGAATCAAGGCCATGCTATAGCTCGTTTGTCTCCCGGCGATAAGGTAACTGCCAAATTTCGATGTGTCAATGAAGCCACCAACGATTGGGAATATGTCCTCGGCAAAAACGATGAAGTTGTGGGTATTGTTAAGAAATTTATTGTGGGTAAGGTCAAACCACCCAAAGAGGGAACTTCACAGGATTGTGTCATTTTATGGGTGGACTACAGCAATATGTTGATATTTCTTAGTAATAAAACTGGAGACTTGGAGCATATATCTGCGGACACCAAAATACCCACCAATCTAATTGGAAAATCAGGCATCAACGCCAAAGTTCTATTTAAAAATGAAAGTATTTTTGTTTGTTCTCTGAAAAAGGGCCAAAATCCTTTAGTCTTTTGCCCCAATCAGTTGCATTTTAATGACTTTGAATATATTGCCAGCAAAATGGTAGTCGAGGGACAATTTTGTAAAGTGGCGTTTATACACGACTCACATCCAATCGCTGTACTAGATGAAACATATAAAGTGTGCCAAGAAATTAATAGAAAACGAAAAATGGCTAAGGATGACAAGGGTGCAGCAGTAGTAGAAACTAAAAAACAAAAAATAGATAAAAAGAAGAAGCAAGATAGTGCAGAAACAATCCCAAGTAAAAAACAAAAAATGCAACAACTGAATAAAGAAGAAATTAAATTAAACAAAAAAGAAGCAAAAGATAATAAAACTAAATCGAAAGAAGAAACAAAACCAGAAAGAAAACGTACTGTTTCAGAGGAATCAGAAAAATTGGTCAAAACTAAAGCTAAAAAACGAAAAATTGAGAATGTTGCCGATACTGAGAATCAGGAAGATGCCGTTTTATTCTATGAGGATAAGGCTCCTGATAAAAAAGCCGCAGAAAAGTTTATTGAAATTTCAAATACCAAAGATTCTAAAAGTGCTAAAGAAAATCCGAAACCTTTAGTCAAATCTTTAACAGGCGTTAACGACTTTTGGAATCTCAATTTAAATGATATTTCCAAACATCAAGATTCCTCAGATGACGATGAAGAGGTAGAAAATGAGGGCAATAAACCCAATGTTAAAAAGAAGCTAACAGCAGCTGAAAAGTTTAAACAGCAGCGTGAAGAGGAGGCCCGCCTTAGAGCTATAGAGGAAAAATATGCTGACCCCAAACAGCTGCCTGATTCAGTAGATCAATTTGATCGTTTGGTTATGTCTGACCCTAATAACAGCAAACATTGGATTAATTACATGGTATTTCATTTACAATCCACAGAAATAGATAAAGCGCGCTGTGTGGCACGCAGAGCTTTAAAAACTATTACATTTAGGAATACAGATGACCAAATCAATATATGGGTGGCTTTACTTAATTTGGAATTACGTTATGGCAGCAAAGAAACCTTTAATGACACTCTCAAAGAGGCCTTAATGTACAATGAGCCCTTAAAGGTCTATTTGCGCATCGTAGAAATTATGACGGACGCCCAAAAGACTAACGAACTTGTGGAAATTATTGGTAACATAACGAAAAAATTTAAAACTGAAACGGAAGTATGGAGGGTTTGTGCCAATGCTTTGTTTACAGTTGGCATGACCGAAAGAGCCCAACAAATGTTGCACAGAGCTCTAGCTTGTCTGCCAGAAAGAGATCGTAAGTTTGCTTCATTAACTGATTTGAGGTTGTTCCTTTTTCGTGTAAGTATGTTAATTGTCTCCTTTATTTTTATTTAGATGTCAACACTATTGTCATGTTTGCCAATTTAAATCATAGACATGGAAATAATGAAATAGCACAAACTCTATTGGATCAAGTGGTAACGTCTTATCCCAAACGTGTTGATGTTTGGTGCCAATATGTTGACATGTTGATTAAGGAAGATTTAATAGATTCAGCAAGGTATGTATGAAAGTCGTAAAAGAAATGCCAGTAAATAAAATAGGACTTTATGTAATCATGTGATCCAAACCATAATAAACTTAACAAAACTTTTCGTTAAGTTTTTCTTGCTTAAGCAAAGAGCGAAACTGAACGCATTTTCCGTACATAAACATCTGTTTGAGCTTCCCTGCAGAAAACAGGACTTTTTGTAAGCTTTACTCTCTTTTTTAAGGTCTTCGTTTGCACCCGTGGACATAGCTGCCAGATTTTACAATTTGTCGTAATTTTGACGATTTTTATTGGCAAAAATAGGCTTACGACGAGTGGACGATTTTCGTCCTGAATTTGACGATTTTTGAAAATTAAAGATTTGCGGATTTCAGGGACAGAAATAGATATTTTATTTTGTCATTTAAGAAAAAATGACATGTTTTAAAATATATTAGCCATTGTTCGTTTATGAAAAACTATTAAAAAAAAAGATTTCAGTTTAAATATTTTTTATATAGAAAATAAGTCCCTAGAAAATTATATCTCTTAAATAAATTATTTAAAAGTGGTCGTTTGCTTTTAAAGTTGTGACTATATTTGAAGAAACTATAGGTTAGCATTTTGTATCCGGGGTTATAAAAACATAAATTTTAGGGTTGACGATTTCAAAAGGTTGTTTTGAAAATTTCAACGATTTGCTTTCTAAAATTTGACGATATTGGAACCAAACTTATTTGCCGCTATGCTCAACTTGGCAGTTGGGGTTAGGGGCTAAAACACGCAACTTAATTAAAGGTTTTTTTGCATTATTGCCACAGAACTATTTTTTTTTTTGTATAAATTTTTAATAAATGCCAAAGATAACGTTAAGTAGTTATTTGCAAAAAGAATGTTAAATCATAAAATTTTAATTTTTTATAAATAAGATTTATTTTTATTCTTTATTATTATAGAAATGCCAGTAAATAAAATAGGACTTTATGTAATCATGTGATCCAAACCATAATAAACTTAACAAAACTTTTCGTTAAGTTTTTCTTGCTTAAGCAAAGAGCGAAACTGAACGCATTTTCCGTACATAAACATCTGTTTGAGCTTCCCTGCAGAAAACAGGACTAGTCCATACATGCGTGTATGGACTAGTCCATAAAGGAGTAGGATTACTCCAAAACTAACCCAAATGCATGTAAAAAACATGGTCTTTTTAACATTATGATGTCCTAGGGCTGGACCACCTAACCCAGATTTGCATTACGTCGGAGTAGTTTCAAAACTACTCTATCCTACCTACAAACAACTTGGACCACATGGTCCGTTTTAGCTGAAATGGACTAGTTACAACATGGTCCTTGTGTAATGCAGCCATGGACCATGTCATTGTCAAACAAGAACTTGTAGTTACTTAAGTGATGTGCGTTCGTGTTTTAACGATCGTGTTTTTTGTACGCAATCGTTAAAACACGAACGCACATCACTTAAGTAACTACAAGTTCTTGTTTGACAATGACATGGTCCATGACTGCATTACACAAGGACCATGTTGTAACTAGTCCATTTCAGCTAAAACGGACCATGTGGTCCAAGATTTTTTGCAGGGTTTGTATACACACACACATGCACACTTGTTTTTTTCAGAATGTTTTCTCATATTTTGCAGCAATAGTTGAAAATGGCAGTTTTAGTTAAAAATTTTGCCGATTACAGATTTGGGTTCTTATGATAAAAAGTATAAAAAAAAGATACTTTCACAACTGTATATTAATATACATATTTATTTGTATGTGTTTTTTTTATGGAATTAAAGGAAAATAATATTGATGCAAAAGTTCAAATATTACGTAGATGGGCAACTGTGGTTAATTAGTTGATGTATTTATTTAAGCACATTTTGGCCGCCTTAAATACTTTATTATTTTTGCTTAGGCATATGTCAGGCTTTTCGTTATTTTAGACATTAGTTTAAGCCAGCTTATGCATATTATGGTTCTGCATAACTATGATGTACTTAAGCAGCTTTTCGTTAAGTTTTGATTGCCAAAACAAATCAAAAGCGTTTAAAGTTGTTAATTTCTTTTTGCTAATTATGTTTTATTTTCTTTTATTATTTCTCTTTCTAGGAATATCTTGGAACGTGCTGTTGTTCAAAAAATACCTGTAAGGAAAATGCGTACAATTTTCAAAAAATATTTGGAATTTGAGGAACGTTTTGGCGACGACGCTAATGTTCAACGAGTTAAGTTGTTGGCCATTGATTATGTTAAAAAGAATGAAAGTTTATAAAAATCGACTTAAGTAATACACATATTAGTTCTTTTTTTTTTTTTTTTTTTGTTTGTTTTCAGTTTTTAGAGATACATATTATATCCACTATGTATGTAAATAAAAATAATGTATATTATATACACATACTACATGCATATCCACATATGTATTTATTATTTTTTTAAAAAATAAACTTGTGTTTTTTATTTTAATACCTCACAAAAAAAAGCGGAAATAAAAAGTTTTTTGGTAATAATTAGATTATTTTTAAAAGTTTTTTTTAATTGTTTTAATCTCTTTTTATCGAATAAATGAAAAATATTAAAAAAAATATATATTTTTAATTGTCAGGTTTAAAATTCACGCCTCTATTTAAATTGTACGTCTTGAAAAACATCAAACTTAGTATATACAAAAAACAGTATAAAAAAATATTTTTTTATTTAGATTTTGACGTTTGTCTAGGCATGAATTTTTCTCGTCAAGACGTTCATATGTCAATAACTAAATTAGTTTTATTAGTGGCTTATTTGACAGATGTCTATGGATAATTGCCAAATAAGTGGATGTTTGACATTTGTCAAGACATGTATTTATTTCGTCTAGACTTACAGATATAAAAAAAAATTACACTCATACAAGAAGTTTCAAGTTAAAAATATCGCTCACCATATTTTTATTTTGTGTAAGAGAAAGTGAAAGTAAAAATATATAAACTGAAATAAAATGAATAAATTTGACAATTACAAAATATAATAACAAGGCGAAATTATATTCTGCTGCTACATCAAGATTATTCAGTAAAAAACCCCCTTTTGCTGCAGATATACTCTGGTAACTCGTAAATAATTTTGTTTTTTTTTTAATAAAAAAACTTTGTTGCGTTAAGCTAATAAGCTTAAAAGTTATTTCTGACAACTTGTTAACATGCATTATTTCTTATTGACTTGTTTGTGTTAACTAGGTAAAATTAAATTAAAGCGTTTTTTTTCAACGAAAAACGCCACTGAATGTAAATTTGCCACCGCCGTTTTTGTGTGTGAACATCGCCGACGTACTCATGTAGAGCGAGACAACGGCGTCTGAATTATTTTATTTATTTAGACCAGAACTTTATATTTTTGGTAAAAAAAATTTTTAAATATAAGTGAAAACAAAACAAGTTTTTACATCACGTTATTTTATTTGATATAGACGTATATATGTATAAATATTCATCTATAATTCGCCTGTATGAAATTTTCTACTGCGGGTGCTGCCATACGATTGTGACAAGATTGCTTCAAATACAACTCTGCCACAAAAGATAAAATAGAAAAGTGAATAAACATGAAGAGAAATATATAAAAAGAATTAAATACATAACCAACAATAATATTCTTAACAAAAATATTTTTTTAATTAGTGACTAACAATGAGCGCATGAGAATACAACGTAGAAAAGATTCGTAGTTCGTTAAAGAAGCGATTATTTCTTAATATTGTATTAAAAAGTTTAATAAAAACAAGATTTCATGTAAAAAAAGCAATTTGTTTTGTTCAACATTTTTTCCCAGATTTGCTTAAAAAAACGGTGCTTGGAGAAATCGAAAAAAAACGTAAAGTGCTTTAAACAACCAATAATAACGTCAAATGCATAATTTCGCTATATTCTTGTCGATTTTACAAATATAAAACAATATAGAAACAAAAACATATGCTTAATAAAAATTTATAAAAACGAATAAAAGCTTAGGAAACTAAACAAAAAATTACGTTCCAAGAAATTTTCCCTTGTTTGTCTCTAGTTACTCTGAATGTTAAATAGAATAAAAGAATCTGCATTGTTTTTTGTCTATACTGTGGTAAAATTCTAGAAAAAATAAATTAAAAAAACACTAGTGAAAAAAAATCAAAATAAATGTATGCTATACGGTGGGTTGGTTGGTCTGAATAATCTTAAAAAAAGGTATGTAGAAAAAATAGAACTATGTATATCAAAATTGTGTGGAAAAACTATAACGTAAATCTCCCATTTAACAGCATCATCATCGTTAGCGACAAATAAATAATCAACAAGAAAAGAACAAAGAAGTATTAATAACGATTTTTTGCTGAATTCTACCTAAAGAAGCAGCAACCTCATTAACACACATACAAACATTAATATAGGTGGCTCACAAAAACAAAAGAAGAACAAAGTAAAAAAAGAAAGAACAAAAACAAAGCAGCAGAGAAACCCAATTTAATTACAATATAATTACAATGGATCTTTCATATGTAGTTTTTAAAGCAGTTCGAGAAAATTGCCTACCTTTATTGAAGGTGAGTGTTGCAAATACCTGAATCCATACATATACCTCAGTAATTAAGAAACAATTTCATTTCACAACAAATGTGGAACAAAGAAAATACATACATATACTCAATATCGTAAAAAATTTAAGAAATTTTGCAGTTCGAAAAAGCATAAACTTGCATCCACTTGCATTTTTGTTTGTGTTTGTCGGTCTGGCTGTGTTTGATTTTTTGCAATAAACAGGAAATGCAGCCGCTTGCCGGATGTATTTTTTATTGATTGTAGAAAAATTATCATTTAATTTTTAACAATAAACATTTCGTTTTTCTATGAATGTATGTAGTAATATAATTAAAAAAAGATTTTAGAACAAAAATGTAAAGGAGTAAAATATAGTACATTTCGATGCCTTAATATAGAAAGGCCCTAATATATATTTTTTAATAAGCCCAGATTTTCGTTTATTTCGATGCTCATATATCGCAATCAAATAATTGTTTAATCCTATTTATTTTAAATAATTTTGATTTAAAAAAGATTTATAAAATAAGTTCTGCTTAAAGATTTTGTTTTAAAATCTTTAAAAAAAATTATAGTTACATGTATTACAAAATTTTTTCTGGCAAAAAACGGGCCCACAGCTCTTGTGTGAAAAAAAAGAAAACCTATTTTTTGTACCTAAATTTCAGTTGTTTTTTTATACACTTCTATTAATTGGCAGAGCCAAATTTAGGCAGAATTGCGTACCCGCAAAAATCATCATTAGAATATTATTGACATAAATACGTGTGATATAAGCACATTCGTAGCTTATTGAAAATGGCGAAAAGCACGAACTTATTGCATTAAAATGATATTTATTTGTTTAATTAAAAAAAAACTTTAATTTAAATATACATATATATGTATGTATATATATATATACATATATATGAAAATATACGCAAAAAAAGTTTGAATGACAAGGAAATTATTTTTTCTAAAATTCCTAACACAAATTAAAATATACAGATGTATAACTGCTTGTGTCTTAGAATTGGGATCATGGTTAACAAATTTAAAAAAAATGGACCTATAGCGTTTTTGTGTACGTAAAGAATTAGCATGTGTTAAATTAACACTGTTAATAAAATGCATTCGGACTTTATCGAGAATTGTAGTAAAAATTAAATACATAAGTTGTATTTCGTTTATTTGATAGCCTTACAAAAACAGCTGATTATTTTTGTTCTACTTTGTTTACAATACACTTCTTGTGTATTTTTTAAGTAAATACTTAGTTTGTTTACATTTTTAATGCTATATTTGTTTTTATTTGTTTGTTTTTGTTGATATTTTTTTGACAAATATCGATAACTTAATAAAAATTGGGAACTTGTTGACCTAAAACTTACGTACACACATATGTATTGTCATAAGATAAACTGCAACCATTCAATGTGAATGTTCTTTCTTAACTCTTTTTATACTCTTGTACTTTGCTTTTTCGTTTCACATTATTATTCGTATTTTAAACTTCGTTGAGATAAGACGCATTTTAATAAACGTATTTATATTAACAATTCTTTTACTTTTAATCTGGTTTACTGCAACGTAAATTCAACAGGTTATGGGCCCAGGAGGCAAATCCAGATTTTGTTAGAAAGTAAAGTGAATTATTATTAGCAAGTAATATGAATAACGCGTTTCAGATAGAAAAGTTGGACGACACCAACTATGAAAGTTGGTCCGTACTAATGAAGAGTGTGTTAGTGCACAGCGGATTTTGGAGGGTGGCTTGTGGTGATGCGAAAAGGCCCACAGATGAAGCAAATGCAGCAAAATGGGACTTGGAGGATGAAAAGGCGTTGGCGTCCATTATTTTAAGTGTAAAGCCAACTCAGTTGGGCTATATAAAAAATGCCAAAACATCAGCAGAGGCATGGAGGAAGTTGGAGGCCATATACCAGCCAAAGGGTCCAATCCAGAAAGTGTGTCTATATAAACGATTATTGGGGTTGCAAATGAGTGAAGGAGGCAATATGGTGCAACATTTAAAAACCTTTACAGAGACAACTGAAAAGTTGGCTGAAGCCGGAATTGAAATTCAAGAAGAATTACTGGTGATAATGTTGTTGGGAAGCTTGTCCAAAGAATACGACCATTTTGTTATTGCAATGGAGACACGTGATACATTGCCAGATTTAAGTTTTCTCAAACAGAAATTGCTAGAAGAAGCAGAAAGGAGAAAAGATAAAATTGAAGAAGAAACAACTTACCAACAACAACAGGCGTTCAATGTACGCACACAAAAACAAAGTAAGCAGAGTAACGGCAACAAGAATAAAAAGCATTTCAAAGGAAAATGTTATAACTGTGGCGTGATCGGTCATATTGCAAGTCAGTGCAGAGCAGAAAAGAAACATCAAGAACATCGACAACAACAGTTTGCATTAACTATGTTAGCAGCAGCACAGCCAACGATGAGGCAGAATACTTGGTATTTAGACAGCGGCGCTACGTCACATATGTGCGCAGACAAGAAAAGTTTTGTTCGTTTTTTTGATCATAATGAGGAAGTAATGCTGGCAAGTGACAAATTTGTATCGGCCACGGGCAGAGGTGATGTATTTTTCCGACATAAAAATTACGATTTAACTTTTGAAAACACATTGTATTCTCCTGAGTTGCAGGGTAACTTTCTTTCAGTTAGCAAAATTGTTGACAGGAACTTGACTGTTGTTTTTGATGCCCAACGTGCAACTGTAAGTAAACAAACTGGTGAAATTGTTTTAGAGGCAAAAAGAGATGGTGATTTATTTGTGGTCAACAAGCCAGTGGAGAAAGTGTTTTCTATTGACAACATCGCACAAACCTGGCATAACAGATTTGGGCACCTTAATTACAGCAGTTTGCGTGACCTAAATGAGAAAAATATGGTTATAAACTTAACTATTGGAGACAAGAAAAATATGATCCCAAATTGCCACACTTGTATGAAGAGCAAAATACACACTCTGCCATTTCCAAATGAAAGTGAAAATGTCGCGTCAAATGTATTGGACGTAGTGCACTCGGACGTATGTGGTCCTATGCAGATTAGTTCTGTTGGTGGTGCAAAATACTTTATCACTTTCATTGACGATAAGACTAGGATGATATTTGTATATTTTATAAAGGCTAAAAGCGAGGCACTTGAGAAATTTAAAATGTTTCAAAAGAGGATTGAAAATGAAATGAATTCTAAAATTAAAGTACTTAGAACGGATAATGGCAGAGAATACATTAATAGAGAATTCGACACATATTTACACCAGCAAGGTATTCAGCGCCAGTTAACGGTGCCATATACACCACAGCAAAATGGTGTTGCTGAGCGCTGCAATAGGACATTATTGGAAATGAGCCGATCGATGTTGGTCCATTCGGGTGTGCAACAGAGTTTGTGGGCTGAAGCTGTCAACACAGCGGCGTACATTCGCAACCGTTGCCCAACAAAGATACTGGGTAACGAAACACCGTATGAGTCGTGGTACGGTCGTAAACCTAATGTAAAACATTTGCGCACTTTTGGTTGCTATGCGGTCGCATTGGATAAAACAAACACATCGAAGTTCATGCCAAAGGGTGAAGAGATGATTATGGTTGGTTATTCAACAGTTTCAAAAGCTTATCGACTCTTTGACGAGACGACAAGAAAAGTCGTTGAAAAGCGAGATGTCCTTTTCGATGAGAATGAATTTACTAAAAGCAGACGCAGCAGTAAACAAACGAATCAAACCGACAACGATTATATTGCGTTAAATATATATGAAGAGGATAATTCACAACAATCTGAACAAGTTTTTGATGAATATAGCGACCAAGAAGAAGATTTTGAAGGTTTCAGCACAGCTGAGGAAAATTTGTCAGATGATTGCAATCGCGAAGTTGAACAACCAAGGGTTGGTAGAGGAAGGCCAAAGATTGTTAGAAATGGTAGGCCTGGAAGACCTCATAAGCAATACAACCAATTGAATAACTTGGCTGAAATTTTTGTACCATTAACTGTCGAGGAGGCAACAAAATGTGAAAACAGTGAACTGTGGATGGAGGCTATGCGTAGTGAAATTTCTTCTTTAAGGAAAAACGATACCTGGTGTTTAGCAGATTTACCTGCTGGACATAAGTCGATTTCATGCAAATGGGTTTTTGCGGTAAAAAGGAACAAGAAAGGCGAGGTTGAACGTTTTAAGGCACGTTTGGTTGCCAGAGGATGTAATCAACAATACGGGATAAACTTTAATGAAACGTTCTCACCTGTAGCACGATACTCAACAATACGTATTGTAATGGCCTTAGCTGTGGAATGGAAGATGTACCTGCACCAAATTGATGTAAGCACTGCTTACTTGAATGGTGAAATCCATGATGAAATTTACATACAGCAACCACCACTTTTTAAAGATAAGAACCATCCACACAAAGTTTTAAAACTAAAGAAGGCGATATACGGACTTAAGCAATCGGGAAGGGAGTGGAACACAAAACTCGATGGCGTATTAAAGAAAATTGGGTTTAAACAATCTAATGCTGATCCCTGCTTATATATTCTTGAACGTGAAGGTAATTTAATTTTGCTTACAGTGTATGTCGATGACCTTATTATAGGTTGCAAGAAAAAATCGTTGGTATTGGATATTAAACAACGCATTTGTAATGAGTTTGAAGTTTCCGATAAAGGACCCCTACAACATTTCCTAGGAATGGAAATTGATCGCCCTGATGAAACCGGTCCAATTAAAATAGGACATCTACAGTACATAGAAAATATATTGAATGAATTTGGTATGAAGGATTGTAAACCCGTTACAGTGCCGTTAGAAGCCGGATATCAGGTAGCGTGCTCCGAAAATTGTAAGAGGATAGATCAAAATGAATATCAAACAGTGATTGGTAAATTGATGTACTTGGCGATTACTACGCGCCCGGATATACTGCATTCAGTCTCAAAGTTGTCCCAATGTAACTCCGATCCTCATCAGGAACATATGCAGGCTGTTAAGCATTTAATAAGATATCTTCAAGGCACTAAGGACTTAAAGCTTGAATATACCATTGGTGAAGATAAGTCGGTGATTGGATATGTCGATGCAGATTGGGGTGGCGATGCAACAAACAGGAGATCCTATACAGGATTTGCATTTTTCATTGGCAATTGCATGATTTCGTGGCAATCCAGGAAGCAAGCTTCGGTGGCGCTAAGCAGTACTGAGGCCGAATACATGGCCGCCTCGGATGCAGCAAAAGAAGCCGTTTATCTCCGCAGACTTTTAACAGAGTTAAATTATTTAAATGGTCAACCAATTATACTTAAGATTGATAACCAAGGTGCACAAAAATTGGCAATGAACCCCATATACCACAAACGTAGCAAGCATATCGATGTAAAATACCACCATATTCGTGAAGTCATTAAAGATGGGGAAATCGCTCTGAAATACTGTCCTACAGATGATATGATAGCGGACGTGTTGACTAAGAACTTGGCAAGAGTTAAACACAATAAATGTATTAATTCAATGAATATTAAATAAGCTTTGTAAAGGAACATACACTTTGAGGTGGCGTGTCATAAGATAAACTGCAACCATTCAATGTGAATGTTCTTTCTTAACTCTTTTTATACTCTTGTACTTTGCTTTTTCGTTTCACATTATTATTCGTATTTTAAACTTCGTTGAGATAAGACGCATTTTAATAAACGTATTTATATTAACAATTCTTTTACTTTTAATCTGGTTTACTGCAACGTAAATTCAACATGTATGTATATAGAAACATAAATATGTCTGCATTAAAATAAATACATATTTGATATGAATACAACTAATTCAAATAATTAAAATTTCTTTTCAAACAGAAATAGTTTTTTTTTAATTTTTCCAAGGTAAACAATAATTGGCACTTGTTTTGAAGTAAAAAAAGTCATAACTCATCTGCTGACTAGAAATGATTATAAAAGTGTCATATCTTATGTATGTATGACTAAAATGGTACTCAGTAATATAACAGTTGAAATAAAGGACCAATAGCTCCAACATGACAGTTTCTATTTGTAAAAACTTGTTTGCTTAAAAGTTTATTCAAAGTTATTGCAGGAAAACTGAAGTTTGTTTAATTTAAAACGAAAATCATTTGCTTATAGAGCCTTGAATTTAAGATACTTTGGCTTAAAAAATCGTTTTTGTAACAATTTTTAATATTTGCAGTGAATTTTTTGCTATATATTATGATGTTTGTTATCTTATCAAAAAGAGCCACATAAATTTATGAAGTGGACAATAAACGAGATTGTTTAAATTAAAAAAATAATTATCAATAAAGACATAATCGATCTGCTGAAATTCACTGCCTTTAGCTTTAGTAAGACTTTCGATAAAAACAATATTTTATGCAATAATAAACATTATTGAACTAAGTTTAAAAATATTAAGTAGATTCATTGATTGATTAGGACTAGGAATGACAAATGCAAATGGGGTTGTAAATCAGTGGTCTTCACCCATATTACCCAGCTAACGAAGATTTTCGGGTTTTTACTTACTCTCTTCGTGAATATTGCAACCAGGGTTTTCCAAAATAAATTGTTTTCCTACCAAAATGCTCCTTAAAATCTGCAAACAGCAACTGAATAACTAATCCTGATTAAATTGTATTTTTAAATAAATATCGCATTTTGTTTACTGATATTGCTTTTATAATTCATGGCGAGCTATTTTTATTTTATTTTTCGATCGTAAACTTAAGAAAACATAATAAATTATTAACATTACACAATCTTTCATAAATAAACAATCCATACGCTTTGTTTTCATCATTGCAAACGGTAATCATAATCAAAACAACAAACATGAAAAATAAAAAATTTCAATTAGTAGCTTGTTAGCTTTCAAACAGAGTAGGTGTATGTCGCATGTTTTTATTTTTCAGAGAGAGCTAAAAATGTTTTTTCTGCACTGCAGCGTTGCCAATTAGTGTGTAATTATCCAAAAATAATTAGAAGCTCTTTATGTGTGCAATATAGGTAGAGCTAAAACTTTTTTGATAATTACAGTAAGAAATTGATAGCAAGCTACATAAATTTATGCAATTTTAAAACTGTTTCATAATTCAGGTAAAAACCTACGGACATACATGTAAATTTTTTTAAAGCATTTTAGAAAAAAATATTTATATGTGGGATATTAAGTGGGAAAGTCTTTTTTGTTTTCTTTAAACATATTCAAAGAGGCTGAGTGCCTTGTATGCAACCAGTTACTAAAGAATATGTTTGCATCGCACCTTAAGCGGCATACAATGCATATTGAGTTTCATTCTGTTTCAGGAAATGAGAGAAATCAATTAATAAAAAAACTAAAAGAAGATTTTCGACTCAAAAATCTTTGTATCCAAAATAGATGCTCAAATAACTCTACCAATACATATAGCCAAATCAAGGCTTTATATATCATCAGCTTAGAATTAGCTAAAAAATGTCGTTATAATATAACAAAATGTTAATAATTTTATATTTTGCCTTGAAATAAAAAAAAAAAAAACAAAAGCTTACAAAACACTGATACACAAAAACAAATATAGTAAAAAAAAATATTTTAATTTTTTTATAAAAATGAATTATTTTGGTTTTTATTTTTACATTTTTCAGTTAGTACTGTATTACTGAATGAGCGCGATATGTTGTGCTATGTTTTTATTTTTTTCATATATATTTTGTTATGTTCCGTTTTTTCACTTAAAATGCAGATTTGTTTTTTCCAAATTTGCAGTTCTTATAAAAAAAATAATGGCAACGCTGACAATAATACCCTCATTTTAAGTGCGTTTCTCTTTGTGAAGACCACTGTTGTAAATTGTGGGATTCAGAGCTCTAAAATTGAAAATCCTGGAATTTCGGGAATTTTCTGAATCCCGAATTTTTAATACATTTTAAAATAAAAATAGTATAAAAATTATTTAATTAATTTATTTTTCAACAGAGAAAATGGATACATAAAATTAACAATTTAATCTATTGTTTGCAAATAGAAACGCAAATATTTTATCTTTAATACATATCAATATATCTATCCATACAAAAGTATTTGATGGTCTTTTATTTTATGCAAAAAACCTTTCACCTTTCAAATAAAGATAACAGTAAACCATGTTGAATTTAAACACTATTTTAAACGAGTTATTTAGAAAAGAATTCGTTATTAAGTTCTGTTTTTTTTTAGAATAAAACACGAAAATAATCAAATTTCAAATGGAATGAAACATTTTCGTTAGAAAAGAAAACATTATTAATACCTTATGATAGAGTCATATCAGGCTTTTACAGTTGGTGTTAATATAAATATTATGTATACCTACTTATGTACATAAAATACTTTAAAGCAGTGATTGGCAAAACCCCTCACGCGTGCGGGTGCTCTCTGAGCATTGAAGAGAGTAAGAATAAAAAATAGGTCTTTTGGCCTTTAGTGTCAAACGACCAGTGTGGCCAGTTAGGTGTTTGAAAAGCTCAGCTGTTTACTTGCAGCCTAAAAAAGCGTTCACAACATAGATATACATACTACTATAATTTGCTTGGCAAACGTCAGTTTTAAACTGAAGTATTGCCTCACGTATAGTATTAGCTGTATATTTGATTTTCAGATAAAAACATTGATTTTTTTAAAAACCAGATTTTTGGGGATTTTTTGAAACGAAATGCTGGCATTCGGGATTCATCAATCCCAAAAAATACCGAGATTTTTGGGTTTGGGATCCCGAAACTGGCTTTCAGAATTAGAAACTTAACAAATCTATTTTAATTTGGGCTGTATTTTTTCCAGCATTTTTAACAAGATTGCGGTTTGTGCAAAAAAATCTTTTAATACATATGTACGTATGAATGCATTTATTATTAAATGCTAAGCTAGAAGTATGATTTTGTTATCTCTTTTAGCAAATATTTTTGGCCATTATTATTTTTATGTCCTTGTCTGTTTGTTTGTTGGCGTTTGTTTATTCTAAAGGTGCTTTTAAAGATTGCAAAGTTTTATTTGCAAAAACTTTAAAGGTCAAATTTTTGATTGTTGATTGTCAGATTAAAGGTGGTTTACTTTGAACCTAATAAACGAAGTTTTTTTTCTTACTATTAGCTAGTGCTATTAGCCAATCATTCACTTAAGTAGTTAAACAGCATTTAATGTTTATATTAATTTTGCTTAAATTGCTGTTAATTTGTTAATTCTCGTCAGACATGTAGGAATGTATGTATATGTGTACTACATATTTCTTTCGAATATATTGTGGTTGGTACTATGTATGCACATTTAATACATACATATGCATGTATTAAGCTTATACAAAAGACTTTTTTTTTAAATTAAAATCTTAAATACTCAATTTTTAGATTTAAAGTTAATAAAAATACAAAAAAAAAAAATAAAAATACATATTGACAAAACTAAAATCTGAAAGAAGGCCAAAGCATTTAAAGTCTGCAGTTTTTTGTTTTCACTTGCCGCTTAATTGTTGTGATTTAGTGGTTCTTAAAACAAAAGATCTTACTTCTTTTTCTTAAAAATAAATAAAAATAAAATCAGAACGTTAAGTATTTCAAAACTTTCTAATCTTTTGTTTCTTTATCAGCAAATTGTTAATGACCAACGCAGTTGTTGTTGCTTCTTAATACATAAATAATTTTGTTCTTATTAAGATGCTCTAATTAAGTTAATCCTAAAAAAACTAAACTAAAATTAAATTAATTATTTATTTCTTTTTATTATTATTATTATTATTATTATTATTATTATTATTATTATTATTATTATTATTATTATTATTATTATTATTATTATTATTATTATTATATAAAGACAAAAAAAATTAATCTTATATTACGTTTTTTCCCTCTGTTATGATTAAGAAAACAAAAACCAAAATAAAATGTGTTGGTGAAAGATAACAGACATAATCATTAAGGTTAGTTAGTTACTGTAAGAAAAACTATTGTTTTTTTTATCAATCTGGCAATCTCAATTTATTATTTTAACTTTTACTATTATAATTACTGTCACAATAAGAAATAAATAATTTTTTTCTTATGTGTGTTTAATATACATACATACAAACTAATGATTACAATTTCAAATGTTTTAAATATCAAATGTTTTGTTTTTGATAAGATAGTTAGCAACTATTTATAATTAA
This sequence comes from Melanophora roralis, assembly GCA_963583895.1. NCBI lineage: Eukaryota > Metazoa > Arthropoda > Insecta > Diptera > Rhinophoridae > Melanophora > Melanophora roralis. The sequence goes on from OY757187.1 coordinate 123,141,059, forward strand.
GTTATATGTATTACACTGTGTGTAATTTTTTAAGTCATGGAAAAATAACCATATACGGACATCACTACGTGAAAGAAGACCAAAAAAGAAAAGACCCATGTCTCCCAGTTTTGCCCAAAGTCATGCACTTTTTTTGTTATGGGCCCCCAAAGATTTGGGGCCTTGGTACCATTTTTACAAAAAGTGATAATTTTCTCAGGCTCATATCTTGCAAACCGTTCGGAATTTTAATTTACTTTTTGAGGCAAAGTTGTAGCCCTTTTTATAAAGAATAAAAATTATGAACATAAAAAATTGAAAAAACAATAATTTTAAATCAAAATCGCAAAAAACTTTAAAAAATTCAAATTTTTTTTACCTTTTTCCCCCTGTTCAGGTCCATAGGGAGCAAACCGTTCAAAATTCAAGGAAACAGTCAACTACAAAAATTTACCTTACATCCCAGTTAACAACTTTTTAGAACATATAAACTTCCTAGGAATGACTCTTAACACCGTTTAGGTAGCGCTTAGGTAGCCGCAAAAGTTAAAAATTTCCCCAAAATGTATGTACATACATGTAGTTATGAAGCTATCTCTTCCTTACGTTTAATCAAATTGCCTTAATTACATATATTGTATCTGTCTTTCGTGTAATAGAGAACTCTAGTGCATATAAATATGTGTATATGCATGTGAGATAACCGCGAAAAGTCTTGGAACTTAAACAGGTAGGCAAACATTAAAATTGCTGGAAACACTAAACAATAAAATATATCATACACAAATCGCAATAATTCTCGTTTACGGCCTTTAATTTAATTATGTACATACTTTTTTATTGCTTTGTTATTTATTTTTAAAAATTATTGTTTATACCAACAATAAATTACCTACATATGTACCTACTACCAATTTTTTTAATAAGTGAGGACAATTCAAAATAAAATAGCAATTGGATAAATTTAAAAAGAAGAAATTATTGCACCCAAACTTATCAAGAAATAAACTACAAAAATTTACCTAAGATTTCAGTAAACAGCTCACGCGATCACGCACCGATCGCACACGCATCAAGGAACGCAGATCACAATATAAAAGCGACGCGACTCTCACATCGAGGCATTACACAGCGCGACGTCAACGAAATATCAGCGGTGAAAGTTATAGAAAAAGTTCTACAGCATAATACGCATACAACATTGGCAACTGACAATTTCAATATGCAGTGTAAAAATATTTATTTCTTTTGCTACATTTGCGGTCATCAAATCAGAAAAAATAATTCTACAAGATTTCAAAAGGAAAAGAATCTTTTAACTAGTGAATTTAAAAGAGCATATAAGTTATTTTTGGACGAAATAGATTTGATCAGTGAAAATTACACACCTAACGCAGTGTGTCGCCAATGTTATAATAATCTCATAGCATGGTTGAATGGAGGCAAACATAGTATGAAATATTGTAAGCCGGTAAACTGGATTAATCGCCCAGGTGATCATGATGCAACCAGTTCTTATGCATGCGTTAATTACCCAAATAGACGTGATGAGAAGAACATAATTTATAAAGCAACTGTAACAGCCACACTACCAGTGCATGCACCTGAAAATTTTGTATTCCCAAGGCCGCAAACTCCAGATCGTAGGACGAAATTTACAGAAATGACTACAGTAAGTGGTGTTACTAATCGAGATCGATTTGATACCGACTATGAGCCCCAACAGGGAAGAGATGGACCAAAACTAATAACTAATAAAAAATCAAATGGAAAAACGGTACAAAGGCAAAAAATTCGACGCATTGCTTGCAGAGGTAATATCAATTTTATTATTGCATGGTTTGCATTATTTTTGATTTCTTTTCTAATTCATTTCAGGTATGTTGGTGGAGTCACAAGATAAGCTTTTATGATGTTAATAAGATATGTTAAAAAGAAAAAGCTAATGATGGAAACATTCTGGAAGCAACATGCCTGTGGACACCGTAAGTTCTGAATCAGAGTCAGATTCGGACGACGATTTAGATCCTCAACTTAAGAGAGCGCGATATGCACGTCCAGGGCCATCAACTTTATAAAAATAATACGAATATTTTTTTACTATTTTTTGTAATAGACAGCACAGTATCTCAATGTTGAAGAAAATAAAAAACAAATGAAATTCAAAAATTTTCGTAAAATTTTTAACTTTTGCGGCTACCTAAGCGCTACCTTAACGCTGTTAAGAATCATTCCTAGGAAGTTTATATGTTCCAAAAAGTTGTTTATTGGGATGTTAGGTAAATTTTTGTAGTTGACTGTTTCCTCGAATTTTGAACGGTTTGCTACCTATACACCTGAACAGGGGAAAAAAGGTAAAAAAAATTTGAATTTTTTTAAGTTTTTTGCGATTTTGATTTAAAAATATTTTTTTTTTAATTTTTTATGTTCATTATTTTTGTTTTTTATAAAAAGGGCTACAAATTTGCCTCAAAGAGTAAATTAAAATTCCGAACGGTTTGTAAGATATGAGCCTGAGAAAATTATCACTTTTTGCAAAAATGGCAAAAAGGCCCCAAATCTTTGGGGGCCCATAACAAAAAAAGTGCATGACTTTGGGCAAAACTGGGCGACACGGGTCTTTTCTTTTTTGGTCTTCTTTCACGTAGTGATGTCCGAATATGGTTATTTTTTTTCGTGTTGCACTGTGTTATCAAAGGTCCAAACCGCTTGGCTAAATTGACAAAGACTTTTCCGTTTTAGCGATTTTTCAAATTGTTTAAATTAGGGCTCAAGGTAACAATAAGGGTAACAAAAACAGTTTTAACATATTCCTTGCTTTAAAAAATTAATTAAAGTTGTTTTTTTACCAAATAAAATGTTTTTAGTCTAAAATTTCATTTTCTGTCGATATCTTTTTCTAATTAAGTTTCAAAGGGTTAACTTGACTGGAAAAAAGTAATTTTTAGAATAAATTATTAAAAAAGTTGTAAATTTATTATTATGAGTTGACATTTAGATTTAACATTTTGATATGTAAAGTAAATAGGCCTTGAAAGCTGTTTATATCAATTACTATAGATTAAAATAAAATGAAAACTTATTTAATTAGAATTGCTTAAACAAACACTTTTCTTGTTCTTGTTGTATCAGCAGTCTAACACAGGGCCGCCTACAACTGAGATCAACTCTGATAGCAAAACTATTTTGTTTTTAACGAAATTAATCCTAAATAAGGAAAACACGTACTTTTTAAACGTTATTTTTGTTTTTATCATTTAAGTGTTTAATTTTTTCAAGTACAAATAGAAGCTTTTTTTAACTTAAAAAAAATGTATCATTATCTGTATGTTAATCTTTTTGTTTAAAATTATTTTATTTTAAATTTTGATTTTTTTAAAAGGAATAAGATTAACATAGGCAGTTTTAGCTAATTTTTTTTTAAAGAAAATAAAAGAAGTACATATTAACATTTCCCATGTGTTATAATTCGGTCCCTTTGTGTTAATTGAATTAAGCGGACCCAAGTGAGCTGTATTCTTTCCTTCAACGGCTGCCTGTTCTACCTAACCTAACATTTCCCATTTTTCTCCTATTAAACATAGAGTTGTTGCAACTTAAATTGCTTTATGTAAACCAGCAGTTAACACCTTTTAGTGGGGATCGAGTATGATAGCTCTTTTTGAATTAAAAAAAAACAAGATAAAAAACATTAAAGAGTCAAGTTAAGCTTACAATTCATCGATCAAGTTTTTTTAAATTCTTATATTTTCTCAGAAGTAATAATTATCTCCTGATTTTATGGTTATTTTCTTTAAATTTTTACAGAAATCAGACAACATTTATGGCTGCCAAAATTAATTAAAATCAGGCAATTATTTGATTTAAATTTTTTTTAACATAACTACGGTCTCTGCGTTTTTGTTAAACCTGTTTTTTAACTTATATGCACTGCAGGGTCTGAGCGATTAGTGTGATTATATTCAAGTAAACATTTTGAAGCAGTTAATACAAGTAGGTAGTTAAAAAAATTTTATTTCGAAAATTCTTAACACACATGCAAATAATTTTGTGCGTATAATCTAAAGTGAAATGGGGAAATAAATAAAAATGCAAACTAGTTTATAGACCAAAAATATACTGATTGTAAAAACTGATTTCTAATAAATTTTTTAATTATAAAAAAAATTAAACAAAAATATTTAAAAAAAAGAATAAAAACATTTGTGTTCTTTATTTTTTAAAAAGTAAAAATAAAATGTTGTTTTTTTTTGTTAGCTTTGCATTTTTTTTAAAGTGTCTGTATTTTATCTCTAGTTCTGTTTAAAAAGATAACAGTAACGTACATAATAAACTTACAATAAATTATTGATATCTCTAATATAAGCTTTTGTCAGGGAGCTAAAATTGAAATAATTTTTTTTGAAATATGTACCTTTATAATTTTGGGAAAATTTTTTACCAAATTGATAGTTGTTAAGATAGTTTAGTTTGGAAAAAAGTAACTTTATGATCGCCAATAAAAGTATTTTTCATGGTACTCCCCACAATTTTAAACAAAATTGTTTATTTGTTATTGATCGTTATTCATTATAGTCACGAATAAATGACTGGCAGACAGACAGTCTTCGAGTCATTAACCGTTTAACATGACAACTTCTTATAGGTATGTGTATGATTTTTATATTTTTTTTATAACTCACAATAGCAACAAGTACCTATTTTGTTTACTTCATACTTGCCTAGTGATCATCAAACTAAAAGAAAACAAAAAAAAACTGACAGACATGAATTTCAAAAATAAATAAATTTTAAAAATAAACATGTACTCTACCAAGTAGGGGGCAGAGACCTGCGCCGAGGACTTTTGCCGGCGGCGGCGGCTCGTTAAAAAATTGTCGGCGGCGGCTCAAAGCCGGCTCCGTGACGGCTGAAAGTACAGACACACATATATGTATGTACAATGCATTAGCACATACTTATTTACTAAACGTTGCAAGGATGACAGTTAATTAAACATCATTTATCTAATTTTAAATGAAAACTTATAAAAACTGCTGTCAATTCCAAGACAGACGGCACTCCTTATGCAACTCTGACGTATGGCACTAATATAAAGCCGAAACAAATTGTTTTTAAAATAATTTTATTCTATAGAATTACACAAATATGAAGTACATACATGCAAAAAATACTGGAAATAACGATGAAAATGTTAATGGCAGATAGTCAGATTAAAAGTTTTATTAACATATTAATTTAAAGTGCATTAAAAATTTGTTTGTTTCATTATTTAGTGTGTGGTAAACGCAACAAACAACATAAAAAAGTTTAAAAAATGTTCGAGCGGCGGCTATTTTTCAGCCGACAAAACGCCGAGAAAATATCGGCGGCGGCGGCTATCACAAACTTATCGGCGGCTTGGGTCGGCCGGCTTTCAGCCGATCGGCGCAGGTCTCTGGTAGGGGGACAATGTACGCGGAAAAGAGTGACTTTCGGTTCTTTTCACAGCTGAATACCGCCCGTTGTCGTTTGCTGTACACTTTGATTCCTTATTTACTATGTATGTGTGGTAAATATGAAAAAGAAGGAAAAAGGAAGACACGTTTGGTAATTAAAAATAGCACTAAATGCTTAAAGTTATGAGTTTTATGCATCGCGGTAGAAAATGCAACATTAAAAAAGCGTCTTTTCTCAAAAAAAGGTATCGAAATTTTGTAAAAATAGCGGCAGAACTCTTAGATTTATGCAAACTTTAAAAAAAAAAAATTATCTAATTTTTTATATAAATAAAAAAATGCGTTTCTATATCAAATACTATATATTTGGAAAGGGTATTAATCGTTTGAGCTTATGTTTGTACCGATCAAAATGAAATCACCTCTTTAATTGATTAAACGATATCCGCCCATCTGTCTGGCTGGCGAGCTTGCTATGCAAATCGCGAAATGAATTTTCGTTTTATTTCTGAAATACAAAATTGTAAAAAATGTTTCCTGCTGGTCTTTTAACCCCATTTCGAAAAATAAATAACCTGAGCCCAAATTTCCGCATTTGATTGGAACCGATATTAAAATTTTTTTTTTAGAATTTAAATATTAAAAGATTTTGACAACTCAGTCGGTCGAGTAAAATTTTGATTCGATTTGAATGCAACGATTCGATCCCTAAAATGTCGTCTAATACTATTCTTTAAAAAAATATTTTGTATCAAAAACTCCCTTTATAAAAATGAAATTTATACCTTATGTACATACATTATAAAGCATAACCAAAAATTCTGCATCGTTACCTCCAAAAATGCATTTTTTTAAAAAAATAAAAGAAGATGAGCGATATGTTTATGCACTTTCACTTAAAATACGTTCCAAAACTAGTGTTTTGTTAAAGACTTATGATCACATAACTCCCATTTATGTTATTATTCCTAACAAAAGACAGCAAGAGGTGTAAAAATTAGTAAAAAAACGTTGTTTAAGCAAATAGGCTATATTTTTTAAACAACCAATAAGTAGTTTTTATCCTATAAAAATTGAGATTTATATTAACTATAAATTCACTTTCCTAAAGCAAGTCATAAATTAATCGTTGTAAATAACAAATTAACGGTAAAATGGCAAATATAAACAATGAATAAAAAACAATGAACAAAATAACAATAAATCACACACACATACACACCCGCGCGGAAATTGGTTACAATAACATGCCATATGTTTAATCGATAGTGTGTGTGAATGCAGCAATAATATACAATTTAAAATTTCTAGTGTCGTAAATTGATGGCTAATCGATTGGTTAAATGAAAATGAAAGCTATACAAGGTGGTGTTATCGCGTCAGCTGATTATTATTTGCTTTGCTTTGTTTCAACACCTAGACGTCAAAAGTTGCATACTTACGTTTGTTTTCATGTGTGTTTGTTTGTTGATTTTTGACGTCTAGGGGTTTGTCCAAGGATTAACAATGTAAAAATGCCGTATGGTTATTGGTCTTGTATTTGTAGTATTTACGATACCACCCTGTATAGATACAACTTGGTTTTAAATAATAAGCTAACGGAAAAATGGCAAACATAATGAATGAAGAAAGAACAAAAAGTGCTACAATAAATCACAAAAACACACAACACACCCGCGCGGAAATTGGTCACAACAAATATTGTTGACATGTTAACAAGCCAAATGTGTAATCGATAGTGTGTGTGAATGCAGCAACAACATTCAAACAAAGACTTCCAGTCTCGTAAATTGATAATTAATCGATTGATCAAATAGAAGCGAAAGAAAGCTGTTTTATTTAATTAACAATATATTTTTTTTTATCATAAACTTTTATATGCAATAAAAATTTTCGATAAAATTTTTTATAAATTTATTAACAAAATAAAGTTTTTATAAAAATTTTGTCATTTACTTGTTTGTCGTTTTTTTAATATTTCCACAGAAACTTTACTGTTTTACGTAAATGTTTTTCTTATTTCTATAAAGTTTAAACAATTATTATAAAAGATATTTATTTTATTGTTGGCAGAATGTGTTTTTTAAAAATTCTTAAAAAATTTTATCTTAAGACAAATATTTAACAAAATAAATGTGGTCAACAAAACTTATTTTGTTTATTTGTTTTTTAATAGTACATGTTAGACCAAAAAACTTGACTATGACGTAAAAAAATTATTTAATTTGATTTGCCGAAAATTTCCATAAATATTTTAATAACTTTAACGTAGTTACATGTGTAGGTATGCATGTTTTCGGCATAAACATTCAAATTTCTATAGAAATTTTATCGATTACCTAATAAGCAATACATTTTGAGGTCGATTATGGATAGCAACCAAGGCGAATTGAAGGTGGTCTTGACAGATCAGCTGACTATTTTTTGCTTGTGCAATTTTCCTCGTAATGTGTCAAAAGTTTGTATATGTGCTTCTTCTTGATTTCAAAAAAATTACGCGTCGGTTAGATTTTTGCACTAAAAATTTAAAAAAAGTGTTTTTAATTAACAAACAGTAAAACCAAATGATGCGTTCTTGTGCTTTGTGCAAAAAAAACAGTGTAAAATTAATTTTATTCACGTTTTTCTTCTGCAAATAATTTGTGTTTTTTTAAGTTGCCATATACAAATAATTTGTGTTTTTTTTTTCAATGATGCCATATTTGTGTTTGACATTTTAGGTACGAATTTTTCGCCTGCGTCCACCTTGTGTGAATTCGCCTTGACAGCAACCAAATTTAAGGTACGTTGTCAGATGGCAATTACACCTTTGCAGTTGCCAGTAAATATTAGTAAACATAAGAAATTAAATTAACAGCTGTTTTTTGCCAACCTAATTTATAGTTTAAATAAGCCAATAAGCAAAAATAAAAAAAGGAGACAAAATTGGTTCAACTCAAAACTAAAAAACTAATATGTATTCTTAAAGGTTAACCTAAACCTCGATACATTAAAAGTTTCTACAGGTTTTGCTTGATATTTTTAAACTTGTATAAATCTTATAAGATTTATACATCATTTTTCGATATTTTAGAATTTAGATTACTAATTAAGATTTTTCCATAGCAATGTATTGTTTAAAAATATTAACCCTCGAATTAATCGTTTTAAACTTTTAAATGTATTAACCTTAAATACATTGAAAAATTTGTTAATGAAAAAGACCGTAAAAAAATAATTCTCTGGTTAAGAGCTTCTTAAATAGCTGTGACAATATTCTCATGAAAAACACCTGTCAAACACATGTGCATGTAAACAGATTTTTTTGTGTTTCTTCAAGTTTTATTGCTTTGTTTGAAATTCGTTGTTTACAAAAATAATTTGTTGTAAATAATCTACTATTAGGTTCTATTAAAGACACAGCATACATATAAATAAACAATTAAATAATTCTATAATCGCTAAATAATTTGATGTGACATTGACCGATATTAGTGTAGTAACGCCACCGCTTAATCGATGACTATGTACGTACATGCATACATACTTATGTAATTTAAATAACCGATTAAAATAAAAACTCATAAATTAGTTATAAAATACAAGCTAAACTATTGTTGTAATGTGCAGTTAAATTATTAAAATGAGACACTGACTTTTTAATTATTTAAGAAAAATAATATAACAAAAACTTCTTATCTATATGTAGGTACATATGTACTTTGTATAAATAAACAGTTTACAAAATCTCTTATTTTTTTTAAATGTTTTACACGTTGTTTTTTATGTATATGCTAACATATTTGTATAAAAAATAATACATACATATGTATGAATATGTACATGTATATATAAGTATTTTTTGTTTGTTTGTTTAATTGCTTGTTTGAACCGGAATAGTTTACGAATTTAAAATACTTCCGCCTTATTGCCTGCCATCACTACACACGCTTTCCACAGTATTCGTGCGTAAATTTTGTATGTTTAGGCGACGTTGACTGCTACACCGTCGTCACGATCAACCTCGATGCAGTCGACGTATACAATAATAAGCATAATATAAATAAATGTGTTTAGTCACTCTGTTAAGCGTGCGGCTCATAAAAAACATTTAAATTAAAAGTAAATTTTTCTTTAAATTTTTGGCGTTTATTTTTTATTAACGTAAATATATATTTGTTATATTTAATATGTATGTAGTATTTCTTAAGTTCACCCACCATAGGTCATTTATGTTACATTGATCAATTCACAATACTGACCTACATATGTGTTAAAAGTCGTTGTATTCTACAACAGCTTTATTAAAAGTGGATTTATACGAGATGTTTTTTACACATGGCTTGTCAATTTTGCAATCCACATGTAATTGCGTATGTCTGTCAAAATTGTCATTTTACAGATGGTTTACAGTTTTTGCTTTCACACGTACGCATGTTACTACGTCTGACATAACCTCCAAACCTAAATAAACAACTTACTTTTCCTTGTTATTGTTCTAAAAACAGCTGATGACACATGCTTTGTCAGATGAAAATAGAACGCGCTCTAATTGAAAATTTGTTATGTGACCTTTACATATGTGTTTTACACAAACAATGTTGCCACGTGTTCACACGATATGTATCAATTTTGCAGTAAAAATTTTGACAAGTCATATGAAAAATACATGTCGTATAAAACCACCTTAATGTTGTAAATGTTTTGTATAGAAATAGTTGCAAAAAGTCGTATAACTTTTTTCTTATGTTTAATGGATGCCATAGATTGTTTATTTTAATAATTTTTCTAAAGCTTTGCACAATAAACTTGCAGCAGTTGTAATTTCTACAAACTACAACAGGTTGTGAACAGGAAAATGGTTTTTGATTTCATGTTAATTCAAACCTTAATTCTGTTAAAGCTGTTTAAGGGTTTTAGGAAGTATATACAAGATATGGGTGTTTTTTTTTTCATTTAAAAAAATATTTAAAAGGTAGCAGGGAATTCGGTGGTCTGTGGTTTATGAACTTAAAAAAAATTATATTTAAAAACTATAAAAAAATGTTTTTATTTAAAAATATAATTACTATTAAAAAATTAACTAAAAATTTAAACTAAATTTTGTGTTTTTTAATTAAAATGGAAGTCAATTAAAGTGTTAATAAAATTTTAACTGATTAAGTTTTACCAAACATTTTCATTTTTTTCTGTGTAGCTTAAAAAAATAATATAAAAATAAAAATTTTTAAAATTTTATTATAAAAATCTAGTAAATATTTTGACAGTTTAAAACTCAACATAGCGCAAACCTAAAAAATATTGATTTATATAAATTTTGTTTATCTTAATATTTATTTAATAAATAAGCGTTAGTAAGCTAACATGGAAAATTAATACAATTTAGTTGTCACGTCAATTTTAATAAAAAAAGTTTGTCTAGCGTAATAAGTAGTTTTGCGCTTCAAAAGCAATTAATTTTCACCAATAAAAATTAAGGAAATTTTATGTTATAAATTTTTTTTCAACAACACAACCAGTCAGTTCTTTATTATATGAAAAATAATATATTATTTGCTTGTGCTATTTATATACCTAAAATATTTACTTTTATAAAGAATTAGATTAACAAGCAGACATATTTTATTTCTAACTAAATTTAAGCAATTTTAAAGTCTTGTTTTTAATGTTTAACTTTTTTTTTTGAATTTTTCTGCTTTTGGCGTGTTTTTTTAAATATTTCGTTTGCTTTTTAAATCCTGTTAAAAGGTAGACTTTTTATTATAATTATTTACATTTTTATTAATTTTGTTCTGGGTCATTTAAATTAGTACTACATACACTAATGTATGTATGCGTATAAATAAATGTATGCACATATCGTTACCTTATTACAGAAAGGCCCTCCTAACTTGTATTTTTTTAAAAGCTCTGATCTTCGTTTATTTCGATAAATGTTCTGATCATATATCACAATTAGCAAAAAAAATGCCCACTTAAAAAATACGAGTTAAGGCCTTTCTATATTAAGTTACCGATATGTACATATGTATGTAGGCCAGTTAATACAAACACTAGCTCTGCTCTGTCTACTTGAACTTTTTTTTATGTATGCTAATATTTTTTTTTGAAAAAAAAAAAAACAATAGATTTAAACAAAGAACAAAAAAATAACTGAAACTATAAATTATTAAAATTAATGACAATTTTGGAAACTTTTGAAAAAATTTTTTACGCTTAATATACATATTTTCTTAATTTTCGATTTTTTAATTTTGGATTTTTGAATTTTTTTTAAACTGTGAGAGTCCGTCTGAAGGCTATTTTTTAGAGTGAAATATTAAATAAACCTATGCTACCAGTATTCAAAACTTTAGCATGTGCTATTGAAATTTTCCAAAGCTGCGAGAATATGTGTGTTGTGTTTTTGTATAGAAAATCCTTTAATAAGAAATTCTAACAAAAAAATTTTATTTAAACCACATTTGAACGATGAAATTTTTTATGAAATTATTTTCATAAAATTTTTGTTTCTAGGCAAAAAGGGTGAAAAAGAAAAGTACATAAAATTGATCGTATAAATCTGGTATTAGTTATTCGGTTGAACAATTTATTTTTGTTCAAAAAATGTTAAAAACAGTATTCCTATCACAGATTAGATACAATTAAAGAATTTTATCTTAAAAAAATTCCAAAAAAGAATTAATTATCTTAAAAATTCAGTATTTTTTTTAACTAGTACATTTCAGTACACACATTTTTAATCAGTATCCCAAAAAAATCAGTACATGTAATGACGAAATTAGTACGAATGGTCAGCCTATAAATAGTAGTTTTTAATAAATTTTTGTTAAATAAAAGATATAGAAAAAATATCTTTCAATTTGTTTTAAAAATTTTACTAACAGATGATGAAGAAATAATATTAAAAAAATTCTTTTATACATTATTTTTTGTGGAATTTCTTGTAAATTTCAGTGCGTTTGTTCTTTTAAGTAAACTTTTTATTTTTAATAATATTTTAAATATGTTTAATTTCAATTTTATAATTTAGGACAAATTTTTAAACTAAAAAAATTATTAAAAATTTTTTTTTAGATATGGAAAGTTTTTTTTATCAGAAAATTTATTTAATTTTTTCGTAATAATTTATTTTATTTTTGTTTTAAATTCTGTTTTTAATTTTGACATCACAAAAAAGTAATCAAATTAGAAAAAAGTGTTTGTTTTGTCGTTCTTTAAATAACAAAGAATTTCACAGTGTTATTTTTTGCAACTAATTTATTAATTAAACAAAAAAACACATTTAAGCGAAATATTATTTTTTTTTGTAATAATAAAGAAAAACAAAAAAAAAATTTTTTTTTGATTGTTAAAAAACGCTTTTTATTTTAATCGTGTCTAAGCGGTAAATTTAGTTGTTGCTTTTGCTGCTAAAAGCTTACACGTGTGGTTGTTTAATGCTTATGAGGTATAGGCGTTAAATGTAATAAACATTTTATGTGTGGGATTTTCACCTTTAAAACTAACCGAATTTTAAGATATCACACTGTAAATTAAAAAAATTGGCATAAATAATGCTTATGTTGGCAAATTACGAATTGAAAAAAAATCTTCCAGACAAATGGACATTGCTATGTTAGATTAAAATAAGTATTCTAAAACTAAATAAAATTTTAATATAAAAATATTAAAGTCGTTGTTTGAAAATCCAAAAAAAAATTTTTTAATCAGCAGGTTAAACAAATATAAAAAATAAATAAGTTAAAAAAAATATTTCAAATACAAAAAAAATTGAAATTTGATAAAAACTGTCTACACATAAAAATTTGATAGAATTTAACGTCTTCAAAATTAAAACAATCAAGGTCATGTACTCTATATTTAAAATTCATTGAAAGTTCGGCAGACAGAAAGACAGACAGACCATTGTCATACAAGAGTTCAGTGATTCTTAAACAAAGTTTTTGTTTCCTAAAATTATTTAAAAACAAAAAATATTAGTTTTAATTGAATTTTATATTAACATTTTTAGTTTAATTTTTAATAAAAGTTTTTGAATTCTTTATTGATAAAAAAAGTTATAATAAACAAAAATTCTTTTGAAAAACGTTTTTGAAAGAAATTATTATTCTTAATGTATTTAATGACATTTTTAATTAGCCTGTTTCTTAATAATCTACACACAAAAAATAAACTAGGTAATAAACTTAACTTAATTCAAGCCATAGCGGTGTCAAAAGTACGGTGAGTAAGGAGTTTTTTAAACTAAGTACGAAGTTTTTTAAACCAAGGACGATTTTTCTAGTCCGAATTTATTACTCTTAGCCCTATTTAAGCCAAAAAAGGATTGGTTTAAAACCGTATTTGACGTAAGCTTAAGAAATTGATTTGAGCGTAAACGGGATTTATCCAAAAATGAAATGTCATTATTTTGACTTATGGAGCTTTACTAAAGAAGAGTTTTATATTTTATTTTTTATTTTATAGATACTTATACCATGTTGAAACAAACATCATAAATTTAGACAATTTAAAGTTAATTGAGCAGTTAAGTTTTCTGTTCACACATAATTAATTGGGCTTACTTAATTAGCACATGACAGCTAAAAGATATTATTTTATTTTTAAAGGTACATTGAAGAAGGTAGGAGCAACTAACTGATTAGCAGATTTTTATTTACGCCATATGTTTTCTAGCTTCGATTGGCAAATTTTTTATTTTTTATTATGGCTGTGTATACCGTATGTGTGATAGCAACATTTTTGACAACCTAGGAAGGAAGTTGTAGGGACGAGGTCACCTTCTTAGCCAACCATGGCATAAACATATATATATATATTAAGAGCTTTCAATCAAGCTTTTATACTAACTTAACAAAGTTCTTATTAAATCAGCAGGGTTGCACTTCGAGTTTAAATTAATTAGCGAAGTAATTTACTACTCATTGCTCAATTTATGAATTAAAATCTTGTTTGATAAATTTAGCTCAATAAAGGCCTTAATTGCGTAAATTAGCTAATGTCGCAATTAAAGTCTATGTGTGTGAACATGGTATTAATATTAAAAATTTCAAAATTTTATTATTTGTACTTGCCGACTTTCTGCACTGCACCAGCGCGCTACCTCTAGGCCACCGAGACGCTTTTGTTTTTAAGTGTAAAAAAATATACATATTAAAACAACAAGTTTTTTTTGCTTGATTTCTTGAAGCAATCGGAATAGACTTGGTTTAAGAAAATCTTAGTACGGATCGCACTTAAACATTTTAAGACGATTTCGGATAAATTCAAGAATATTGTGTTTTTAATGTATTTTTTCTTTCTGTGTACATATTTGCTACAGCTTCTAAATAGTCTGCCGCAGTAACCTTCTAATTTAGGAATTATTTTCGTTCATTGTCTTTATATTTTTATACATTCGCAACATCAATAAATTTTTATAAAAGTTGGAAGTGGAATTGCCAGTTTATCATTAGAGAGCAATGTTCTTAATAACTTTAGATATAAGATTGATTAAAAGCAAGAATTGTGTATAAATAAACCAAACTTGTCTGTTAAACAAACATTCACATTCCTATAAGTAATTTATTTACATATATTTGCTTTAAAATTTGTTTAAGTCAGAATTGTTACATTATTTATTCGTGCCGGTTTTGAAGGACCAAAGGCCAGAGGCGTTAAATCGCACGAACGAGAGGGACAGTGAACAGGACCACTTCTAGAAATAAAAATGAAACTAAATTAAATTTGCAATAAATTCATTGTTGTTTGAATTATGACGTTTTGAGTAAAATTTTTTTATTAATTTAAAGTTTAAATTGCAGGCGTTATTTTTAGATCATATGTCTTGTATAATATTAATAAAATTATATTAATAAAAACATATGTATGCAAATACTTATACATATATATAAACTAATATTAAAAAACTTCGACTTAAAATAATCTTTTAGTTCCTGGTGTTATTTTCGAACTTGTTTTTTTTTTTTTTTGCATAAAATGTAATTCCTTTATGCATATGTGTATGTTTTTGTGCTTCTTCTTGGCAATTTTGTCTTTACAACGCAATCTTAAATGCCAACAAAGCCAGTATTATCAAAAACGTATTAAGAAATCCTTAAACAAAGAGATGTAAATTAAATTTTAAATATTTTTTTTTGCAGTAAAAGAAAAAAAGTCACTGTTATTGAGAACATAGAATATTTTTATTGTTCGCTTTCAAAGATATCTGTGTCATATGTTTTACGAAATCAAATGCGTTATTTTGTTCTAAAAATAAATGATTCAACAATAATTCCCAAGAATGAAAATACGAACTAATGTATACGACTTTCTTTGTTCAAGTTTTGCTATATTTTTTTTCTTTTATTTCCTTTTTTGTAGTTTTTATATGCACCTGTTAATTAAGTATTAAATAAGAAGAAGAAATTGGGTGGCGGCTTTTGCCGTTTACAATGATTAATGGGCGACGACATGCCGGCTAAAACACTTTTGACTAAGACTTTATTTTTTTATTTAAGGGAAGCCTTAATTAGAGAGGGGAAAACTTAAAAAAAAGTGAAAAAATTTTCAATTGTTAAAAACATATTTTTTATTTACTTAATTATCCTATTCTTTTTATAAACAACTGTACAAATTATGAAATCCTTGTAACATCACATACTGTAACTGAAAAGATTTATAATATTGTTGTATGTGACACCAATAAGCTAATAAATAAATAAATAAAATAAAAAATAAGTAAATAAAATAAAATAAAATAAAATAAAATAAAATAAAATAAAATAAAATAAAATAAAATAAAATAAAATAAAATAAAAAATAAATAAATAAAATAAAAAATAAATAAATAAAATAAAAAAAAATAAATAAAAAAAAAATAAATAAATAAAATAAAAAATAAATAAATAAAATAAAAAATAAATAAATAAAATAAAAAATAAATAAATAAAATAAAAAATAAATAAAATAAATAAATAAAATATAAAATAAATAAATAAAATAAAAAATAAATAAAATAAAAATAAAAAAAAAAAATATAAAAAAAAATAAAAAATAAAATAAAAAAAAAATAAAAAAAACAAATATCGCGTAGATAGTAACAAAGACCTGGCTGACAGCCGGTTGTGCTGAGCCGCCGACAATTTGTAAAAGCCGCCGCCGCCGAAGAAACAACGGCTTCTGTCGGCTTTTAAAAAAACCGCCGCCGATTTTTTTGTCATTTTACTTTAATGCAGTACTTTTAACAGAAATTACGAAAAATTAAAAAAAAAATGGGAAACAAAACAAGTTTTTTCAGGCAATAAAGGCTTCAAATGAACATGATTTGCAATCCGAAGATAAACCTGAACTGATTAATACAGAAGATAATAATTCGCTAAAGTAAAGCTCTAGCATTTGGAGTTATTATGGCAAAATGGTTATTTCCAAAAAAACTGGTTTTCAAAAATCACCATATTTGCAAAGTTTGACGATATACCCACACTTTATCTGTTTTAAGCATATAAGTGATGGCTCACTTGTAAGCGCAAAGAGAGCAAACCTTTTTCCTTTGACATTCCTCTTTGTACACAATAAAATTGAATTCTTTCTTATAGTATTAGAAGCCAGCAACAACATAAGTAGTTTCCTTTACAGCTGGCTTGGGCCCAACCAGCTTTAAAAACCAGCTTTTCAGCCGCCGCCGTCAAATTTTGACGCCGCTGTAAAATTTGATCGGCGCAAGACCCTGGATAGTAATTATCGAAGCGAATTTATTGACCAGGTTGGGTTAACAGCACAAATGATCTATTTTTTACTTGCATAAATCGAGGCTGGGTTGTCAGAGTTTTTTGTGTTTACATATATTTTTTGACACATCAGTCAACAAAAGCCAAAATAAAAACGAAATTTTTTTTTCACTGCAATTTAGTTGTAAAATCACCATTACCTTATAAATCAAGCCATCTTTGTAATTATGCTACCCAGAAGAAGAAGCAAACGTGTTAGCTAAAAGGGTTTTAGCCGGCATGTCGTCGCCCCTCGAAAATTTTTATCGGCAATAGCCGCCACCCAATTTTTTGAATAAACTGCCTTAGCTGTTTAATAAAGTATATGCTTTGGATATATAAAACTCGACAAAGTTTAATATATCACTATAACTTGCTATAATATAAATTAAATGTCATTTATAATTTCACTATAAATACTACTTTGATGCCTAATTCAACAAAGAATTATAAATTTTCATACCATATATGGATGAATTTAGAAAAAAATTTTTTGTATATAAAAATGTTATGAAATGATGTTTATATTTCTATAATTAGTTTTTGTAAATACTTTTTCTAAAAACTTTCCTACTGTGTTTAGACGAAATTTTTTCAAAAAATATTTAAAATGTTTTTTTTTTTGTTAATAATTTGAATAAAACAGGTATTAATTTCTTTTTAATTTAATTAACTGCACAAAACTTACGCAGTTTGTTTTCGCAATTACCGTGTAGCATTTTTAGTAATTTTTCAAAAATAGTTCTAAAATTGCCAAATAGTTGCCAGAATACCATTTGTTGTATACGGATGTGCTTCAAATTTTTATTGTAAAATGTTTCTTGTAATTGCTATTGTTTCGTATTTATTTTATATTTTTGTTGTTGTTTTATATCTATTTTAAGCGACACATGGTATTTACCAAAAAAATAAAACATTTATTTTTGTTTTATAATATTATTTAGTTTTACTATGCTTTTTGCTTTTATTTTAATTAAACTCTTCATTGCATTGACATTGAACGAGTTCATTGCCAAGTTTAAATAAAAAAAAACCATGTAAGAAATTAAATTAAAATAACAAAAACTTAAACACAGTAAACAATTACGTATAAGAGACAATCACTAAGAAATATTAAAATTTTGTATTCAAAAACTGCCATAAATATTTAAATTTCGTATTTAAAAAAATCCGAATGACGAACACGGGCCTCTTATCTTCAGCTGCAGCGTAATTTTGGTGACAATACTGTTGCTTTCAAAACCTTAGATGGATTAACAGTACCGTGCCAATCAAAAGCATGAAGTACATATGTTTTTGCACAATTTCATATAATAAATACTAATTAGATTTTTAATTTTTATATGACAAAAGAAAAAAAAATGAGGGAAATGTTTTTTAAACTTAGTTTTTATTTTTAATGTTGGGAAACACTACTTGCTCTGCACTGTTTTTTTAACATTAATTTTTTGCTTTAAATTTCATAAACAATACGGAAGTATTTAATTATGATAATGAGTAAGACAACGTTTCTGTTTTGTTTTTGAATATTTAAAACAAATCTCATTCATTATTACTAAATTGTGATTGAAAGTCATTAACTAAATAAACAAAATATCATTTGCCATTTACTACTTGAAAGTTATATATAAAGTAAAATGTATTGTAATTGTCACAATTAAATAAAAATCAAAGTAAAATAAATATATTGTAATTGTAACAATTAAAAAAAATTTATTTCAAATACTGCTTAAAATCTAGTTTAGTACAAATATACACTAAAAAATAACCCCATAAAGATAAAACTCAAGTGTTTGTTAATATTGGGTAATTTTATTGAAAAAAAAAATAAATGTACTTTCCCAGAATTATAAAAAGATAAGTTTGATTAGAAAAAAATGTTATAAAGATAAGAAACATTGTATGTACTTAGAAAAATAATATTTTAAAATTTTTTTTAAGAAGTATGTAAATTAATATTTAAGCTGGTATTAAATTTCTATTATTAAATAAATATTTAATTGGGGCAATTAAACTTAAACGTAAACTTTTTATGCGTTAATTAAAGTTTTTTTTGCGCTAGAGGGCTGCACAAACATAACAAGAATATTTTCAAAACTTACATTAATGATTTGAAATATTTTTTATTATTTCATTTATACATAAAGAAGTTTAAAGGGGTAAATGTCACTTTTAAAGCAAGGAAGAATAAGCTTTAAAATTAAATTGTATTAATCGATGTTTTCTAAGTTATTTTTGTATTAAACCTTACGTTTGCTGTAAAATCTTATATGCAACATGTGGGCAACTCTGTTGTGACGGTATGACCATGACGCTTATTTATTTGGTTATAATTACAAATTATAAAATTTAGAATAAAAATTTTTTTATGATTCCCAAACGTTTAATAGTTAAACATGATTTTTGCTTATAATGGTTACTAGAAGGCTGTGACGGGTGTGACCTTATAAATTTAATCTATAAAGGGAGCCCAAAGATCTATATTGATTCAAATAATTGGGAGAAGATTATTAAGTTCGTAATAATATTAACTGTTGACCGATTTTTAATAAAATAAGGAAAATAAATAATTATCTGTTAAGTGTCATCCTAAATATTATTAAAAAAATATTTAAAAACGTAGTTGTAAACTACAATAATATTTGCAAAATATAAAAAAAAGTATCGAACATATTCTCAATTTTTATTTAATTTTGAAGGGTTTTTGTTTTTTTTTTTATATATTTTGTTTAAGAAAAATCTGAGTATTAAAATCAGTTTTTTTCTAACATTTAAGTGCATTTGTCAGAACACCTCTATTTTACCATTACTTTACCGAGTTATTTAAAAGGAAGCACTACAACCGCTGCAGTGAGAGTTGATTTTAAGTGTTTTTTAATTTTTGATAAAAGACCAAACTAAAGTGCAGTGGTTGAAAGTAATGTACAGTAGTGAAGTGTGACTTTTAGAAGGTTTTGTGCAACCTTATATTTAAAGCTAAATAAAGAAAAATGTTCTGAATTTTAAGGTTTACTGCTTTTAATCTACAAAACTAATTTATTAATATAATCTTATTTTAATTTTATTTAATTGCAGTGTGCTCTTAATGGCAGATCAGCTTCAGAAATATCAATGCTCACATCGACAAAAGTTCAAGGAGCCACACCTCTGGTTATAGCATGCCGCAATGGTTTCAGTGCAATTGTAGAATATTTATTGACATGGTGTCAAGCGGATGTTGAACAGGTGGGCTCTGTAAGTTTTGACGGTGAACCAATTGAAGATGCGCCGCCTTTGTGGTGTGCCTCGGCCGCCGGCCATTTGGGCATAGTTAAATTGCTGGTAAGACATGGCGCTAATGTGAACAGTACAACGCGTACGAATTCAACACCTCTAAGAGCGGCCTGCTTTGATGGACATTTTGAAGTAGTTAAGTATCTAATAAGCAATGGAGCTGACTTTGAAGTGGCAAATCGTCATGGCCATACTTGTTTAATGATCGCTTGCTATAAGGGAAACTTTAAAATTGCCCAATATTTATTGTCACTCAAAGCAAATGTGAATCGTTGCAGCGTTAAAGGCAATACAGCATTGCACGATTGTGCGGAATCGGGTTCACTGGAGATATTGCAGTTGCTTTTAAAACATGGTGCCACAATGGAAGTAGATTACTATGGTATGACACCGTTGCTGGCAGCAAGTGTAACCGGTCACATGGCCATTGTCGAACATTTAATAACATTACCATCTGTTAGTCGGGAGAGTCGCATTGATGCCTTAGAGTTGTTAGGTGCAACATATGTGGATAAGAAACGTAATATGGTTAGAGCTTTGTCATTATGGCGACGGGCCATGGAGGAACGCAATAAAGAGCCAGCAATACCAAAAGCAATAAATGAACCTATAGCGGCATATGAATATGTTTCTGAGGTGACAACAATTGCGGACTTAGAAGAAATGGGTTTGGATCCAGACGAAATGCGTATGCAAGCGTTGGTCATACGTCAAAGGATATTGGGTCCAACACACCCAGACACTAGTTATTATATACGTTTTAGGTAAGTTTAATAGAAATTCGTAGATTATTTAAAGGTTTTAAAAATTTTTTTCTTAATTTTTTAGAGGTGCTCATTATGCAGACGCAGGTCGTTTCGACCGTTGTATCGACCTTTGGACTTATGCTTTGACTATGCAACAAAAAATCCTACCACCCCTTAGTCCTATGACACAGTCTTCTTTATTGTCTTTTGCCGAGCTTTTCAGTTTTATGCTTATAGAAGCGGGGCGCTTGCTACCACGAGGTCGTGTTGTGCCACCAATCGAGGCTGGCGATATGTTAATGATTTTTAATAAGGCTGTTCTAGAAGTCGAAAGAGGTTTGTCAGACTATAAATTGCTGCAATCTGGTGCCAATGTCTCTCCAGCGATTGCAGGGCAAAGTTGGACGATGGAGCAACAAAAAAATACTACAACATCCCAGTCGGAACATCATACCCAACAGACTGTAGTCGCATCCGTACACGATTGTAATCATGATCCAAATGCTTTAAGTCGTGCCATGGTTAGTGCTTTGCATATTGCTTGCCTATTGGCCTGGTTAATAGAAAATGAGACTTTCTGCCCAAAAATGCGACGGGAAATTCTAGTTTCACTGTATAAACTAAATCGTCTAAAAGTCTCCGTACGATCGGGCCGTACAGCTTTGCATTATGCCTGTTATAAGGAGGGTACTCTGGTTGGCCGCTATCCAGCCTGTCGATTTCCTTCTCCATCTTTGGCTAAGGCCTTACTTGAGGTGGGTGCCGATCCCAATGCTACGGATGATGCCGGCAATACGCCCTTGCATTTAGCAGCTTTAACTAAACCATGTCAAAATGATCTTGTTAAGATTTTGCTAGATAAAGGAGCTCATATAGTAAGTTGGTTTAAAAGTATTGAAAACAAAACTTTTGTGAAGGAACACTTTCGTTTAAGTCTAACAAACAAAGCTTAAAGTTTCAGATAAAACTCGAAAGCTTTTTGCTTAAAAAAAGCTTTCTTAGACAACATAAATATTTGAAGAAGTAAAGACAAACTTTTAAAAAGAAGCTGTAATTAAGTTATTTGAATAGGGTACCCCAGTAATTAATATTTTAAATAGTCCCGTCTATTTCTTCAAATATGTATAAACCTTTAGCTTATTAAACAAAAATCATTTTTTTCATTTTTATTTTTTACTTTTTATTTACAGGACGCTTGCAATAATGCCGGGGAATCATTTCAATCTCTAATAAAACCCAAAAAAATAACTGAAATTGCAAATCCCTTAAAGTTTACGACTTTGGGTTGCCTGGCAGCGAAAGTAATACAAAAACACAAAATCAAATATAAAGACAACGTACCTACTCAACTGCATAAGTTTATTGAGATGCATTAGATACATAAGTGTGTATGTTGCTTATGCCAAATGCTGTTCCTAAGTAAACCAACCAACATTAACCTTACTTTTTTCTGGATATTTTCAGTATCCTGTTTTGGCTGTTTTAAGCATTCGAACTCAATTAAATAGAAAAATATCGAAACTTCAACAAAAGCAAATATATTTAGATTTACATAAATTTAGATATTCCTTATTTTAATTATTTTTAATAAGAATTTTTCTAATATGATTCTCCATCTCTCTTTAATAAAGAGTCACGAAGTTGCAATCAACGAATTATAATTATAATTTAGTGTTTAAACTATTGTCTCAATTTTGTATTAAACGTTTTTTTTAAGTTTCTTTTTTGTAGTTTTAAACAAAAAAAAGTGGATATTTCTTTGGGGTATTCGCATTGACACTCATTATCCAAAGTGTGTATCCTTAAAAAAATGTTTAAACTAATGCAGCATCTGCGTAATAAGTGATAAATGTATTTAAATTTATTTTTTATTTTTTAAGCAGTATGAAAGAAAGCTTAAATTTGTTTTAAGGATACATAGTTGAAAAATTGCTGCAAATTAATTTAGAAATTTAAAGAAAACATTAATTTCAATTTGCCTGTGCAAATTTAATGCAATTATATCTGTGTCTAAACAAAGTGACAGGTAACATAATGTTTGTTTCTATCACAACGAAAACAAAAATTTCCTTTCGCAACATAATCGTATTAACTGTAGATATTTAACCAACACTTGCATCTCTTGGAACTGTTAATATATAAGTCTCTACTCTTAATACTTTCTTATTTACATTTATATTTACAAAAAAGAAAAACCAATCATGTAATGTATTAAACAAAATTGTATACATAAATATATAGTTAATTTTTTTTTTTTAATTAAATTTTAGTCAATGCTTTGTGTTTTAATAGATTATAAGTTAGTGCTAGATTTAGTATGTGTAAGTGTTAATGTATGTGTGTATTTTAGTTTTCTTCTTTTGCTCGTACGTACATACATACATTACACCAACTAAAAAACATACATACATATGAATGTATAAAAAACCAAATGCTTAAATACACTTTACTTTAACTTTACAGTACACTTTGCACCTCCTCACCCCCTCACCACATTTTTTACAATATTTCCTTAAAACATTCTCAAAAAAATTAAATTGATATAAAATAATTTGCTGCAGAATATTAATATTAAAAATGCTTCTTTTGCCTTTTTGATTTTTTTTATTAATATTCATGAAATTCGTTTTAATAAAATTGATAATAACAGCCGTCTAATAATAATTACTACAAGAAAGAAAAAAAATAGTTTACCATATACGTTAATAAGTGTGTGCATTAGTTTTTGAAAAGAATTTAGCTAAAAGTCGAATTTGGCTCCACCACATTTATATCTCAAGTTAGATTGTGGAGGAGAGCAGGCTTTTTGTAAGTTGTCTAAAAAAATAAGTTAAAATAATGAAAATGGTAATTGTAAGACAAACAAATATATATATTTAACTAGAATAAACAAATTATGAATGAAATATACATTGTTGGTTTTTAATTTCCTAATAGCATTGGGGGTCAAACACTCGTAAAATTGTTCACTTGCTCTTTACATAATTGCCAGACTTGTATAAAATCGCCTTTGGAAGCGAATTAGAAAAAAATCAGAAACGTGCGTTATTTAAACACAATCTTTATGACTCCCAAGGTTTTTGTGACGAATATTTGTTGGTTAATGCTCTAAACACAACTGGGACGAACGACGAATTTCGCAATACACGACGAATTCGCCTGTTGAAATTCGTTGCTTAAATTCATTAACTGAAACACATTTGGAACAAATAAAATAGCTGTGAAAGAGTGACCATATTTCTAAAAAAAGGAGCACTTTTAAAATTAATGATTTAAACAAAACTATTTAAATAAGGCTGCATGCTGTGGGAGGATGGAAGCACAGGACAAGCGGCCACGCGAGTATTATCGGAACGGTAGATATTGTTCCCGATCTGATTGACTACTGCACACCGGAACCTTTCATCCGCAAGAAAATCTCCTTCGTTGCTTCAGAGGGAGGGGCGGATGAATTGATCTCCTCGGGACCCATCGATCTGAAAGTATACACGGATGGGTCTAAGGGGAGAACTGGTGTTGGTGAAGGTATATACATACATTGTTCAGGCAGGAGTCCGGATTTCATTCAGACTTCCGGACGAATGCAGTGTTCTGCAGGCTGAATTGTTGGCGATATGCAAGGCGGCTAACTGGCTACGGTATTACAGGATATTTGGAAGGAATATCGGGATGTATATTCAACATCACAACTAGTCCGTGAATGCCGGGCATCCTTGAACTGGATGGCGATGCATTCTGTCATCACCTTGGCGTGGGTGAGGGCACACGGGACCAATGCGGGTAACTGTGCTGCTGATGCACTTGCCAGAAATGGTGCCAGATTGGATGATCGGGCAATTGACCACTTTTGTGGCATCCCCCTCCCTCTTGCAAATCCCGCGTGGATGAATATTCTCGGGGAATTGCAGGGGCTAGACGGTCTGACGAATCCAGGTGTGGAACTACTCGGATAACCTGGCCGATGATAGATCCGGGCCGTCTTAGATAGGAGAAGGATAAGGGACACCGTGGCCGCAATCACCGGCCACTGCCGATTTGGCACCCATACCGAAAGATTGGGATTGCCTTGGAACGACTTCTGTAGAAGCTGGCAAGACGAAGAGGAGACTGAAAGCGTACAACCCCTCTTGTGCTTTTGCCCGGCACTGGAGGACATTCGGATCAGGCACTTTGGTATCGGTAGACTGAATGGCCTGTCGGACGTTGCCAACATTGGCATAACCAACCTGGCGTCCTTTATCAGGGATAGCGGTTGGTTCGGAGACAGCGGCCAGTATGGGACGACTACCGCTGACCATACATGATAACTTTCCTTCTAACTCTCTATCTTTATTTCTATTGATCTGAACTAATTTATCTTTTTCTTTTTTTTTTTTCTTTTTTTCTTCTTCTTTTCTCTTCCCCAGGAATCACAAAGGGACCGAGGAAACGGACCCAAGTGGGCTCCACAACCATCACTTCATCACTCTGTTCTTGAACTGCTTGCTTAGCCCAAAATAAAATATATTTGCCAGAACAATCCTTTACTTTACTTCAATGCTAATATTGCCAATTTTGCTCGAAAGCCGAGCGGTTGCAGTGGCTTTGACAATGTAAAACTGCACATTTAAGCAAATTTATTTTAAGTTCTGTATCAACTTTAAAGTTTTTCACGGCCAACGTATGGATTTATAACAAAGAACTCTTTGTTCAAATACGATTCTCTTAACTTTTATAATTAAAATTCTAAGAATTCCTGGTCAACTGTTTAGCTATAAACTTTAAGGTGTAAAGGCCAAACAAATAATGAAGAGAATAATTTTGTCATGCAATTTTTATCTTAAAGAGTTTATTGAGAATAACCCCGAATTCCGGCTACCTGGTGCATTATTTCATCATGAACCCGGCAATATTTATTCTTAAGAGCAACAAAATTTATTGATATTAAAGAGTAACATATAAGAGTTTTGGAAATGTGAAAATTTCGGCTTTATTTCCAGTTAAAAGAACTTTTTTTCCAAGGTGTTTCGATACAAGACGGCCGCATTACGGAGGGAATTTTTGACTCTCACTTTTTCCTTTTTTATATTTTGTCAAAATCCATGTGTAAAACAGAAAACAGTAAGAGAGCCATTGGTTCTCTCTAAAATGGTATATAATGGTATATATACAACTTGCTCTTTTCTTAAGTTTTAAATTATTAAATGCAATAAAGAGAAACATTTGAAGTTTTTTCTATTTAATAAGTAAAGTAAGAGCTGCAGCATTGCCAAACCACAAATTTTTCATAAAAAAAGTATTAAGAACGATGATTTTTTGGAAAAGACAATGAATTAAAAATACATATCGCACCCAAAATCATAAACAGAACCTAGGTTTTATTATTTTTCTAAAAAAGTGTTTGTAATTTAAAAGTCAATTTCGCTTCATGGCTCTGGGGCCAAATCGTCGCATTCGATTCGAATCGAAATTTTAAAATTCTTATTAGAATTCCTATACTTAAAGCATTGATAACTCGGTCGATCGAGTGAAATTTCGATTCGAATCGAATGCGACGATTTGGCCCCTGATATTTTTACCTTAGTCGATGTATAATTTGTAACACTAAAAAGGCCTTAGGTCTCACATGACACCCTGATACTCGCTTTCATGCTTGTTTCTTGCAATGAAAAAAGAATTGGGGCATTAAATTTACAGAAAATCGACGATGAGGACGTATTGACTTTACGTTTTCTATTTTACCATTCTTAAGTTACTTACATTCTGATGTAACATTAGACTTTAAATATTAGACTCTAATTTGTGCAAAAGTGATCAGCAGGAAGTGATCAATCGACCAGTTAATACACTTATTTCCTTACTTGATTTGGACTTGTTTTATTTTTGTTTGTTTTAGGATTTTTTTATTTTTACCTTCATCTGGGTTAGCAAAACATTTAGCAAATACACTTATTTATTTCCATGCACTATCCATTCTTTACTAAATTTAAAAAAATGTGTAAAACTTTTAACACAAATTCAGGGAAAAATTAATATAAATATTTTTGAAAAAATTTCCTTAAATAAAAAAAGTTAAAAAGTAAGAGAAAATATTTTTATCCCTAAAACTTTAAGAGTAAAGAGTGTTTGTTGAAGTTATTTTATTAAATTTTATTAGAAAGTTAAAATCCTTTTTTAACCTTTTTAAACTTAAACTTTTTTTAGGTGAATTAAGAGATATTCTGCAACTTTTTTATTCTTAAACAATATTTTCCTTATTTTTTGTTGCTTATTAATTTTAAAGAGAAAGAGAGAAAGAGGAAGAGAAACTTCAGCTATGCAAAAAGTTTTGCCTTTAACAAAGCTTTAACAAATGTTTGAATTATACCAGCGACTGTTTCACATAAAAGCTTTTGAGCATTTATAACTTTTATTGTTGTTTTTTTTAAAAAACCGTTTAGCTCACTTTCCATTTACAACTCGCTTAAAATATTTCATCCCTTTGGCCAGTATTTCTAGTTCAATTGTAAAGTAAAGACGTCTTGACTAAAAGCGGAGTTTCGTTGATGGTTTAAATTTATACAAAAGTGTGTGTGACCACAATTATGTTTTGGTCATCAAGTTTGCCT
Source organism: Melanophora roralis (assembly GCA_963583895.1). Lineage (NCBI taxonomy): Eukaryota > Metazoa > Arthropoda > Insecta > Diptera > Rhinophoridae > Melanophora > Melanophora roralis. The sequence goes on from OY757187.1 coordinate 123,168,811, forward strand.
TTTTAAACTACTTTTTAAAAAAATCAATTATAAAGCAAATCTTTTAACTTAAAGAAAAATAACGATTTTAAACCAATAAATCTAAAAGAAGGAAACATAAACGTTAAAAGTTTTATAGAAGTTTGACAAAAATTTTCGCAAAATTTTCGGTTTAATTTTTGCAACTAAGTAATTAGAGCTTAAAGAAAATTTGGTGTGTTTTTCCAATAATGTTGTGGGGGAAACAAATTAAAAGAGAAAAATATGAATAAAAATTAAGTTTTTTGGCTATGTCCAAAGTGCATTACGTAGAAAACCCCATTTTAAATAGTTTATTAAGTAAACACAGTGAAAACAAAAAAAAATTTAAATAAATGTACTTTAATATAGGCCTAAGTTATAAATGTTGGTGAGATGAACTAAAGTAAATGTGTGTTAAAGATAATTTTTAAAATCATAAAAGTTAAAGAAAGTTTCAATTAAATGATGTTGTGCCCAACAATATCCACATAAATGCATGAAGGTAGCCAGTTAGCCAATGATAAAAATACGTGTAATTTAAACCTTTAAAATGCAGACAACACAAACAAGTGTTAAATACTCGCAAATAATAAAAAAGTGAAGCATAAGTTAGGGGGTTACTCTAAAAATAATCATACTGTAAAAACGCCTTATAAAATCTATAAATGGAAATGTGTGCTGAATATGGCATGATATAACGGTAAATATATAAAACGTGTTTACTTCTTTCTATACGAATTAATATAATCAATAACCCACTGAAGCTGAACGTTTCCTTGGCTGACTTAACAACAGCAGTAACAGCGCTATCGGTATCTTTTTTAAAGTGATGATGAAAATAGAAGCTAAAAAATAAAAAATAAAAAATGTATATGTATATGCAAATTTAAGGCTTTAAAATTTAATTAAAAGTTTCATAACAAAAAGTTTACAGGCAGAAGAAATATTTTTATTTAAAAGTTGTTGTGATAATAAAAAAAACAGAAGAAAAGTTGTCAAAAATGTACTTTTAAATTATTTTTATCAAGAAAAATCTTGGCAAATTTATGTCAGCCCAAATAGTGGCGAAGCAAATATAACAACTTATTGTAAAGAATTACAACGAAAAACATTAAAAACAAGTCTCTTGCTGGCTGTTGTTGTGACGCCATTACAATTAAGGATAAATAAAACTTATATTCAGCACAAGCAACAACAATCACATCATTATCAGCATAAGCAGCAGTAAACAGCTAAAGCAGAAAAAAGTATTTGCACACTGCAATGCACACTGCAGGTAGTTATGACAAACAATTTTAGCGTTTTTATTTTATTTTTATCTTTTTCCAAATCGAAATTATATTGGCATTTTGCCAACGAGTTTATTTAAACCAAAAATTTTATTCTGTCAAGTTTAGTGAAGAGAAATTTTAAAAATATTTTTTAAATGACAGATTTTTAACGTTTAAAAAATAGGGGAAATTCTTTTAAGAAATTTCTAGTTTATTTAAGTTCAAAGAGGGTGAGGGAGTGATAAGCAATAAAAAATTAACACAAGTCTCAAACCAAACTAAAGTATGACCGAAAATACAAAATTAAATCAACGTCGGGTTTTCAAAGAAGAAACCAACTAAAGAAATCATCATCTATCCAATCAAATAAATTAATGCTTATCAGCTTAGTTAAATACTAAAATGATAGGATCTGTTTATCTAATAAAAATTTAATCCAAAACTTTTTTCTTTCAAAATTTAGATTTAAGAACGTTATAGTCAATCAAGCCCGAACATTTTAAATTTGTATCGGGGCTTTTTGAAAAATTAGAGCGAAAATATTTGTATTCTGTGTAATAGTTGGTAACATTAAGATTGACATGTGTGTTAAGACATTTTTGTTATTATTATTTTAGGCACAAGTTCGATCCCTACTAAATTATAATTTTTTGTAAATGAAGAAATTAAAAATTAGTTAAGTTTTAGAAATAAATATTTTTGTTTAAAAAGCTAGTTCTTACTGATACTAGCCGAGTAGAATGCATTTTCGAAAACAGATACGATTTTCATTTTCAATACTCTTTGATTAACTCCACTGGCCTCTAAACCGTGGTGAGTCAGCATAAAGTTTTTTTTTTCTATTTTAACCAAACCAGAACTTTTTTTCTTTTTTCATTTTTATACTAACGCCATCTAGTAATGTAACGCTTTAACCATCAATAAGATTGGTATTAAGTTGTTAGTACCATGCCGCGGCATGCGGTATGTGTTTTATGAGTCTTTTTGTATTTATTTATAGTTGAAATACTTGACTTAATTAATTTTTTTTATTTTAACCTTAGAGTCAAGCTCTTTAAAGCAACAAGAGACTGCAAATTGCCATTACAAACCCTCTTATTGAGGTAGCCCCACAAAAAAAGTCTATGCGTGTCAGATCACTCTACCCGGTGGCCAAGGGATGTCCCCAAAGCAGCTGATCAGTTTTTGGGGGAACATTTCCCGAAGTATATTCATCGAAGCCCTTGCTGTATTTGCAGTCTCCCCAACCTGTTGAAATCACGTGTATGAAGAATTCGATGGATGAGCTCGCAGGTTTGGCAAAAAAATTCCGTAATCATGCGTCAATAATTTTCACGGTTGACGTTCGTCGACTGGCCTCGAGAATTTTCTCATGTGTGGATAAGGCAAATTAAACAGTTACCCTGGGCTAAAACAATGGTTTTTGATATTTCAACCAGGGGTTGCGGGTTTTTGGAGACCAGTAACTGCAGCTTTGCTTGTTGACGTAGCCGTTTAATTAAAAATAAACCTCTTTGCTCCAAAAATGGTATTTACAGAACAAAAATACTCCAATATCGTTTCACAAAAATTTTTGCGTAAATCAAAGTCACTTTCTTTTTAGTTCTTGAACGATTTGAATTTTAAAAGGATGGAAATTAAAATCGTTCTTTAAAGTTTCATGAATAGTCGCTCTTAGAAGTCCCAGGGAGGCTGATCTTTTCTGTATTGAAAGCTTCAGACTCTCACGTAAGTTGCTTTCAATGGTTCAATGTTTTCGAGGGTCTTTGAAGATCGTCTAGGCCCTGTCTGTGGGACATTTCTAGTCGAAGCAGTTGCGCGGAATCTCTGCGCCCACGAATGAATAAAATTTATACTCGGTTCCTCACCTCACTTTGAACAAAATTGTTGACGAGCAATTACGTAAGAATCATTACTTCAAACAAATGTCTCCACAGCAAACGCGCGATGCTCACTCGACCACTGTAATATCATGGCTGAAAAATCCGCACAATAGATTATTACAACGGCACCACACCCCCCCCTCCTCCCACTGTATATTACTTTTTGAAATAATTAAATTAAAAAATATAAATTTGCCACCAGATACCCCGTATTTGAAATATTTTTTTTAGTTTTTTTAAAAGCGTAAACTACTACCACTTGCAAACTGATCCCATTGCATGGATGTAAATCCTTGTTTGCCCTAAAAGTAATTGTAGTGCCCATCAACTTATAGTATAAACGATAAACAATTTAAATTTAAATTGAATATTAAAAACACTTCCTATTTTTTGTAGTTTTTTAGAATTATTTTAACTCAAAATGATTATTAGAGAATACTAATGCCTTTAATAAATTTCACCCTCCCTTTTTAAATATTTTTTTAAAGTCATTTAAAATGCTTAACTAATAGGAATCCCCAACAATTTTAGAAAATTTACTTTGTTTATAAATTGAAGTAAAATATTTGTAATTTAAATTCTATTGAATAACAAATTTATTTCTTTAGCACAAATTAAAGGGGGGTATTTTGTATACATTCAAACATATTAGGTAAACATTTGAAATTTAAATTGACGGGTAATCCAAAAAGGTTTTCAAGTAATCTACTTAGTTAACTTATTAAAATAAAGTGTAAGTTAAAAACATAATATATATAACCAGTGGTTAGACAGCAGACAATTGAGAAATACATAAAAGGCAGTAGACAAATGTTTAACAAGGCATGACGAGAAGACTGTGCGATAAATTTTGTATTAAGCTTATCATTTTTATGGCTTTTTCAGACATATTTATATACATATATGTCGAAGGAAATTGCTTAAGTTTTTAGTGTGTTTTATTGCTTAGTGTCCCCATTTGGTTAAAAGAAGGAGACTATGTAGTTAAAACAATCAAATTACTTAAATACATACTATCAAAGTTTTTATTTTACTTTTATTTCTTTTCTAGGGCAAACATTTTTGTAACGCCCTTAACAATTTAACTTCAAGTTAATTGTTAAAGTTTGAAAAATTAGGCTATTTTTAAAGCATTAATCCTTTAAATCTTTTTTATGTTATTTATGGGGCACTCGGTGCGTATTAGTATTAAATAATAAAATATTGATCATACGCATACATATACATTGCCTTAACCAATATTAAGAGGCCCATTTACTCTAAACAAATTAAATAAACCTTTTATTTATGAGTAAAAATTTTAGCATTTAATTGCTATTAATTTAAAAGGATACTTATAAAATATTCTTTTTAAAGCCTTGTTAAGGATAGAGAATTATATTGAATTCTATTTTCTGAAAGTAAACATGATACGCAGAAAGTTACGACGCACTTTTTCTTAATATATTTTTAAATGGGTTACTGTTTGATTGGATATTGATTGAGTTATTATAAGTTCTAAGCACAAAAAAAAAAAATATTTGAGGAAGTAATAAAAAGGTAATAGCTTTTGACATATAAAGAAAATGTTTAATAGTTTGATATTTGATGGATATTTTTAAAACAAATAAGAAGAAACATAATATAAAAAAATATTTGAAATTATATGTGAGGCACATCAAGTATATAAAAATGGTATGGCAAGGATGGTAAATGCATCTAAAGGTGTCTCCTAGACTTTAAAGGCATATCAATTTCCAAAAACTGTTGGTGTTCGTTAAATAAATAATTTTTGTAGTAAACATGAGCAACCAATTGGATACACGCATTCCATTTACAGAACTTATGACAAAATTTTCCATTTTACTAAATCTGTTTAGGTTTTCTGAGGACATTTTTGTAGTATTAATCTTTGCCCTGTTGGTCTTATTAAGCCCATCTAATCATTTGCCATATACTTAAATTAATGCTACTTCCCCTTTTCCACTCTCTAGCAAAGCACAATCTTGTTTGAATTTCATTTTGAAAAGTCAGATATTTTAAACTTATGGTTACTAGTTTCTATTAGGTTAGGTTAGGTTAGGTAGAACAGGCAGCCGTTGAAAGAAAGGATACAGCTCACTTGGGTCCGCTTAACTCGGTCCCTTTGTGTTACCTGGAGAGGCAGATAGATTAGGTTGAGATGGAAGGAAAGAAGAAATTAAGAGAAGGATAAGAAAGAAAGCACAGAAAAATGAAGCAGACATTCTAGAGTCTCTTGTGGGAATCGAACCCACAACCCCCAGACTGGTTTAAACATGATTTTTTATTATCCGCCAAAGTAACCGCTAAAAAACACAGAAAAGCAATTTTTTTTTGATATCTTTTGGAATTTGTATAGATTTTTTGAAAAATATTAAAAAAAATTTTCTTTTTAATTCAAAATGAAGTTAGTAATTATAAATTAAGGAATTTTAGTCAAAACTTGTCCAATTTTTAAGCTTCCACTTTTAACTCAATAAATGGTGTGTTCTCTGAAAAAATTTAAATCTTTATAGAAGTTTATTTTTTTTCAAATAATTGTAAAAAATACTGACAGTGGAGAGGCAAAACGAAGTAGGGTTTAGCTTGAAAAAGGTTGAATTTTAATAGGTCACAGGTTGTTCAATTTGATTTGCAAACTTTTGCACTAACAACGATCCTTTTCCTAGAGTCAGAAGTTTCAAACATAAACACCAATCTGTATGTTACTTTTAAAACTTTATCTAAGCACGGTAGAACGTAATTGTTCATAGTCTGGATTTCTTGAGAATAAATTTTAACCTTAAGCTATTGGCAAAATTTTGTAAAACGTTAGGTAAAACTTTTGAGTCACTGAATCCTATTTTTAATTGCTAGCAATTAAAGCTGCTATAAGAATCTTTTTCAGTCATAAATTTTTAAGTGTTTGTTTTTTTCAGTTACGTTTATTTTTGTCTCAGCCAAAGTGGAAAAAGTTAAAAGCCACGTGTTAAAGTAATGATTTTGTATAAAACTAAAGAAAAGTAAAAAAAATAATGCTGGATATGCCATTGTCTCTGGGTTTATGTAATTCTAGTATTGAATTTTTCCATACAATAGCGTCACTATAAACCTTTTTTTTTATTTTTGTAGTTAAGTCTGATTAAAGTTGATGTTTTTTTAAATTCTTGCATCCTTTTTACGTCTTACTTAATCATACTGTCAATATCTAAAAGTAAATATGCTGCTGGTGTTTGTTTTTAAAAATAAACGTTGAATACAAACTCTGACAAATATAATTTATTAAAAAATATCAAAAAAATTTAAACTTGAAATACCTTTATACATTTAATTTTAATCTCTTTAAACGTTCATTTCAAGCAAATGCGGTTGTAACTGCTGGCATAGAAATAAACTTTATTAAAAAATTAAGAAAGAAACAAAGGCGCAGCAAGAGCCGAAGTAACTAGTGCAGTGCATGCCTTACGGGGGGAAATAAATTTTAAAAACGTGGAAAATACAATAAAAAAAAAATTTAAAAAATTACATTTGCATTTTAAGTTAAATTGTTTTCTTAATATTTTTAATTAAAAACGAGAGATTTTGAAAAATAGTTTAGATCATTTAAAAAAAATGTTTAATAAAAAATAAGGTTTTAACGAGGCTCATTGCGTATGAGTAATTTAAACGTATTCGTTTATTGAACTTATATTACTCATACGCACTTAGATATTCTACTTACTGAAGTTAATAATGTAAAACAAAATTAAATGTTTTTAAATTTTTTAACCTTTAAAAAGTATTTTTTTATTCCAAAAAAAAATTATTGAAATGTATTTAAATCTTTTTTTATAAATCAGACAACCTTTTTTTGTTTATTTTATTAATATATTTAGGGGAGTCACAAGGTATTCTATTTGTCCCATTGTCATATTGTCATAAAATTTCAACAATTGCTTAAAAACATTTGCCAACTATTGGACACTCGGCGTATGTGTATTTGATATTGTTGTGACAATTTAATAACTATTTTTGTATGAAAGACAAAAAAACCATTTTGAAATTTTAGAACAATATGACAATAGGACCTTGCGAATCCCCTAATTATGCACAATTATAATAAATTAAAGTTGTGTATAATATGTCATCTGTAATAGAATACAGCTCATTAGTATTTCAATTTGAGTTGAAGCTTTTTTTAATTAGTGAAAGTTAACAATTAAATCAATCATATATATGACAAATGAGATCAGATATTAAATATTAACTATATAATTCAAATATTTTAATTAATATTTAATTTATTTGTTTGAAAAATTAACTATGCGTATTACGATATGTATTTAATACTTAAATTTTAAATTCAAGTTTATTTTAATGAAATATAATTAACAAAGCATGAATAAAATATATTTTATTTTTTTACAATAAGAATTTAAATTTTTTATAAATGAAAAATAAAACTGTTTAGCTACACAGGCTATTAAAATTAAATATTTTTTGTTTGAGCAGTAGTAAGTAAATTTTAATATGATAATAAATTATTACAGACTTTTTAAAAGTCTTACTCTTGAAAATTATATATAGCGGCATAAAATACCGAAAAAATAAGTAATAACTTTCAGAGAAAATAGCATAATCACAAATATTTTTATATAGTAAAGGCTTTTCAAATTTTGTAAAGATCGGTTTATTTTCAAAATCAAGTTAATAGTTGAAAACTATTTGCATGTCTGTGTCAAAACAAAATTTTACTGAAAAAAGTTTCTCCTAGAAAATACTTGCCTAAGCTCTGCAACAATATGTAAATAGTTTACCGTAAGCACCATATAAGCTCTATTCACGTAACTAGCCATAACCGGTAAACATTTTAGGCATGTGTTGAAATATTTTATAAATTAAATTATGTTTTTGGGTTTAATATAGTAGGCTTGACTAAAATTTTTACACTGGTTTTTATGAGCATTCAATACTCAGATGCAATAAAAATCAAAATTTTTTTAACAGGCAATTATTAAACGCAGTTTTATGTATAAACTGAAACAAAGCATAAAAAAAGTAAGAAAGTATTATGAGCATGAAAAAATAACATTGCATGATTTTCTTTAAAGCCGTTATCCACAATTTTAACTGATAAAACGAGCAAGAATATTGGACACTATAAAAAAGAACAATCTTATTTTCCCTAATTTCCACCACCAGATGTAAAAAAGTAGTCTCTATTTCCGTTGATGACTTTTAACCTCTAGACCTATATTTTAAAAAAACGTAAAAAGTACAAAAAATAAAAAGTACTCATTACCTGATGTTTGACTTTTATATAATTTAATAGTGTTTGCTTTTATATTTCTAGACTCATAATTAAAGAAAAATGCAAAAACTACTAAAACTGTGTTATAGTACTTTTGCATAAAACCGACATTCGACTTCAAGCGTTAATTTCATATTACTCGACCCAAAATCCCTAAAAAAGGAAAAAGTTCCAAAAATTAAAAAATTTCAATAAAACTTGGGTTAAATAGAAAATATTTGCTACCAATGCTCAGTACCGAACAAAGAGTGCTGATGAGGAGTTGTAGCGGGCTCTGAAAATGCATTCCACTCGGCTAGTATCGGGAAACTAAACTTTTTCAAAAATAATTCTTCAATTAAATCTTATCACAATAAAATTGAAACAATTAGCCTGATAAATAATAAGGAAATTTTAGAAAATAAAAATTGTTCAAAAATACGCTAAAAAATAAATTTGTATTAAATAACACTAGGCATGGTGTAAGAAAATACGTCCGCAATATTGAAACATGTTAACAACTCGCTGACGACTAATGATCAGCAAATTTAAATTTAAAAACATAACTAAAAAGCGAGACAAAAACTAAAGCATGCAAAAGCATGCTTCCTTCATACTCATCTAAAAAGAGATGAATAAGGCAAAAATAAAGTGGTGAGATGAAGAATATATAAAAGAAAAGGTGTTGCCATGATATGGAGATAATGAATGGCAGGCCGTAAATTTCGTTCTAACCCAAGAATTGACAATTATAAATAAGAGTATGTGTAAAATACAAATTAGTATTTCCGTATTCAAATTTCAATAAAACTTGGGTTAAATAGAAGATATTTACTACCAATGCTGAGTACCGAACAAAGAGTGCTGATGAGGAGTTGTAGCGGGCTCTGAAAATGCATTCCACTCGGCTAGTATCGGGAAACTAAACTTTTTCAAATTTAATTCTTCAATTAAATCTTATCACAATAAAATTGAACCAATTAGCCTGATAAATAATAAGGAAATTTTAAAAAAAAAGTATTTTTTTCAAAAATTTTTATAATTTTTTATACTATTAATATTAAAAATTTTATAATTTTTGAACTCTAAATTACGAAAAAAGGTGTTTACATTGTTTAAAGAGTTTTCGAGCGCAATTTGAATAAGATTTTTATCTCTCTTAATTACGAAGTCAAAAAAACACCAAAAGGGTATTAAAATAAAATGTTTATCTTTTTTTCTACTCCTTGGGGTCAAAAATTTAAAAAAGATGCCAAATAATGTTCCATTTTTCAAAAGTTGCTACATGAAAATATATTTGTGTCCCGAAGTCAAAAAAGTGCTTTACTAGTACCATAAAAATATAGTTTTTACCCAGCTTTTCCCTTAAAACCCACATTTTTTTAATTGAATAGTCTAGGAGATATCAATTTACAGATTTTTTCCAAATTTAATGAGTCAAATTTTATTTACTTACAAATGTCATGCCACAGATACTTGCTTTTGTCCAGTGTAATTTGAATGCTCTAAATAAATAATTAATATTGAGTTAAACAAGAAGGGTGTTCTTTTACAAAATTAATAATTTATATATTTTAATTAAGTTCAATTGTCTGTGAATGACGTATTATAATTAGAATAAGAGCAAATGAAAGAAATTATTTAATAAAATAAATTGAAAAATAAACATTTCACGTGACATATTACATGCGGCACTGTCTTACCATTAAATACATGTTGTCCATATTAATTTCATAAAACTCTCAGACAAATGTTGTAAGAGTTAATAATGAATTTTGTTATTTAGTTATAAAAATAAGGACGAGACATGAATATGAATGAAATCAGTTTACAAATAAAAAAACTGTTAGGAACTAAAATAGACCAAAGAAAATAAGTTTTTTTGTGGTTTAGGTTGTCAGTTTTGATGTCGCAATGTTAGTTATGGTCGTTGAAACCATATATAAATAGAAAAATGGAAAAGCAATATAAAAACAATGGCAGGAAAGAAATTTTTTAGCATTAGCTTAGAGCTTGTTTCCATGTCTTCTCAGCTGGTTAGAAAAAATTCGAAAAAAGGTTTTAAAGAATGGTAAACCGTAAGTTTTATTTAAAAATTTAAAAAAAAAAAAAAATGAAAAATAAATAAGAATTTGGTTATTTTACTAAGAAATTAATTTTTTTTGAATATGCGATCTACTTATTGATAGAGATGAACTACCAAAAAATCAGGGGTTTTCTGTAAAGTTGTTATATTTTGTTAATTTTTTCATTACACTTTAATCAATTTTGTACAAAAATAGTATAAAATAAGATAATTTCAGGCAGTTTTAACATTTGCCAGTTACAAACTTAACATTTTAAAATAATTAAAAAATTTCTAAATTTAAATAAATTGTAAACGGGTTTAAAGTGAAATTATTGTTGTTAAAAATAAATACTTCCATTTAATTTACCTACAAATTATTTTCAGTGTAATTGTAAAGCTAGACCACCATGGTACACCATAGATAAGGTGACCATTCATACTGATTTCATTAGTAGATGTACTTCTTTTTCATTTGGTGTACTCATTAAAAATGTGCGTACTGAACAGCACTGATTTTTGAAAAAGAGATTATTCAAGATAATTTGTTCTAAATTTTTTTGTTTGAAAAATTTGCTAAGATAAAAACAAATGAAATACTTAATTAGTTCCCAGCTGGTATTAAAAAAGACCGCTTGACAAAAGCGATTACTTCGCGACTCTGTTTTTAATCGCCTCGACGAGAGTTGGAATTAAATTGTGTTTGACTCTTGAAAATGATGATTTTAGGAGCCTTTGTACAATTTCTTAACAAGTAAGTCATAGTTAGTGTTTTGCAAAAATTGAAAGATTCCCACTAGACAAAGACCGTATTGAAATCTTTTAAACAAAATTTGTTAGAATAATTTTGACACTTGTTAAGCGAACGTTGCTCATGTTACCTTACCATCGTCGTCTCAACATTATAACGACCGTCCATGGGTTTTTATTTACCAAAACCATAGGATTTTACTCTCCTTAGTCATGCTTCAAGTTTTTCTTGTTAACTGCTTAACGATTATATATCCTTTTGCGTATCCTGGCGATGGGGATGTATCTGCGATTGGGCTGAACGACCTGTCGAGAAATATCAATTCGACAGGGTGAGTCTAGTACTCAATTTTACTTTGGACTATGGTTTAAGGGGAGTTGTGTATTGTTGTCAAAACTGGGTCATTAAGACTCTACTTGAAAGTGTTCGTGCAGCGAACTACCACGAAAACCAACCTATCCTGGCGATAGCAAAGCGACTTTTGCTACTATGTTTAAAAATGTTAAACTCCAGTTTTTATTCATTTAGTTAAGCTTTCTTGAGCTTCTTTAATACAAAGTGTTTTTAACATATAAAAGTTATTATTGCTGCCACCTCAAGTAATAATATTTATAAGCTTCGATCCCTCACAGAATTTTTTAATTTGACTAAAAAAAATTAAAGAGGGAAGCGAAATATCCCTAAGGTTACATAAAGAAGAAAACTGTTTGCTTTGATTGTAAAGTCACAAAATAATCCCACTTCTTTCTGAACGAATATTCGATTATTTGTGTTAAAAGATTAAAACCGTAAGTGTTTCAGATAGTGAAATATTAATAAACCATTTGAAATTGATTATTCAAAACTTGAAATTATTTGTAGTGATTTTATTTCGCATCCAAAAGGATGGACGGGCAGACATGCTTTCATAGACTTAAAAACTAATTTTGAGTCAATTCATAACAGTGAAGGTGCTTCTTAGACTATTAAAACCAAAAAGACTCTACTAAAAAAAATTAAGTAATCAGTACAAAAAAAAATTGATGGGTTAAATGGTCCTACCAAGGACCTCGTAGTGTTAAATGGACCATGATTTTATAAAGATTTGCTTTACCTTTGGAGAAGTCCTACTTTTTTATGGACCAACCCTTACCCAAATATGGTAGTCGCGTTGCTTGCAGGCTATACTGTACTAATTAAATACTGGAAATTTAATTGCTTACTATGGATTTTAAACTCCTTTTTATGGCTTCCAATTATCTTTGTTTCACATAAACTTCTAACAGTAATAGACAGAGTTTATTTACTTTATCCTAATAAGTATATTGATGGCTTAAAAAATATTGAAATCCTGTATCAGACAGAGAAAAAGACAGGCGGACGAACAGGAATCCCCTGAAGAATTTTGAATATTTCCTAATTACAGTAGTAATGACAAATATCGTTAAGTTCCTTTTCGTTATTGAAAAGGGTACAAAACATATACAAACGCAGTTAAGAACAGACACAAACAAACACACAAACACATACTCGCACAAAATTTTGTCAAAAATTCCTTTTACAAATCAAAATGTTTCTTTAACCACATTAATGACAATGCGACACTATTAAATAAATTAAGTAATAAAAATACCAAAAATTCTTCGTCCTTTTTCTTAGACAAAAAGTACTTGGCTTTTAATGACAGCAACAAAAACAACAAAGGCTTAAACAATGAAATTTTAGCCAATTTTATAAACATTAATTGTTGCTTAATTCGTTATGTTTCAAATATTCTTTTAAGATTTTCTTTAAGGTAATTTCGTTTACATTTTTTTCTAAATCTTTAAGGCCTTTTTTTATTTAGTCGAGTTTATTATAAAAAGATAATAAAACTGTACGCTTTTGTCCTTTATTTGAAAATCCTTTTTTTTTTTTTTCTGTCAATTTTTTTTTACACAATAAAGGTTTAACATAGATAAAGGGAACAAATTAAACAACAATTTTTCGAGCAGAACAATTTTAATATAAAATGTCTGTTGAATCTTAAGAATAAAAGTAGAGATTTGTGGCGCCTTTTTCTTTAAGGAAATGTTTATTTTTGGGTCCTTTTTCTTTAAATGGTTTGTATGTTATATAATGGATATTAAGTTTGACAAATTAGGTATTTAATCTAAGTCTCTTAGAAAATTTAGTAAAATAAATAGAGCAAAATAAAAAGAGTAATAAAACTAAATGGATTTCAATAAAAGTAAATAATTTAAAGATTCTAAAGCAAATCCAGGGTTTTATTTATAAAAGGGAGTTATTTTTTTAATCTTTTGTAGTTTAGTTTATTGGGGGCAAATTTGAACCAAATTGAAGTTATTTTTTGGACAACAAATATAATGAAATTACTCTTTAAGTGATAACTTCTAAAAAATATATAAAGTTTAATGCTATAAGTTTGCATTTTTGCTATCGTACTTTCTCAAAATTTTATAAAAAAAGTATTAAGTTCCCAACTTCATTAAGAAGGCTGTGTTCCAAAACGCAGTTTGCTTTGCATTACAAAATTAAAAGTTTTTCCTGAAAGCAAAGGTGAGGTTTTTGATAATATATTTTACTTTTAAATGAGTGTGTACAGCTTTATTAATGTCTTAACAGTAAAAAAAAAAAAAGTTGTCAAAATTGTAAGGAGCGTATAAGGGAAGAAGTTGAACATTTGTAATGCAAGGCAAACTGCGTTTTGAAATACAGCCATACATACTCATATACAAACATATTTTGCACCACCTACATACATACATCATGCATGCATACATAAGTTGGAAAAATACTATTCGTTTGTGATGCTCCGAAGTAAAGGTCAGAAGCAGTCACTTTTACTTGCCCCGAACGAAACAAAGTAACCCTCCTAAATGACTAAGTAATGTCGGAAATTAAAATTTTGATTGCTTTTTAATACACTGATTTGCTTCCTTGCTTTGACAACACCTGAGGGTTCCTTCAGCTCATTAAAAAAATTAAACCCTCTTAGTGCAGTTATCAGTGGCCAGTTTTCTTGGTCTTTTGGTTTTTTCCGCCATCCTGCTGCAAGGAGCTTTAAGAGACGCATGTACCTTCTGTTTTTCGTTTGCTTAAGAATCAAATTTTTTTTAATAGGGAAGTCACAAGGTTTGCCGAAAACGCCCTGATTGTAGCTTGACTATTAATTTCAATATTCACCTAAAAAAGTTTTAATGTCAGGACACAGATCGCCTCATTGGAATTAATTCCCCGAAACTACTTCTTTCACAGCTTTAATAATACAGTTGAAGAGCTAATGACATTTTTTAAAGTTTCTTCAATCAACATATTCGCTTAAAGATTTTTCTTAAAGGGGAGCACTTAAGTGCAGTATACAAACAGCGGCTTGTTTGGATATTAGTATGTTGGCCAACGAGATATTTCAATTACAGGGAAATTTCTTAGGACTTTCATAGCTGGTTATCGACAGTTGACCACGGGTTTTATCTTCCCTTCCATCTTGGGCACATCAGTTAAAAAGTATTTCTCATCCTGCTGTCTGCTCAAAGGTCTCCCAAACAGCCGTATTTATTCAAGGCATCATTTGATTTCTCAATAATATTCCATTATCTTTCCCTTTACCTTTCAACGATTGCGGATCTCCTTAAACCTTTTTATAGAATTGGTGGTGACTGGCTTATTAATTCAGGGTTAAAAAAAGTTTTTCCCAAATGTGCTTAAACGACTATTAATGCTCCAAATATGGCGTTGGTTTTATAAAACCTTACATGTAACCATACTGGGGTCGATATTTTTATGCTCAGCATTATTGATCGGCCAATTATATTTATTGCCTCCCATATGAACGACAATATTTGTATTTTAACCCTATATTTGTCCTGGCTCAGGACATCCTTATCTACGACAGACAGTATTTGTATGTATAGCTAAGGGCCGATAAGATTCATTATATTTGGAGCCATTAATTCTAGGACAGTGTTCCAATGCCAAAAGATGATTATTGATTAGTGAAAGTATAGATTACCTGCATTATATGAGTTCCAGGACATTGCGGAGTAATGGGGAATAAAAAAACAACTCATCTAGAAGAAAGGTCAAAAATAGCAGGCTGTTGACCTGAGAAAGCAAAAATCTTTCACTGCAACGAAGACCATGCTGCGAATAAGCGAAAATTGCTCAAAGATCCCTGTGAAACAATTAGAAGGTGGCAGAATAATAAGAATTCCGGGTTTATCCAAATGGAAACTTAATGAAAAATTTAATTTTATCCTGTAACTTTGAAATGTTTAATGATATGAGCTTGTAAGTGACCCCGGTTCAAACCCGCAGACACAACTTCATCGTTAAGGGGTTGGGGAGAACAGCGATTGCAGGATATGCAGGAAGGACATCGAATGTATGAAGCATTTTCTGTGCTACAGCCCAAGTTTTGCACAGGTTAGAGACCGATATATTATGTCTGATATTACACCAGATATGGCTCTGTTAAGGGGTGTGACATGGAAAATATTGAACATATTCTTCAGCATCGCCTAATTTATGTGAGCACGGCAAGCCAATCACTTGCTTAAAAGCATTTCCTGCAGCACATGTGGCCTTTGCCTTGGGCTCTTCGTTAAATTAACAAAAAACTTAATATTTTGTATTACATTCTATAAATTTATTTTAAAGTTCAGTGTTAAGCCACATGTGACCAGTGAGCAAGTCTAATAGCTTGGAAATCTCAGGTTAAACTTCCGCCAAAAGCTTTGGTTAGTATGCTTTTACTTATTTTTCGTTTTCTCTTACCCTTTAGCTTCTCTCTAATTTTTCAAAAAATAATTTCAGCAACATTTATTTTAAGTTGCTAAATCTTGTGATAAACCCAACATACAAGCCTTAGTACAAAACTTTGCTCTCAATTGCACTCTTAAAAGGGTACTCATCAACAATTAGAATACGAAACACGGGGTTCTTTTGATCACCGTGGTACCAGCAGGACTCTGGTCAGTCTCGGAGTACTAAAGATGAATGTGTTTAGGAGCGACATATCTTAATGAGTATACCTGAAAATTTTTATTAAATCACTTTAAAACATTTGGAAACTTTAATTCCTGCCATACAGTACCAAGTGTATGACAAGGTAGCATTTAACCTTCTATTTCCCCCATACCATGTGACAAACCAAACGCTCATAATGCACTGACAGAGTGAACTTTTAAACAATTTTAGTTCCCTTAACCACATTATAGGCGCAGATGCAAAAAAAACGAGGTCTGTTAGTTAATTTTTTGGATGTACTGAAACTGCTAATATCCCTTGTAGTTGGACATTGGCTTTGCCTCTGGTAGAAGATATATCCAAATACTATCTTCTTCTTATTAAAAAACCTATCAACCGCTTGCGTACACACGATAACAAATTTTTTTTTTTTTGTAATTTATGGACTCGCCAACAAATAACAAGTCAAACAATGAATGGAATGATAAATTAAGACTTACCCATGTCACTCTAGCTGAAGGGTGGAAAAGAAGAAGCAAAACAAATATTAAAAAAAAAACAGTAAAAATTATTCCCTTGTTATCTATTGTCTAATGGCGGCGCAACAAAACAGACATTTTAAGGGGATTATAATGCAATACTAACACAATACAATACAATACAACAGACAAACACAAATAAAAAAAAAACTTCACAAAAAGCAAAAATCTACACAGAAGCAACCGGATATTTGCGGAGTATTTGGCATTTGCTTATGGGATTTCAGTTTGTTTTTTCTTTAGTTTTGTTCTATTTTTGTTGCCTCAACTTGTCACAGATGGCACAATTTGAACATACAACATATTTTCATATCTTTATTTAAAAGTATTATCTACAACCTTGGCGCCGCCATGAAGTTGTCGTTGTATTGTTAATACTATGATAAAACTTAATACGAATAATAATAATAATAATAATAATGTTGTATTGTTGTATGTATGAACGTGTTTAAGCAAAAAACAAAAATAGAGAAAAAGATATTTAAGTAATTTGTATGTTAAATAAAATGTAGAAACAAAAACACAATAAAAGATAATAGCAACAACAACAACAAACGGAAGAGTTAAAAGTATGTTTTTTTAAGGCAAAAGAAAAAAACGATAGAAGTCGGTCTGAGTAGAAATGCCCAAAGGAGCTAAAAGTTAATCCTTTTAAAATTGGTATGTTAACTTAGATGGGTTTAAACTTTTTTGTTTATTTAAGGGAAAGAAAATATTTTTTTAAAATAACTCACACATACATACATACCCATAAATAAATGTCTAAAAAGACTTAATGTTTGTTTGTTTTAATGGGGAAATAGTTTTGAGGCTTTGAAAAACGTGTTTAAAAAGCATAAACTTTTGACATGAAAACAAAAAAAAATTTTTGCATTAGTTTTGAAACGAACCAATTTTAAATGCAAAATAATAAAAAGATTTTAAGGAATAAAACCATATAATTTCGTTTGAGATTTTATTAATTTTTTTTTGATAAGGATACTGATATTGGTGACAATTTTTTGATTTTTTTTAAGTTTTTGTAAAGATGAATTTATTTTTAATGAGTTTTTCTGTTGTCGGATTTTTAAAGTATTTTAAAGAGATATTTTTTAAATTAACTTTTACATTTAGATCTTATTTAATTTTACTTTCTAGTTATTTCATTGTAAAAGGGTGCAAATGTTTTAAAATTTTTGTATTTCTTTTCTCTAGAAAAGTAAAAGTAAAAAAACAAAAGAAAATTAATTAATTGCTTCAGGTAATAATTTGACAATACGGACTTAGTTATCAGTTTAGGAGAAAATTCACGCGAAAGCCATGGGGTCTAAAAACCAAGCTTGGTGAGTCTTCTTCCAGACGATAGGTGGTTCTTAACACGTATTGCTTTTCCTGGCTCAGGACGTGAGAATGCTCAATTGACATAAACTTATGTTAGGACAGCCAAGAGCCAATAATTACAATTATCCCTGGGAGCACTTATTCTGGGGTAGTTCTGTAACCAAAACAGGTTGTAAATGGTTACGCAGAATATGGTGGATGAATAGTGTGTGGTAATTGTCAGCAAAAAGGTGTATTATCTTCTGATGAGGATGAAAACAAGTAAGAGCGCTATATTCGGTTGTGGCGAATCTTATATACCCTTCACATTGGCGTTTCGAAATCCCAAACTTTTTTTATTTTTATCCATTTTTTTACTAATGAAATATTTCTAATTTTTAAATAGGAGTCGGTGTCATTTTTATTGCTCCACGGGTGACTATTGGGAAGTTGTAGGGGTTTTTATCCTAATTTTTTCAAATTTTGTATGGCAACCCCCTTAGAGCGTAGAGATAGGGGGTAAGTATGTTCTAGAAATATGTTTGAGAGGAAAAACTAATGGGGGGGTGTGATAAATTTTATTCCTCTAGGGACGAATCCGGGAAAGTTGTAGCGGTTTTTATCTTATTTTTTAAAATTTTGTATGGCAACCATGTTAGGGGCTGGGGATAGAGAGTAAGTATGTTCCACAAAAATGTTTGGATAGATAAAATAATTTGGGTCGGTCTTACATTTTACCTTTGTAGGAGAACCCTGGAAGCCGTAGGAGCGATTTTAAAAATGTTTAAATTAAGCTTTGTATGGTAACCCTGTTATATGTATGAACACTAATACTAATAGAATTTTCATTTTGGGTGTGGTTCAATAATATTAATATGACTGATTCTGTTTTTCTTTTGTTTGTTTTTTTGTTGTTTTTTTATTATAACATACATAAGTATGTTCTTTGTTGTTGTTGTAGACTAAATGAAGGAGGTAGTCTTGGTTTTTTGCTTATATCTCGGTCATTTAACGGGCGATTTTGCTGAATTTCAATACCAATTTTTTTGCGACTATATATGATAGTTTGATACCACTTACGGATCTACGCAACATCGGGGGGCTTTAGAAAGTTGATTTCAACCATAACACGGACAGACGGACAGACGGACAAATGGACATCGTTTAATCGGCTTCCCTATCTATAAGGATCCAGCATATACATATATACTTTGTTTGATCCGAAATGGATAATGAAGAAATTACAAACGGAATGACAAACTTATATTATACCTTTATCACTTATGTGAAGGGTATAAAAACAGCAAACAAATGCCTGGAGAGCGCCCAGCTTCTTAATGCAATAAAAATAAAGTCAAATGAGTGAGCAAAAACTGCTTCCAAAGCACTATTTACGATTAAACAATTATTGGAAAAAATAATAAAACTGGATGAAAGTCTTCTTTCAGTTTAAGTTAAAATTAACTTAAAATTAACTTAAATAAAAAGTCAAATCATAAACAATTTTTAATTTTATGAAAAGTCTTTGTAACAAGTTTTATTAACCTTCACAATATACTTGCAGCAGGGTTAAAATCATTAAAAAAACCCTTAATATATAGCAGAAAAGGCTAAGTTAAAGGCTTATAGATTTAAAAAACCTCTTTTAATGTTTTTAAAACTTGTTACCATGCTTACCCGAATCTTCCTTATAACCACTTTTAAAGGAAAATTTCACTTTTGTATCCCTAAGATTAGTTCATGACTATTTAAGTATTTTCTCCTTTTCTTTTTGCCTTTCGCCGCCAGTAAACTTAAGATTAAAAATAATATATAAAAAGAAAACAAACATTTCTTTTATTTTGTATTAAATTGACATTGACATTATAAGCAAATGTGAATGTTAAAGCCTTAAGTAACAAACAAAGCAACTGAAACAAATTAAGAGAATCCTTTTGTGACAGTCGAAAATAATTAAAGGATTTCAATGGAAAGTGAATTTGTGCTCAAAGCAAAAGAGACCAAAACCTAATGACAATTTAAAACATATAAAAAGGGCACAAAATTTAATTCAAAAGGGATTTTAAATTAAGTTTCTTAAAATTTAATTGCTGTTGTGTTTAAGGAAACACAGAACAAGGAATTGTGGTTAAAGGATAAAGAGTATATTTTTAAAGAAAATTTATTTATTAATTTAAGTTTAAGTTTAGCAACAATCACATTTATTTACATGCAGAAGAAAAATAAATTATTTTTCTAAAGCGTTTAAAAAACGCACATGTATAACTAGATTTAAAAATTTTATATTTAATTTCTTATTTCAGTTTTTTTTAAAGTCAATTTCGTTATATTTTTTAATATTTTAGTTTCAATCATTAAAATTTTTGTTTTTAGTTTATCCTAAAACATATTTTCGTAGAAATAGATTTTTTTTTCAACAATTACAAGAATTCTAATTGATAAACTATTTTGTTGATAACTAAGAACTATTTTAAAAATGTTCTTAAAAGACTAAGGAACTCTGTCTTTAGTTTCAATTAAGTATAACAAACATTATATAACATAATGTCTATACATTATAAAAACAGTTTAACTCTAATAATATTTTTAGACTTTTGATCCTTTGTTGTCCTTAGGCTTATAATTAATATCTTTTTTGATTTTTTTTTCAGATAACAAGGACAATCAATAACAAAATTATAAACACAGGACACAGGACACAGTGAAAGCAACAACTAATTTTAATAAACAGCAAAAAAAAAAAACTAAATGTTTGTGCTAAAATTTAAAAACAAAACAGAAACAATGAATAAATTTGTCAAAATTTTTTGTGTTTAGATTAAAAAAATTAAAGAAAAGGTAAAATAAAATGGAATAAATCAAATCAAAACCAAAAAAAATATATAAAAAATTAAAACCACCACAACCGAAAACAAAATAAATAACAATAGAATTACAAATCGGCCAAAACAATAGGACGCCAGGACATTCATCATTTAAAAGAGCAAAAAAGCTAACAAAACCATGTTGCATAGCAATAGCCTCCTCTTTTTACATCATAATTTATATCTAATGAGATGTACTAGCAGTACAAGCCTTAAAACATTTACATTAACAAAAATACCAACAACAACAATGGAAAACAACACAATCTCCTTTTGTGGACAACTGTATAAATAAATTAATAAGTAAATAGAAAAGGAAAAAAAAGAAGGGACTCATTTGTAAATTGGCTGGATCCTTAACCAAACAAAACAAAAGCAAATAGCCAACATAAAAAGCAAACAAGAAAAGAAAAAAAAATAAAATAAAACCAAGAGAAGGAGATTAAATAAATATTTGAAAATATTTCGGTTGGTTGTTTTTGCACAAAGAAGAAAATAAATTGTTTTACGCCAGGTGTCGAAATAGAAACAACTTGGCCAATATACTTTTTTTTCAAAAATATTATGGAAAAATTTAATTTTAAGCATTCAAATGCTGCAGAGTCGCTCTCCAGTCGAAGAGACAGAAGAACGTTTATACACGTGCAGAGTGCTAGTAATGTTTGTAATGAATTTAAAACAGCGTCATTGGGATCCGAAAACAGTTCGACTTCGGCAGCGAGGGCAACAATAGAAACCACCTTTCCATATGTAGAAAGAATAAAATTTCCACTTAATAAAGCAACAACAAAAGGAAGTTTTAGTCCTACACTAACGCCTACACAGCCACAACTTTTATTTTCTCTACAATCATCTCTAGCATCTGTATCTGCAGTATCATCATTGTCCTTTAAATTTCCACACAAACATAGAAACTTATGGAGTTGTTTTCGCTTGAGTCATGATTTCACCTGTATTATGATGACAATGTTGTTTGTGATATCAATTGTATTATCGGAAAACCCAGGTGAGTGTATTTTGTAACTTATTTCTTTTTAACTTTTACGCCATTTTTATGCCTTAAAAAGCTTTAAGTTTGAATTTAATTTAAAAATTCTATTAAATGTAAACAGTGATGACTCATGTTGCTAAAAATGAGTCTTGATAGAAAGTGAATTTGATTTATTATTAAGAAATGTTAAATTCAAACCAGAGGGCTTTTTTTCTTTGTTTAAACCTTAAACATAAACTTAAGAAAAAATTTGAAAAACGTTTGTAAACAGGTGCATTGTAGAAGAAAAATCAAAAACTCCATTTTACTTTAATATTAGATCACAATTCAATTTTGAGGTACACAAATTTAACACTGTAATTGAACACTTTAAAAGTTATGATTACAGAGGGGAAAAACGACATTATAAACTGATCACTATGAAATGTTGTAAACCTGTTTCCTCTTATACAAGTGGGACAACAGAATTCATCCGATGTTGTTAAGATCTCATTTTTTTCTAAATGAAAAATTTTGATTCTGTTTTTCGATTATGTTTACTTGAACTTTTAGAATTTTATTGGTCAAGTCGAGTAGATAACATCGGTCAAATGGGCGCCGTCATAATTGCCTACTATTCGGGCTCGTTTTATGGCATTTTTTATTACATCGTCGAGAACTTCGGGGGACAGATTCTCGTACTCGTGTCAAATGTTATCCTTGGAAGCTCTCCAGGGTCTCGGGCTTATTAACGTAAACATGGAACTTCAAAAAGCTCCATAAAAAGTCTGAAACCGTTAAATCGGTCGATCTTTGCGGGCCAATGTAAATCGCCAAAACGAGAGATTAGGCGACCTGGGAAAGCCGCCTTCAGAATATCGTTTGTGGCTCGCGCATGTCCTCCAGTCCTATATCGTTCAATTGCGGCGGAACAGACTTGGTTAAAATGACCCTATAATGCGCACCATCCACTTTTGTCGTTTGACCTGCGGCGTCCCCAAAAAAAATTGCCCGATGACTGCTCCAGTGTCAACAGCGCACCCTACAGTCACTTTGAGCGGGTGTTATGACTTCTTGTGCCTCACTCGTGGACTTTTGCTTGTTCACGTACCCGGTGAGGTGGAAATCAGCCTCATCACTCATTATGATTTTCGTCAAAAAATCATCCACTGCGGCTTGAGATTAAGGATGGCTTAGACATAGGTTACACGCATTTGGCGGTCAACAACCAGCAGCTGGTGCACACACTGGACTTTGTATCAGAATATGCGCTGGTTTCTTATCTATATTTGCCTAAGGGGCGACCAGCTAATGGCTAATTGATAGGCGCAGCGTCTGGTCAATTTTTTTTGACGACAACTCGACATCTTCGCTAACAGCGGCAATAAATCGGCAGAACGGGCACTTCGGGGCCAGCCACTCTTGGCAGCGTCTCCCATGGTCCCATATTCTTCAAGGCTGGTGGCCAAACGGTGCAGTGTTTGCGCTTTCGGGGCCAGACGACCGGAGAATCGGTGACGGAATTCGCGCTGCGCTAACACCACAGATGAATTGTTACGCAAAAAATAGACCCGATTATTCCGCATCGCTCCATGGCTTGTTCACTTATATTCTACATCTGTCTAGTTCAAAACAGGTTTGATATTGGCAGCCATTTGCAAAAATAAGAGCATCTTTTATTATGGTGATTTCTTTTGGCCCACCTTGTATACAATTATCTCAAACCCCACTTAATTCCCATTTAATTTGAAATTTTTCATATTAAATTAAAAAAAACCTAAAAACAAATCTTTCTAGTGTTCATTGATTGGGAAGCAATTACAGATTGATTTCAAACCTGCTAAAAGTAATTGTGATTTCTACGTTATGGAAAACAATAAGAAGGATAGAAGCAAGAGGCGTGGTAGCTCCTGGATTATATATATGATTTTCTGAAATTATAAAAACTTTTTATTCCAAACCTGCCACAAGAGAATTTTATTTTAATATTTGCATTAAAATAAACTTGAACAACATCTGTTGGATAACTTGGAATATAAAATACACTTTGTAAAATGTATATATGATTCGGCCCAACCAAATATGGCACTTTAATTAACTTTCGTTTAAAGTTCTGCCAACATTAGCCTGTTTTGCAGATGATCTGGCAGCTTTTTAATGTAAATAGTTTTTAAAAATGAAAAAACCATGTTGATGATCAAACTGTTATAAATATTTATAATTTAGTCTTCGATATGCTTTTTATATTAAGTTTAAAATAAACTTTTTTCATTTTAGACTTTAAATTTAACTACAAAATATTAATAACTATTATTATAATAACTCTTGCCTTTGATGCCACTTTTTTTGTGGTTTAATGGTTGTCTCACGTGACATCAGTTTTCATATTTTATTTAGGCGTAAGTTTAATTTGTTTAATATTTTGTTAATTTTCTTTTTTTTCTTTAATTTTTTATCATGTTTTGTAACTTACCACCCCTCTTAATGTTACCTGCTCTTTATAAATATTAATTAAGACAAGTTAGAGAATTTATTATTTATCATGGCATAAATCAAACAACAACAACATACATACATATACCGTCAGACTTGTTTTAAACATTATTATTTGTGTGAATGACAAATAAGAAAATGTTTTCAAGATAACATTGACGACCAATTCGTTTATGACGCTTTGGCCAACTGGGTGATTAATTGTGTAGGCAACTCATGCCTTAAGTAAATTAATAATTTATTAGACGCATAAAAGCATGATGTGAATAAGTTTTTCGTAAAACTTGTACAGGAAAATTATAATTAAAGGATAATAATTAAGATATGGACATATACATTTCAATCTATATAAAAGTACAAACAAATTTTTAGGTCAACCTTCGGAACTTTTTTTTTCTTTGTAGAGGAAGTTTTAGTTTTTGAGACTTTTAAAGGCATTAGTACCTAAATGTTATTTAAGGTTTTGTTTTAATTCGTTGATGCAATTTCAAGCGTCATTATTATTTTTTACCTTCATTTCTCTATTTTAAGCTCAGAATTTTTGTTTCTTCAAGTTTCTAGTTTTATGAGTTCTAGCTGTATGATGATAAACCCTTCGCAATCTTTTCGATGAATTTAGTTATTTTAAAATTAAAAAAGATAAATTTTATACTTATGCTAGTAGTAAATATTTTGTTTTCGTTAATTTTTTAATTGATTTCTTTCAAATATTTTTAATTTGCATATTTAATATTTAATAAAATTATTTATAATAGACTTTAAATACAGATTTTGTATTGAAGCTTTGTTAAAAAAACCTGTTAATAAAATTTTCAAGAAATATCCCTAAAGATGAGTACAACATTTGGTGTATTGGAGTGTTTGCAGAAATTTCTCTAATTACTCTGTTATTCCCAGGCTATTTTCAATTTATATTAACATCAAAAGCAAACTGGTAATTTTAAATGTCACTGTCTTGTTCGTTAATATTCTCTCCTGTCAAATACTTTTACATACATGTGTTACATGAACATACGCAAAATCACCAACCAAAAGTAAAGAAATGGACACAAAAAAAATACTGAAAGTATTTTTCATCAAAAATAGAAAAAAACAAAGGCAAAGAAAATATTAAAAAAATTGTATGTGTTTCTATAATGAAACAAAGTTAAATGGCATGAAAAATAAAAATAAATAAAAAATTGAAACAATTCCCCTGAGTAATCACAAACCGTTACCGTTAACAAAGGATGCGTAAAATATGTTTGCAAAAGGCAAAAAAAAAAAAAAAAATTTTAAAACAAACTGACTTTGTAAACATGGTCTAGTAAAAATACTTACTCTGTTATGCTTTATTTGTTATGGCCTCAAACCTTGAAAATTTAATTAAAAAAAAAACAAAAATAATAAAAATAAATTGTTGGCACTATAAAAACGAGAACCTCCAACCGTAAGCAAATAAATAAATTTCATAATAGAATTGTAAAGCAAAAAGAAAAAAACAAAAAAACTATGAATGTTTAATATAAAACATAAATAATTTAAAATTTTATTTATTAAATATAATAAAAATTATGCTTTTAATGGTACTTACTAATATCTGTATTATGTTACGCCATAAACTAGTCCATTCAGTTATACATATAATGTTAACAGTAGCGTGCAATTTGATAGTAGAATTTGTAAAATTTTTATTTATTACCTGTTGCTGAGGTTTATGTTTTTTAAGAGACTTAAAAAAATGATTTGACTAAAAAATTCTGCATAACTCAAAAACCAATAGAGATAAAAAAGTTTTAAGAAAATACGTTTCCATTTAGTTTTTAAAACATTGTGTTTTACTTCTTATAAGGCAACCACAAAAAGTTGAAGTATTACATACGTCGGTACGTGCCATGTTGGCTTATCTAACGGTTGTCATACCACGTGTCAAATACTTTTGCGTTCAATGGACGCTCCCAAGCGGCTTGGCAAAAATCCAGCAGAAAAGTTGCAATTGTTTTAATTTTGTTTTCGCAACACCTCCTGGAATGCACTTACCAACCACCAGTTGCATTACTAGACTCAGCATAAGGTAGGCTGACATCCCTACCAGCGATTATTTTAACAAGTGTCCAGGAAACCACAACAACCATGAGTACAAAGTGGTGATCTCACTATTGATTAGGTTTAATAAGCATTACTACTATAAACTAAAGAAATCCACAGATGTGCTTAAGATTAATCTGGATACCAACCATTTTGCTCCAACTCCACAGTTCTCTTCATGGCACTTGACCAAAATGGATTCCGATTAAAAGACAAACATAAGGCTATGACTAACTCCCTTAGTGAGAAGCAGAACCAATCTAACGCTCCTTCCAATATACATATTGGCCATGGCACCTAGTTACAATGCATCTCCAAACCGAGCACATTCGCTTCATAAAGGTGTCTGACTGTAGTCGGAAAGAAGTCTTAAAAGCTCCATGGCAATAGAATAAAGTCTCTGGTCAGGTCTTGCAGTCAAATAGTTCAGGGGCTGGTTATCGCCCGTAAATAAAACTTCTTCCAGTTCTAACAAAAATTGGGACTAGTCACCCCACAAACAGCATAAAAAAACAAAACCGCAAATCATCAAACAGATACTCCTCCGCCAAGGATAACCACGAAAAACATTTAAACGTATACTAGTAAGTTACTGGACCCTTACAGATGAGCCACCGTCACTTCAAAGAACACAGTTAATCTCAGCAGAATTGAGGTATCATTTGCAGGGGTCATTGTTGGTAGGAAAGAATAGGTGGCAGAAATAAAACCGAAGAATTAAGGAGCAGCAAGACAGTGACAACAGCAACTAACAGATGCACACACGCAAAAATGAAGAAGCAAAGACAGACGACCAGCGCAAGCAGGCCGAAAGCACTAACGCAGTTATTCTTATTGAGGTCATCTAACCTCTACCAAGCCAATTCCTTCCCAGCAAAAACTGCTGCTTCGCCGTAGGTAGGTTTGTAAGGGAATATCAAGACAGCAAAGCTTACAAACCTGCTTACGTATGGCATGATATTTATTCCTGATGTCCCACTTACTTGCATTTCATGTTAAGTGCTTATTTAGGCGCTATAAATATCCAGTTAATTCCTGTAATTTTGGCGCTTCTTTAGTTGTTTAAATTTATTGCGTCATCGAAATAAATGTTTTGCCGTATTTTTATGTTCGTTACTTGACGAAAAAATAATGTTTTTTTTACTCACTGCCTTACAGTAGTGCTTCTGAGTATGCACTTGAGTAAGCGAGTGTGTAAAACAGTAAAAGTTTTACATTTACTGCCATACACTATTGCATTTATTAAGGGAAAAGATAAGTGCTTGTTGCGAAGCGCATTAGTATACTAGAAAAAGTATTTACTGCTTACAAAATCTCGATTATTTTTTGCTGGGTTCTCCAGTCATTCCGAAGTAGCAATAGATGGACAATTGCAAATAGTTTTAATATTTACTTCAACATCTACCTTACATCAATCAATGTTCGAAACTATGTTGCTGTTGCGCTGGCAAAAGATGAAATAAAACACGGGGCGTATTGAACACGTTTTTTGCGTTTCATTGTCTTCCAGCCAACTTTCATCCATTGACAGATTTGCCGGGACTAGATAACTCTAGGTACAAAACTAAAAAAATATCTTAGCCAAGTTGATATACAAGACGATTTCAGTGTCTTTTTAATATTTTCAAGAGATTAATGGAAGACATCGCCTCCAAAACTTAAATTTATCCCTGTTTGAGAAACCATGCCAAGAGAACTGGACTGATTTTCTTTCATCAAAGTTAAGAAATTTGCCACTTCTTCATTACATTAGATTTCGCTAACCTCAACGTCTCTTTTCCTTTTTTACAATTATTACCAAGGGGTTGCATGAAGTCAGAAAGGCTTTACACGATTTGTATTTTATTTTTCAAACGTTTCGTTAAAATTATTATTTATCATTAAGTTTTTATTAAGTTTGGAAAATATTTATTAATTCTCGTTTAGTGTATAATTTGTTTGGGATAAATTTGGCCATTTAAAACATAACACAAAGGTGTATCGCTCTCTGTTTCCTGTCTGCTTAAGGTTATAGATCTGGATCAGTTACAGAAGCAAACACCACATAGATGGTTGAAAGGTGTTTAAGAAGTTAAACAAATAAAAACACTGGCCCCAACATATATACATACATATGTTTATACATACACACACGCTTGAGCAGGATACTAAGCAACTAATGCAAAAAAGACTAATATAGGATTGTCCAGTGACAACGTATTGTAAAAGTAACAAATTTTCTTTTTATAAAGTGTAAGAAATAAAACCAGTCATTTCCCTAAGGAGCCAGTCCTCTCCCCGTAGGGAACCTTTATAAGCCCAAGAATTTATTTTAGCCAAGTGGTTAACTTTGCAACCTTATATCACTTCCCTTGTAATACAGTATTTTTTTCGAAAATTAATTTAAGATTTAAAGAAGAAGCATCTAAGTTATAGCAGCGTATGCACAGTTAATGCAAAAGCTCAATGTGTATTATGCAAAGAAATCAATAAAAACCGTAATTTTTTTGTTTGATCCCTTATTATATGATGTATTCTTCCTAATTTTTTTTCATATGAATGTGTTTAAATTTTTTTAAACAATCTTGGAATACATAATTTTAAAATTAAATTTTTTAAAACATTTTTCTCAGCTCCTTTTTTTGGAGTTTTAAGATTAAAAAAATACTAAAAAAAGTAAAAGTAGATATTATATGCATATTTCTTTAAATACGGAGCTTTTAAATTTTACAGTACTGTAGATTTTTTTATATTATTTAACGTATACATATATATACCTATGTATATATACATGTATATGCCTTAGCTAAAAAAAATAAACAAAATTATTACAACTATACATATAAATGTATTTTTTTTGTGCTAGAAAAGATGACAGGATAATAAATTTTCCATGATAAATTCATAAACACACACATACAATACAAACTAAAGGACGAACATCATAAAACAAATGGACAAAAAGATTCCAATGACAGGCTACTCATAGACAGCCAGAAGGACATACCAAAAAATAAATAAAGCAGGGAATTGGTTTATTGTGATGCCTGTCGTCCTGCATTCTACCGGACAAAATTTAAACAAAAGCAACAAAGATTATTAATGTCTGTATACTAAACATACACTGAACAAATTACTCTTTACATATTTCTTTGTTTCATTTTGTTTGGTTTTATAGACTTTTACACCCAACAATTCATTTCATTTCGTATGTAAACAATTTATTCGTTTTCATATTTTTTGTTTGTTTTCTTAAGGGAGGAGAAGCAGAAGCTAAAGAGAAAAAAAGCTATTATTTTAGCTTGGATACTGCATGGATATTAATAAATTATATTCTTTCAGTGTAGATTATTTATGATGTTTAAATTAAGGAATACAATGTGTAAATAAAGCTTCATCTTTTATGGACCCCTTGTAAAATATTCATAAATGTTTAGGTAAAGAAACACGAAGCTCTTTAGGTTGGCTCTTTATTGCTAAAGAGTAACTTTATGGATTCATTAGAAACAAACATCAAAATTAAGCTTAACTCGTAAAAAGGACTTAAATTTTAAACTTTTTACACAAAGATCTTTATACTTTAGAGAATTTAAAGAATTTAAAAGTAACAAAAATGTAAATTTGCTTCAAAGTACTATAAGTTCTTGATAAAAGTAAAACATTATAATGAATTAACTTTTTATGGAAAGATTTTGAATTAAACAAACAAAGTTTGGTTAAAATAAATTCAGCCATATAATCTGTTTGTGTTAAAGCTATAAAAAGGCTAAGAACCACTCTTTTGTAATAAACTGAAATTTTTAATCTAAGTTGTTAGTTTTTTTTTATGAATCATCATAAAGTTATATTTAGTTATGATCTCTTAAACTAAAGTTAATTTAAAGTTTGATATGGTGTCATATTTTTTAACGACATTTTAGCTAGATTTTACATACAAAATTTACA
This sequence comes from Melanophora roralis, assembly GCA_963583895.1. Taxonomy (NCBI): domain Eukaryota; kingdom Metazoa; phylum Arthropoda; class Insecta; order Diptera; family Rhinophoridae; genus Melanophora; species Melanophora roralis. The sequence goes on from OY757187.1 coordinate 123,199,132, forward strand.
GTCAATATTTAAAATTTATAAAAATCTGTTCATTTCATAAACCATCTTTAACGAACCTTAAGTTTTTGGTTGCGTTAAGTTAACCTCATTCTAAGACATCTTTTTTTTTTACTGTTGAACTTAATTTGGTTATAAAATAAAAAACAATTTCATGAAAGTGAATGATGTAGTGCACGATATGCATCTGAATATTTTATATGTTTTGAAAACAATGTTTCTGCAAATAATTTTAATATATAAAAAGTAACAGAAATTTAGGTGGCTATATAAAGGGTGTCTGGTGGAAAATTAATATTTATAAATACGATTTTTTCCAAAAGCGTTGCCGAGGTAAGGGGATGCCGTTGGAACTATCGATTGTGCGGATTTGTCAGTCACCATGTCGCAGTGGTCTAGTGAGCATAACGCGTTCCTTGTGGAGATATTTTTTAAGAGACAAGAAATTACGTAAAAATCATTATTACGTAATTCCTTGTCAACAATTTTGTTAGGTAATCGGCTAATACGTGATAGACCGAGTGTAAATTTAATTCCTTTGTGATTGCGAAAATCCGAGCAACTGCTTCGGCTATAAATGCCCCACAGCCAGGGCCTAGTCGATCTTCAAGGACTCTCAATAACATTGAACTAATTAAAAGCAGTTTTCTTAAACATCCGCGACTTTCAATACAGAAAAGAGCAGCCTCACTGGGACTTCCAAGAGCGATTATTCAAAAAATTTTTAAAAGGATCTGAAGTTTCATCCTCTTTAAATTCAATTTGTTCAAGAACTAAAAGAAAGTGACTTTGATTTTGGCAAAAATTGCTGTTAGACGGTGTTGAAGCCTTTTTGCACTGTAAATTTTGGAGCGAAGAGGCTTGCTTTTACTTAAACGGCCACGTCAACAAGCAAAACTGCTGCTATTGGTTTTTAACAACCCGCAACTCTTGATTAAAACATCAAAAATTATTGTATTGTCGCAGGATAACTGTTTGGTGTTCCTTATCCACACATGAGATGATTGAATTTTTTTTTTGAAAATTCTCTAGGCCAGGCGATGAGTGGCAACGGGGAAAGTTATCCACGATTATAGAATTCTTTTCACAAAACCTGTGAGCTCATCCACCGTACTCTTTACACACGTGGTTTTAACTGGATGGGGCGACCGGGCTGTGGATTTCGATAAATTTGCTTCGGGAAAACTTTCCCCAAAAACTGATTAGTCGCTTTTAAGACATCCTACGGCCACCCAGGTTTGATCTAGCTCCTAAGGACTGATTTTTATGGAAAAATCTCAGCAAGAGGTTTAAAAGTGACAATTCTTAATCTCTTGTGGCTTCAAAGAAATAAATTAGTCGAGAAATCAGCTCAATTGAACCAAGTTTACTGCAGGGTGTGGCGCAGAACACGAGGCTCCATTTTGAACAATGTGTTCAACTCGACGGAAGACATCTGTATGCCATACTATTTAAAAAATAAAATCTGCATTTTTATTCTATTATTAAATGCTCTTAATAAAATTTTGTGTCAATTATTACGTTTTTTATTTTAGTTTGAAAATATAAATCTGCCACCAGACACCCTGTAGATTTGTTTTCGTTGAAAAATTTAATCTTTAAAAACAAGCGATTAAAATAATTATTTTTTTCATTAAAATAAATAACTTTTATACCCAACTTTGAATTAATCACTAGATATTAGCCCGTTACTTCGTTGGCGAAAATCAAATAATTTGTAAAATTTAAAAGAAGTCTAATGAGCATTTTAAAATAAGACTAACATGATTTTCTATACAATCTTAGGCCAGAATTTTTAATATTCTATTTCTAAATAAATAAATATTAAAGGTTTTTTGGTCTTTTTTTAACTTTCTAACTTATTCTGGTTATTGTTTCTAAGTAAGAAAACGATTAGGATCCCTTAAGTATTCTTTAATTCCTTCATGGCTTGGGCAATGCTTTACTTAATGCTTAAAACAAAAAGTTTTAAAACGGTTAATTGCTGTAACTAAGAAGATTTTGATATCGTAATCAAGGCAAAAGTTAAATTATTGTTTAAATCGCAAAAAAAAACTTATAATGTTGGTTGATTAATACCTAATGGCCTTCATTTAAACTATTTGTTTTTGCTACTTTGCAAAATTTTTTTTTCAACAGCATTTGCAGCCTGAATTCTGCCTAATAGGCAAAAAATTTAATTAAAATGGTTCACTTGAGTAAAAAAGTAAAATAATAAATAAAATTCATATAATTTTAATTATGAAAATTAATCATATTTTTTTGTTAAAGATACTTATACTATATGTAAGTGTATTAAATTCTCTAAAATAATTTCAATATTTTATCTAAAAATATGTATGTGTGCGTATTACTGTGAAAAAAAGGGATTGGTTACACACAAACATACAATGACTACATAGATATTTGTTGTCTATGGCCAAACATAGCAGTTGCTTAAACATTTAAGAGAATACTCGTAACCTGCCTTCTGTGTCAAAACTGTTGGCAGCAAGGATAAGGATAACAATTTCAAGCACGTAAAGATTACTTATAAAAATACGTCCTTTTTTTGCTAGACATTTGTACTGACAGTTGGCAAAAAAGGACTTTATTACTTGACATTAATTTTAATAAATATGTTAATCTGAAATTCAAATCAATCTTTCATAAAAAATAATGTTTATATTTATTTTCTTTTCTACTTGCAGTTCTGGCCGCTCAAAGGGAATCATTCAAACCGAAAGATACAAATAGTATTAACAATAATGCAAATGCCATATTTAATGAAATAGGCAGCAGAAGTGGGGTTGGTGGTAATAGTATGAGTGGCAGTAATGGCATTAGCTTAAGTAATCCAACAAGCAGCGATAACGGAAATGCCGTCAGCCATGGTAATGCTAATAGTATTAGCAACGGAAGTTCCAATGTCAACAATAATAACAGCAGTATTGGCGTAGCCACTTTAAATACACAAAAAACAACAACGAGCTTGTACACCAGCACATCAACCAGCAGTAGCACATCAGCTGGTGGTGGTTATGCCACCACAACCTCAACTCAAACCACCAGTTCCAGTTCTAGTAGCAATAGTGGTGGTTCAGGTGGCAGCAGTAGCTTACAAAAAGCCTACAGCTCACATCGCAACTCAATAGAACTGCAGGAGACACAACAGAATGGCCCCTATTTTGATAAGGGTGCTTCAAAAAATGTCACCGCACTGTTGGGCAAGACGGCGTATCTAAATTGTCGTGTTAAAAATCTCGGCAACAAAACGGTAAGTAAAATGAAATTATTAAAAAAAATATAATCTTAAATCCCTAATGACCCATTTAATTTCCGTTATAATTTTCACGCCAACAACACATTTAGTCTAGCACACACACATACACACACACACATCCCTCTACAAAATAAACAATTTATTCAAATGTACGATTTGTTTGTTTATTTGTATACTATTGTCGAGAGTCATTGTTTTAAATCAGTTCTTGATTGCTGTAATTAATTTCAAAAGAGGGTCAAAGCAAATGTTTACCATATAATAATCCACCGAACATAGTACATACACATTAGAATGTTGTACAAAATGTCCACGACTATGATTAATTAGTTGAACAAATAGAGAAACCATATCAAATACACATAACGGCCAGTTGACCTACTCACTCTTAATCACTCACAAAAACAACAACGAACACATATAGTATATACATAAGCAAACCTAAAAATACATATGAAAACATGCAAACATTCATACTAATACTTACAAACATACATACATACATACGTATTTATATACTTATGTAGATTCAACATAAAAGATTTGTAATTTTAGTTTGTCGGATGGGATATTTTTGAAAAGACACATGTTAAGGAAACAATAAAAATCCACATATAATAGTCTTTTAAGTCGTAAAAGGATAATTCTTTTTTGAGATTTTAATGTGTCTTTGTATTGGATTGAGTTAATATTTTAGGGAAGTAATTAAAGTTAATGGGAATATTGTTAAATTGTAAATGAAAAAAAGAAAATACTTTAAACTAAAGTAAGGTTTTTTGCTTGAATTTTATTAAGGGGTAGCCACACTGCATTCAGGTTTTCTAACTCAGTAACTTTTTAATAATCTTGGCATGAAGTGGCTGAGTTAAATTCTCGTTATTGAATTCTTCTCAAAAAAGGACTTAAGTCTTGTAGAAAATATATTTAAGCCAGGAATCGCCCTGAGCCCAAAAAAGGACTTAAGTCTTGTAGAAAATATATTTAAGCCAGGAATTGCCCTGCTTCGTGCAATAGAAAAGGAATTGGAGAGAAAAGATTAATGTAAACTCGGTGATTTAGACGAATTTTTTAATTGTCTTGAAGTTTTTTAAGTAAGTCTTATATAACAGCAGACGTAAAACATCGGATTCAGGCCTGTGCAAAAGCCAATGACATAAGATATTTTCTACTGATTCAATGTCCTCCTTGCATGCTTTACAATCTTCGCCCTCCCCAGCAACCATCCGTTCGGATGGACTTGAAGGCTTAAATAACCTGTTAGTACGCTTAACATCTTTTTTAATTAAAAATTTGTTAACATTAAGATTTCCTTAATTCTATGGCTGTATAAGTTATTCCAAAGGGTATTGGCAATGCTGTCAACTGTCTACTCTGTCAAATTAACATTGGCCGTAAAAAATGATTATGGGGTTTTTAGGTAAACTGCCTGAAGTCATCAAGGCATCCTAAGTAATCACTGATCCTTCTTTAACAATATCCTAGATTTTACATCAACCACTACTGCTCTTACTGACGCTTGACATTCTATAAATGTCTGTTAGACCTGCATTTGCTCTTCTCTGCTTGTAGGCCTGTGTTTAGGCTTAAGTATATCTTCAGTCTCTAGTCTACAATTTCAGTTTTATATTTTCCTTCGCCAAGGAACTATCCGTTTAAAAAAGACTGTTGATTTGCTATTAATACAGTGCAGTTAGTCTTGACTTTTGCTTAGGGTATATGGTCAGATTTTATTACTGTCGAAGTATTTTTCCTTTAAACCATCAATTTTATCTCTTTATCCACTTAGCTTTCTATAAAACATAGAGCGTAAGGTTACTTAAAATGAGTTGTTCTCTCCTTGTCGCTGAGACGAGAGGGTTTGACAAATGCATATGACCTCCTGTGTCATTTATAATTTTTATTTAAGTTTTCCTTATTATTTATTTAACTGGAAGCTTCTGGGTAATAAGTTGAATTTTACAATTTCTTCTCTTAATATACCTGTATTACAATCCTGCTTAAGTAGAGTATAAATCTGCTAGGCTTGCTCCTTATTCTCATAAGTCCGGTTGACCCCAAATAAATTTTTTTGCGCTGCTCAAATTGGCTTTTACTATAACGGTTGCTTTAATATCATTATCCAGTGTTCAATTGCCCAAGAGGGTCGTAGGTCATGTTTGTTAGATGGGTCTAAAAACAAGTATTGTTTAAGAACTTTACCAAGTTAAAGGCGATCACTTATCTTACGTTGTGCATAAGCCTATGAGCCAAGAGCTCTTCTGCATTTCCACCACCGTATTACTAACATTGTCAACAGTCTCCCTTTATAAGCTTCTTTAAACTGGCTGTGGGTTATAGTAACCCTAATGTCTTGAAAGCTTCAAAGCAAGCTTAACTTAAAAAAAATTGTTTCACAATTATTTTAGTAGTTTCGAAAATGTTGCTATTTTTTATAATTATTTTATCAATAAACTTTAAAAAAGAAATAAAACCTACTGTTACTTTGCACGGTACTGTATTTAAAGCTAGAGTAAAAATTTTAATTTTTCGAAGCAGCAAATTTGAATGCTAATTATTCTTCTATATGGCTTTATTAGTATGAGTTAAGTAGTTTTCCTTTTACATTAATTTTCTTTTATTGTTTTTCTAATGAGCTACATACATACATAAATACATACATATGTAGAATCATACACATATTTACAATTTACCAGAACTATGTTTTTAGGAATTTCTTTAAAAAATGTTTTTCAGTTCATTCATCTATCCATCACACATTTGTTTCTTGAATAATTTTGTTTTGTTAGCGCTCTACATAAGAGCTTGTGCAGATGGTGAAGCTATAGTCTCTCAAAACAGAACTTTTTCATCATTCTCACCACACTTACATACTCATTCAAGTTGTGTTCACTTGACAGGTGATAATTACTCTTTTTGCAAAAGAAAGAAACAAAAAAAAAACAAACAAAACTTTGCAAATGTTTCTATGGTTTCGCACAAACAATAAAACACACATGCATATAGTTATACCAACTCGTTTAACCTTAATTAGGGAGAAATTCACACAAATAAGAGCATACTTATACATACATATATATTTATATTTGTATGTATATTAATACCCTGTCGGACATTCAGTTAACTTTAAACAAACTTTAAGCTATCTACTTCGCAATAGACTTAATATAAAGGACATAAATTATCACTTCGGCCAATACAATTTCCTAAGTTTTGTTTGGCTGCTAAGAAGAGAGGAGAGAAATAATATAAATTAAGACATATAAACCCAGAGGTTTTTTACAGTAACTGGCTGTAAATTATTTAAGATGTATTCCGTTACTTGTTTTTATATGAAAAAATAGTTGAATAGTAGAACAATTAACTTTTTTATTTGTTTGGACAGTTATTTACAAAAACGACCAAAAAAAATACTGATTTTCGATTTAAGTTAATTTTTTCAGTTAATTTAAAAAAACGTCAAACGACTATCATATGTAGACAACAACAAATTTACATATAATTTTGTTGGTATTTTTTGCTGAAAATTTTTGTTTAACAGTAAATTTGTAAAAAAGCAACAAAATTTGGTATTTGGTTTGTAATTTTTGTCGTTTTGTTTCAAGCTATTGATTTGATTAAGCTTCGTTTTAGCTTACAAATAATAAATTCCGTTTGCATTTCTGGATACCATGTAAGTTAAATAGGTGATGATGAAAATAAAAGCCTGGTGTCGAAAATACATTGAGCTTTGCTGGTATTGTTAGGAAAAATTAGCAAAAAAAATTCTTAGCAAGGTAATATAAAGTTAAAAATTAGCAAATCAAACATTATAATAAATAAGCAAAATCAAAAAATGTGAAAATTAGTTTTTTTAAAATTCTGTTATTTTGTATTGACAGTAAAAACAAACTCCGCAAGTCAATTTTTTACTGTTTTAATTTAAATGAACCCTTTTATTAATTAAAATGAATATTTTGTTGAAGAGCTTATAAAATACAATACAGTTGTTTAAAGTTACATTTCCAGTTGATTATACTTTACAAGCATTTAAAGTGTATAAGTATATAAGACAGTATATAAGACAGAGTCGCTGGTGAAATTAGATAGAACCCATGCTCTCAATATTGTCAGACTTGCACTCTTACCACTTGCCCACAACAATACATATACAAAGTACTTAAAATAACCCCACACAAAGTACATCACAAAAGAAAAAAACATCCCATGTAAGAAACACACCACTTAACACAGCATGTGTGTGTGCGTTTACTTTGGAGTTTTTCTGAATTACGTTGAAGCCAGCTTTATAGCTATTTTTAAAAAATGTAACTTTAAGTAAGTTATTTTTGTAGTCGACTAATGTAGATCCCGCAGGGTAAGTTAAAAACTCAACCAAGTGCATGTGTACACATACACATTTGTAGGGTAATTTGTAAAAAAATTGCCAAATAGAAAAAAGAACAAATAGAAACATCAAACAATGTCTATGTTATTGCTGTAAGAGAGGGAGAGAAAGAGTATTTGTATGTCTGTCATCGTATATCTATGATTATAAGCAAGTGTAGAAAACAACCGTTTTTCACGAACACATTTTTATTAAGAATGAATAAATATTGGTTTTATGAGAATAAAATAAAATTGTTGGCAGCTTATAGCAACAGTTATGTTTATTGTTGTTTTTCATACACTTATGTACACGAGTTACAAGTGACAGACAGCAAATGTTTTGACATAAAAAATAAATAAAAAAACAATTTTATTTTACCAACACGCAACGTCATAAATATACAAGTTTATGTACATGCAAATGTATTTACATACAGACACAAATTTTTATGACTGCATATCCTTAAAGCACTTTTCAAATCTTTCTTCCTTACTTACCAGGAATTTTGATTTTATTTACAAAAAAAATTTTGAAAAATGTGGCATGATGTTGTTTGAATATCTTTTCTAACAAGATTTGAGTATGCTTCAAGCATTATTTAGGGTTAGCAATAATAATGTTTAACTGGAAAGAGTGTGTTGGTGAAATTAGGGGAAAATTGCTTTTTGAATATGTTTATTTTAATATTTAGGGGTTTAACCCCCAAACCCCTAATTTTTCCCCCTTTTTGTTTTTTTAAAAACCGTTTACTGTTAAACTAAACTCGATTCTGTGCAAACGCATTTTTTTCAGTGTACCTAAATACACCTGCGATCTGTCAGACATGACAGACATATTTATGTTTTTCCTTACAACCTTCTTGCACGCATTGATACTTAAATATAAAGACTTGCATACCAATATTCGATATAAAATTAATGTAAACGTGTTCCTTGACAGTTTATTTTGTTAACTTTTTATAAATTCATAACGTCTAAGAATTTTTGGGAAATCTGAAATCTGCTTTAGTGTATGTGTGCTTGTGTATGTAGGTCGTAGGTGTTTATGTTATTGAAGCACGTTAACTTTAATAAATCTTAAAACCATACCTTTATATTTTTTCCTATATATTTAACAAAAAAATTGTTTTTATTATTTTTTAAAAGAAATCTTCAAGTGTTCTTATAATTCCTATTTAAATATTATTAAATTATTGAGAGTCCACGGGTAATAATGTTGGTAATATTAGATTATTTAGAGGTGAATATATAACTGTAAAAGTGTATCTAATATATTTTTTTAGTTTTCTTTTTTATTCTGAGTCAAATGTCTTGTTTTTAGGATAAATATTTTATTTCGATTCAAGGAAAATATCATTATTTAAACTGATTATACCTTTTTTTATAGTGATTGAATGAATGATTTTCATATCAAATACTAATAACCGAAAACTTTTACAAGTTCGAATGTGCATTTAATTCCGCCAGAGTTGGGTAAATAGCCAATAAAATAAAATATAAAAATAATAAAATAAAAAATTCAAATAAAACAAAATGTAATTTTTATGCAAAAAAAAAAAAAAAATATATAATAAAATAATAAGAAAAGTTAACAAAAAAAAATAACTCAAAGAAACAGGCATAATATATTACATAAATAAAAAAATTTTTTGAAAAATCCCGGACGAAGGGCGACAAATTTGCCCGAAATTTCAACAAAAAAAAAATCTTATAGGGAATTAAAGACATATGTTTTTATAGAAACATATACAAAAATATCTATGTGTTTTTATTTTAAGAAACCATTACTTTAATAAAATGAAAAATAATGTTTGAAAAAAAAAATAAATAAACTTGGTTCAAAAAAAATATATTCAAAATTTTTCATATAACTAAATCTCGAAGTATAAAAAAATTATATTTTACCTCCTTATTTTGTTAATAAAATAAAAATCTACAGAAATCACATAGCAGGAAATTTAAAATATTTTACGATTTATGATTGCACGGTACTGTATAAAAAACCTGAACAAAATTTTATAAAATTTAGGTAACAAATAATTTTGATATAAAATTTTATAACAGAAATTTACGAAAAAAAAATTATTACATAAAGTTGGCCTCTTAAAAAGGGGGTACCTGCTACGTTTCCTTCTATCCGAAGACTTAAAACTAAATTTCGTAACAAGTGTGGTCGTAGTTACTACTATATATTTGGATTTACATGTATATGAATGGATTTTGTTTTAAAACAATTGCGTCATTGATTTTGGAATCAGTAAACTTTTTAAAAGGATTAAGACAGCGAATATGCAAAATCATTTATCAGAGTCTTTTGGTTTCAATTATTATGATTTTTCAATTTTTCTACTTCAAAGTGAAGCTTGCTACTCGCAAATGCTTTTTAATTGCTATTTGAGCAGCTGTCAATGATTTTGCATATTCTTTTTGTGGAGCGATGACATTATTTTTTGGTTTTTAAACTTTTTTGGCTGATCTGGGCAATTTCTATTTGTCTTTTTAAACTCGTTATTCGTAAACAGCAGAAACATTTCTCGTACGTTGATACCAACGACACACATTCCCTAAACTTTGGTAAGCAATTGTCGTGCGTCAGCGATAAACTTTGTTACTTCAGGGTGTATGCGCTGAGGCAGATGCTAGTATCACCGATAAATAATTGTCCAAAAGACAACTTAAATTATCTTGAACAACCGAGATTCAATTAATAAGTAGATTAAAGCATGTTCTCCTATCTTTCCGTTTGGTGGATAAGTTTTTGATGAAGGAGGGAGCATTCGGGCAAACCTTTCATAAGGAGCAAGCCCAATATCTACCTCCACTGCCACGGGAATCAGAAAGCCCAATGTTTTACGGTCTGATTGATAATGAAGTCATATCTGGAAGTACACGTGCTGGCTGTGGTTATCCCCAAGCGTGATAAGTGACAACAAATAATACTGGGGCTCGTTTTGTACGGGCCCCAGAGTGATCGCCTAAGGCGGGCTTATAACAGCTCTAAGGTTCACAAGAAAAGCCTCTAGGTTTTGGCAGGTCATACTAAAGCTCGAAAGCCATCTTAGAAATAGGTTTTAACTGAAAAGGGGTAACAGGTGCTTGGGGGTAAGTGAGTATGGAATCTGGCTTTAACTAGGACTCTATGCTCTGAAATACGACCACGTTGAAGTAGTATCAAGTAATGAAATGGCAGGCATTGACATATTGGTATCATGTAAGTGGCTTGGTTTTTAACTGGAAGTAAAAGGGTTATGAACTGATAAAGAATTGGTAAAAATTACTATAAGAAGAGACATAGTCATCTTACTCTAGGGTCGGGGACAATTCCACAAACATGCGGAAGATGTGTCTTTGTCGGTGCAACTCCGTTTTGATAGCGAATTAGCACAGTTAAAACTGGAGACAAAATCGGGCTTAGGTAGCCCAACTTCTAAGCAAGGTGTCTGCCACGGCTAAGCACTGAGCTATGATGGTGAACTGCAACCTAAGTGACCTCCCAAGCCATCTAGGGTGCTCTGTCATAAGCAAAATCTAAAACACATTGTTAAGCTCATTATAAAATAATACTCACTGGGCAGTGCTCATAAAAATAATATAATAATATAAAACTGACATATCTGTTAGTGCGTCCATCGTGATTGTCTATGTATTCAAATAATGAAAGAACAGATTGAATTTTTAAATTTATTTTAATATCCGTCTATTATTGGCCCGACTGCTGTTATGCAGGCCGGGATGGGAAGCAAATGTTGATCAGATATTTTTCATATAAAAGGGATTTATTACCTAGAATTTTTCGGTAGTTGGTTCACATCCTACCATTGGTTTCATAAAGACTCTACTTTGCAACTTACCATAACCCAGTGCACTGTGGTCGGAAATTTAATTTTGTTGGCCAAAAGTCAAAATGTTTACACTCACGAAATATGTTTTTGTTTTTGAAATCTAGTAGTCAACATTTCGAAACAACCAAAAATTAATTTTGTTATTGTAATATGAAATTCACCGTTTTTCGGTAAGTCATCGAAGTTGAATTTGTTGGCTTCATTTGTAAACAGAATTGCGTTCAGTGTTTTATAAAGCTTTTTGACATTTTGGAATTTATTTTATTTTTTAAGTTTGAGTAAGCTTAACACATTTTGTTTAGGAGTGATAAGCATAAGATTAAAAACCAAAATTACTTTGAAGTGTTTAGTTTTTGAAAATGTTTATCTCGATTTGCGGTTTTTTGCGGTTTTTGAGTAAATTTTTTTTCCAGTCGTCATTTGTTTACAGAATTCAGCAGTTTTTGATATTTGGTTGACCCAGCAGGAGAAAGGAAAAAAAAACAAGGACGCACTAATAAATTATTTTATGCAAAAATGTGAAGCCGATAAAATTTCAGATGAATACTATCAATATTTAACAAAAAAAGCACGCATTCTTAACAATAACTTGTCTGTAAAATGGGAAAAGTGTCATAGAAGATTAGATGATTTTCAAATTAAATATTCTGGCTGGCTTTGTTCAGAAACTGTAACAAACAGGCAAATAAATTTAAAGTTTGAAAAATTTTTGAAAATTTTAGGAGTAGACACCGAATTAGTATTTTGAATGAGAATAATATATATATGTTTATCTTGTCAATTTTCCCTAAATTTGGATAAATTTGAAGAGTATTGCTTTCAAACAGGTCAATTATATCAAAACAAGTACCCCTGGTTGCCAATGACTCCCACAGTACATTAAGTTATAGTTCACTCAAAGCAAATAATGCAGAATACAGCACTTCCTGTTGGTTACTTTGGAGAAGATGCAGCTGAGTCACGAAACAAAATATATCAAAGCGACAGACTGCACCATGCACTTAAGACTAGCCGCATTCATAATCTTTTCGATGTATTTCATAGAGCTCTGGACACATCGGATCCACTAATTTCATATCTTCGCTTAAATACACGTGTGCACCAAAGGAAGCGTTTAACACTGCCACCAGAAGTAAAGGAATTATTGTATTGTGAGGATATCGGTGAAACATGTGCGATCGAGAACGATTATCCAGAACAGAGAACTTGAAGAGGAAAATACATTTTTGGATAATGAATTGTATTTAAATTAAAGAGTATAATAAAATTTTAATATTTTCGCAAATACGTGTGTAAATCATATTTTCAATTTCCAGAAAGAACATATCTACTTGTAGAGCTAAAAAAATTAAAACTCAGAAAGAAAAAAAAAAAAAAATTTATGTAAATTTTTTTTTAAATTTTAATCTAAATGTTGATAATTTTTTACAAAAAAAAATTTTTTATTTTATACAAAAACAATTAAAATATACTGCAAATTCAAATTCCAGTTAAAAATTCCGTTATTTTAAGTTTTAATAGTTTTGGCCAAGAAAAGTGATTTTTTGACCATAGTGTAGTGTGAGGTATAATATATGTGGTCTGGTTTAACTGACTAAAGCTTTTTTATTTGTTTTCTTTTGTTTGCCTAAAGTTCGAAATATTTAAAAAAAAAATTGTTTTTTTTTTGTTTGTTGTTAAAAAAACACAAAAGATTAAAAAGAATTAATAATAATAATTATAATTCCAACACCTTCTCAAGCTTCTTTGACCTCCACAATGAAATTTAAAACCAACTGCAAACTGAAATATATTTTTTTTCAAATTTTTTTCGAACAGATGCTGCTACAGGTTTCCTGGGTGAGACATCGTGACATACATTTGCTGACGGTGGGTCGTTATACTTACACATCAGATCAAAGGTTTCGGGCCATACATCAGCCACAAACAGAAGACTGGATATTACAGATTAAATATCCACAGCACAGAGATTCGGGTATATATGAGTGTCAAGTGTCTACTACGCCACATATGAGTCACTATATACACCTGAATGTTGTGGGTAAGTAAAATGTACCCTAAACTAAATCCTATAATAAGAAGCAATTTTTGTTTTTGTTCAATTAAGTTTTTATAAATTTAAGATTTATATGGGCAGGAAATTATAAAAATATTTTTTAAATTATTTTTTAAAATAGTTTGAATATTAACTGATTTTTTACTGAATCTTTCTTGTTTTTTCTTCATTACAGAACCCTCTACTGAGATTATAGGTGCTCCTGATCTTTATATAGAAAGTGGATCTACTATAAATTTAACCTGCGTTATTTTAAATTCACCCGAACCGCCTGCCTATATATTTTGGAATCATAATAATGCGGTAAGTAAATATTACTTACTTATCCTATAGTTTTTTCGGTTAAACCCACCCCCTTCCTTTTCTCCTTTTCACCCACTCCTTTCTATTTTTTGGTTTTGGCTGTTGTTTGTCTACTCTTATCTTGCTCCAATTGTTCTCGACATACTGTGCATGTCTAAACGGCCACCTAATCCTTTTTTATCTTTTATTGTAAATCCTTGAATTGTTTACTTTTTTACTTTCTGAATTTCAATGGCTTCTTTAAGCCCAAGCAGTTTTTTTTATTCCTTCAGCTGCTTGTATTTTATTTTTTTCAATTTGTTGCTATATTTGTTATCAGTTTTGTGAAAGAACAAACAAAAGGAACAAAAAACTGACTTTGTTTGCCCACTTTAGCTGGTATTGACGTGTAGATACTCTAATAGTTCCGGCATTCTTTTTAGCAATTTAATTTTATTTTATATGTTTCCTCTTTCATTTTTATCCCTTTTTTTTTATTTTAAATGTATGTGTGTTGGTATTTGTAAAACATTACCCTTTTAAATTTTGTCTTTGCAGCAGTAAAGTAGGGAGGTTTCGTGTGGGGAATTTTAAAAATTTTTATAAAAATTGTCTAAAACCCCTTAGAATTTTAAAAAGTACAAAAACATATTAAATATTTTTTGTTATAACATTTAAATTATTAAATAATCTGACTTAATTAAAATACAATACCATTCGAAGGGTATGGCATAAAACTAAGACGACATTTTTATAAACTTAAAAGTGTTAAAATAATTAAATTTAAAGCTTCTTGTAAAATTTTTTTGATAAATTTCAAAATTAAAATTTATATTTAAATTTAGTCTAAGTTAAGAAATTAATTAAAACCTTGTCAAAATGAGATTAAAATAATTTTCTTTGGTTTGACAATTTAGCAACCTACTTATTGAAGGATAATTTTCAATTATATTGAAGCTTTAAAGATAAGTTTTTAAAAAGATTTGTTTTATAAGACTCTGATAAATTTACGAGTATACATATATGAATGTATGTATGTATGTGTATAAAAATATTTTAAATGTTAATGCAGACTGAATTTATTTAAAATCTTTTTATTTAAAAAAAACATAATATAAATTCGGGGGGCCAATTACGGTCGGGTACTTTCTGATGCATAATCTAGGACAATGATTCTGCTAGCTGTCGTTTTATCAAAATACTGCTACCATTTCGGGGTTGTGGTGGTTTAAAGCGTTGCTGCTGCTCTTCTTTTTTTACCTTTTTCATCATTTCCTCGTGGATGCTGTGATATTTTTTCTTATGCGAGCCTAATTAAAAAAGGAACTAGATTATTTAGTGCGCAATAATTTTAAACTTTGGTTAAAATCCATAAAACCTAATTAGTATATTATCTTATTTATAACAATAATAACTTTTCTCACTTTTTATAACGCAACGCAATCAATCAACTGATTTCTTAAATAAAAATTTTTTCCAACAAGTGCCGTTCCGAAAATAGAAAAGAGTACCAAATATGTAAAAAAGTATTTTTTAATCACTTCAATTATCATCGTTCCCAATCTAAACTGATAGTTATTTTTTAAATATTTCTACTCATTATCTCACAAAACTCAAAATGTAACAGAAATGTGAAAAATACTTTTGGGTCACTTTTTTAAACTTTCTCTCATACATCTGGGACCAAAATATCAAAGAATACAGATATTTATGTACCAAATAATGTGTTATAAAATTAATGTGGTCAATTTCCTTTTCTCGGCCTTAGTTAGGGTAATTGTTCTTAATTTTATATTTCAAGACATGTAACCTATGAAAATGAAAAAAGTACCAAATATGTGAAAAAGTACTTGTTGTACACTTTGCTGACTTTCGACCTCAATCTGGGTTAATGGTCTTTAATTTAATATATCTTGGGTCTTACACCAAAAAAATTCAAAAAAGTACTAAAAATATTGAAAAAGTACTACTCGATCGATCAAGTTGTCAATGTTTTTAAAAGAAGAATTCTTCTAAGAATTTTTGAATTTCGATTCGAATCGAATGCCGAAATACGCCCCCTGACCTTAATAGGAACACTTTTTTTATAGTTCAATACTCAAAAATTGTAAAATAGTACCAGAGAAGTAACCCCCATTCAATGTACTACGTTTTTTGACCCTATTTGAACAAAATTATCAAAAACGTGTTTATATTTTTTCGAATTTAATTTGAATAATGTTTCTATGTTTATAAGTTTGCAAGTAACAAAATAGACTTGAGCTAATTTTTTAAAAAAATTTTATATCTGTAAATTGTACTTTTCAGAATGTCCTAATTTCAGGTCTTTAGTCTTACGCGCTTAGGCTGCATAACAATAAATATGCCAGTCAGTCAAACATAAACGTTATTCCTTTGTATATACAGATTTAAAAATTTTTTTTTTAATATTTTCCAATTTTTTTTCTTTCAATATTCAAACAGCAAAAAAATTTTAAATCTGGCACAAGCATTAAAGCTTTTTTCTTTGATTCTTTTTATGTTTGCATTTATTATCAGGCACTTAAGTCTTTTTTCATAATACGGCAACAGTTTTTTCTGCAGTTTTTAAATGTTTTTTTCTTTTCCTTCCCTTCCTTTTTTATCACTAAAACTAATCTGTTTTTTCTTGGTTTGTTGGTTTTTTTGCAGATTATTAACTATGACTCACCGCGAGGCGGTGTTTCGGTTGTAACAAATAAAGGCGAAACAACGACATCGTTTCTATTGATTAAATCTGCAAGACCATCAGATTCTGGCCATTATCAATGTAATCCATCGAATGCTAAACCGAAAAGTGTTACAGTTCATGTGCTTAATGGTAAGTATTCAAAAATTACAGAATTGACATAATGAGACAAGTACACACACACACACGCACTTAATCTGCAACACATATTAACATATTAGAGTACTTACAAGTACTTTCACTACAAATACCTTCTTTTAAATGGAAATTGGGAAAAGAAATGACAAAATTGATGACTAAGCCCCTTAGTCGATGTGTGCAACAATGTTTGATTTCTCATAAAAGCAAGTTAAAAAGCATCTTTTTGCTTTTTGTTTGTGTTTTTAAGGCCATAGAAATTTCAAGTTTTTTTAAATCAGTTTAGGTGAAACACTTAAAACCAAATTAAAAAGGAATAATTTTTATCTTACTATTTTTTCTTCTCTTTTCTTAGTTTGTCTTAAAACCACAATTAAATATTTTCTTCTTCTTATTTTTTCAACTGCAGTTTTTTATGACACAATTGATTTATTATTTTCCATTTCAGCAAAATTGCAATTTTTATGTTTCACAATAACATCTTTATGATGTTAAGGTATTGTAACTGAAAATCTTATTTAATCCTATTTCTTTGTTGTTATTGGGGATTATTATGAAAAATCAAAAGGTTATTACTTGCTACTTTATACTAAAGCAATTCCCAAAGAAGCTTAAAGCCAATAAAACTACTATTGTTGGCAGTCAATACAAACTAAGTGAAATCAATAAAAAAATGAATAAAAAACTGGTCTGAGAATAATTTGGCTTTGTTAAATAGTGACATTTAAAAGAAAAATTTATACGTGCCAGAAGTAGGTAATCCAGTTAAATCTTATCCAAATAGTTTTGTTCTAAGAAAATTTGTTCAAAAAGGGTCTTTAGGTTAATTGTTAAAGCTTAAGTAAAAAAGGATCTATTTTGAAACATAAATAAAATTTAAGCTTATTATTACTTTTTATTTTGGTAATTGTTTTGAATAAAACAAAATAGTTTGAAAGGAAATTTTTAAATAATATTTAATAATTTATTTTTTATATATTCCTGGTGAATTTGATAGTTAAAAATTTTGTCACCTTTTAGCCTAAAAAAGTAAGGTGTTTACTACAATGCGTGGCAGAGGTTCGAATTTATAAGGATTTTAGAATAAAATCGAAACCAAAATCCTGCCTTTTGTGGTTTAAAATTTTTTTTTAATTGGAACTATCTTAAGGGCTTATGTTGACTGTACTTCGCTGGCTCCATGAATAGGACAGCAGGGAAAATGTTTAAAGAAGCATGCCGCTACACGGCTGACTATAAGACAAGTTAAAGAATGGGACTGGGCTTCTGGCTCCCAGAGTTCCAATAATTTCGGAAAATTGTGCTGACCCTACCCATTAGAGACGTGAACATTTATACATGAAATCAAACGTAATTAAAGACAAATATAACCAAGAATATTAAACCAATGTATGTATGAGTGATCGACTATGCAGTGCATGACCAAGAAAGCATTTTGTGGGTGCCTAAACATTCTAAGATAAAAATAATTTAAAGTGGAAAAAGCCTGCCATTTTTAATTAAAAGCGTTTGCCCAGAGGTGCACAGAGCCTTTTGTTGCAAAAAATGTTGGCTTAAAAGAGTAGAAAGAAATGGCCCGTAGGGTAATAAAGATTTTTTATTTTAATCGCTGTTCCTTTGATAATACTTACGTCTTGAGACAGCCCATGGCCTGCCCGCTGATCACGAGGTAGTCTACTTTACTTTGGGTGCGCCCTTCCATCCGTTTGGAAATTTCCCTGTACAATTGCTGGACAATGAAAATGCCTACAAGCTATTTGCCATTGTTGTTTGAAGTGCAAGTATTGCCCTGCTTACCTTTATATATATATATATATATATATATATATATATATATATATATATATATATATATATATATCGTAAGTGGGTATTATTTCTAAAGACCTTTAACAGCTATTGCTATTGCCATTGTGCATGAGGTGGATACCATGGCTTTTTTTCCTTTTTTTTTATGCAGACCTGCGTCAGCCTTTATGGTTGTGCAAGCCGGTTTGTTGTTCCGAAAAGTTTCCATTACTTGATTTGTTCCGGTTCTTGAAAGCAAACAAGCCCGAGTAAAGTTGAATAACCGATTTACCGTAACCATGATTTCTTCTAAAAAGGTTACATTTCCCGTGATCGGAAGAATGTATCACTTGCAGGGTAGGATGACTGTTGAATCGGAGTGGCATGTGAGTTCACATCCTTACCACCTTGCACCCTTAAATTCTGAAATAAATAAAAATTTAACTTATTTCCTTAACAAATCATCTAAAGCTTTTATTTAATAGGGGTTTGTAAAGAAGAGCAATTGCAAGATATGGAGGAAAGACATCAAATCATTAAAGCGACTCTTTTTTTTTTTGCGAACTCCTTTTGATCCCCACTCTTTTCTTTAACATTACAATGAGCAGACGAAAATTTGATGCTTAGCTAAAGAATATTTTCTGCAGGAGTTGATGCCTTTCTTTTAGATATCGTCCTTTTATTATAGCTATTTTACGATTAATGTAGCATCAGACAAGTGATTTTGTATAGAACGAATGCAGATTGAAATTTAGAACTATAAAACACTTGAGTCTTTTTATTGTGAAATATAATCAAACTGAGTCTTTAAAAACTACCCAAGATGACTAAAAACTGACAATTTAGATCAGTTATGCTTAGGTTAGGTTAAGTAGATTGGCAGCCGGAAAAGACAGCTTAATTACGCCCACTAATTTGGCTCCTTTTATTACCTGCAGATGCAGAGAGAAAAAGAGGAGATAGAAGGGGGAACGAAATTTAGAGAAAGCAAAGGAAGATAAAAAGAATCGAACCTACAACCCCTGATGCTCTATGCACTTGCACTTGCACTTACTCACTTTTCTATGCTTAAAAAGACTCGAAAAAAAATCCCCAAATTCTCAGAAAGCAACTTAAAGAAGTGTTTTTATGAAAATTAAATCTTATATTTATTTATTTACTTTAAAACGAAAAATATACATTTTTTTTGATTAAAATTTTTGGAAGAAATAATTGTTATACTTTTACTTGATATAGAAAATTTATTTTTTTGTTATAAATACTAGGGAAATGAAAAAAAATATATAAAAAATTGTTGTTATTTATGCAAAAAAAAAGAACAAAAAAAAAGCCAATAAAAATTACAAAAATTTAAAAACTTTTCAAAAAAACTTTTTAACTATTTTCAACTTCTATTTAACTAATAATGTTTGAGTAAGAGAACAGCAAAAAAGATGTCAATTAAACAGGTGTTTCTCATTCTGTTTCCAGGGGAGTTCCCAGCAGCAATGCAGCGCGCGGTACTAGCACATCATCGAATGTCTCCAAGTCATTATATATTAGTGTACCTGTTAACATACTTATTTACCTTAGCATATGTCAGGCGCTACACAGGGCTACCGCCTATAGTGCATGGTATAAAATCTGTACTCATTCGATAGAAATAAGTATACAAACGCTAGGATATCTGCTACTTACACTGTTGACTGGTTTTATTAAAATGCTTAGAAATAAAATGAGTGATAGCAGTCAAAGAAGGAGTAAAGAGACAATAGCAACAACAGAAATAGCAACAGAGCAACTTAAATCAATAGCGATAAGAAGAATTAGCAGCAGCTATATACACTCCTCGAAAGCATGTTGTCATTGCATGCAATTGTATGAAAATTATCATATGAAAAATACAACATACAAATCTTCTTCTGCTACTCCTACCACCACCAATACTATTACCAAATCTTCAACAGTAAAAAGTCTTGCTAAGTCTACGTGTAAACGTCAAACGTTTACAACGCCAGCATTGTCGAAGGTTACATTTATATTTCGATCATTGTCACAGTCATCGCCATTATCTGCATTTTATCGAATGGAGAGATTTTGTTGCTATTCACTGCTTTCTGAAAAATATAATTTATTTAAAAATTTAGCAACAACAACATTAACTGCTTTAGAAGACACATTATCATCTAAATGTGTGCTACTTAAAGCATCTGTACATTACGGTTCCCTTGCCATTTTAGACAATTTTATTATTGTATTATTTTATTGTTTTATTGTTTATTTTTGTTGTTTAAATTTAAATGCTGCCTGTTTATGCCCACAATCAATATTTTTAATATTTTCTAGCAAACCCGATGTAAGGTGAGTCCAAATAAATGGCTGTTAAATACGATGATAAAGTAAGTTCTGTTATCCTCGCGCTCTTTTTATACTTGTATTCTAACTAACTACTAAACAACTAACACTAACAACTGAAAATTTAAATTTATGAAATAAATTTAAAAACCAAAACACACATACAACAAACACTAATAACTAACACCTATAAATACGATTTTATTTTATAAGATTTCTAGAAGATAAAAAAATGAAATAATATTTCTAAAAATAAATAAAAAACAAAAAAAAAATAATTTTAGGCTCATACTCGTTTATGTGTTTTTAAATAATCGAAATTAATATAAAAAAAATTGTTATTTTAATTTTTTTTTTATACAAAGTTGTTACTAGTAACAAGGATTTAATTATTTGCATTACTGAGTTCAAAAGACAAGTTCCTTATTGGTCTATAAAAATTATGAAATGATTTTTTTTTTAATTTTTTATCTCTATGAGAGTTTGTTTTTATTATTTTCTACCGTTTTTAGATTTTAAAATTCTACAAAAATTATAAAATATTTTTTATAATAAAAATATATTATTTAAGGTCGATATTTTTTTAAGTTCAGCTTTAATTAAGTTTCTTAAATTATAGAATTTTTTTTTTAAAAAAGAAAAATTAATGTTAAGGTAAATTTTATATCCAGACATGCCAGTAACTTAACTTGCCTTTTAAGGGGAAAGAAAAATTCACATTCTTTTGAAAAAAGATTTTTTTTCTTTAAAAAATTGCTACAAAAATTAGAAAATGGGTCAAACTTTGTTATATAAAATAAATGAATATAATGTTAATTATTTTTTAAAAATTTTAACCAACTTTATTTCTTAAAAGTGCTTTTTTTTATTTTATCTCCATTTGCTTAATAAATGCTCCACTTGGTTTAGAAAAAAATAGATTTTTATCAGTTAATTCTAAGATTTGATTTTTGTGTTTATCTCTCATACCAGCCAGGTTGATTGAATACTTGGAAATTATTTGAATTGGTCTTTCATTATAAATAATTGCCAAAGTTAGTTATTGTGGCAAACGAAGATTATTTCTACAAATTATTTTTGAATAAATAATATTCAACAACCAAGTGGCATATTGTAAGGATCTAAAGTGGAAATCAACAAAAACAATTATTGCATGACTTCAGTGATTATTTTATCTAATTGAGTTAATTGGTTTTGTAACTTCTATCTAGTTTGTTTTCAAATTGTGTATCAGTTTTTATATTATATTGATCAACTTGTCAGCTTGGTCAAGTATTGCCAGTTGTTTAAGAAATATTGATGTTTTATTAAGTTGATATTAAACTAAATATTAATCATACGCTCCATGTCAAGTATTAAAAAAACAAAATTTATTCTGGTCTTTGGGTTAGATATGGTTTGTAAATCTTTAATAGATTTGTATATATTAACAATTTGAAGACTTGAATATTAAGATTTTATGGATTTTGTTTAAATAAAAATACACACTTAACATATGTTAACATTAAACATTATTTAAACCATAAAGATTATTCAAGACTCAAGTCGTTTAACAAAATATAATATTTTTAATATGTTTTTTAAAAAAATGTAAAGCTTTTAGCATTTAGATAATTTGAAAGAGAGCACTTCTGAGAATAATATTCATAAAAGGGGAATGAATAAAATGCATACATAAATATATCTAGGTTGAGTCAAAGTACTCGTTGTAACTAATAATATAAATCGTCAATAAAATTGAAATAAAAAAAGATGAAAAGCTATCTTACCTTTCACTTGTTTCCCAAAAGCAAGATAGATAGCTTATATCTGTGCATATCTATGTATTTAAATCAATGTCTTATGAATCAAAATGTTACACTGATAAACTATTTCATTGTTTTTTTTTTTATTGAAAACGCAAGCATTTAACATTTTCAGACAAAACCCAACAAAAATTATTTGAAAAAAATATGTTTTTCAAAACATAACAAAAGAGTTTTGAAATTTTAAAAATTATAAAACCAACAAGACGTATGATTGATATTAATTGCAAGGAAGATAAATAATTATTAAACATACGCAATGGTGTAAACAAAATAAGGGAAAAGTTTGGAAGCAAAATTTAGAAGAAAGTTTTGACAAACTATGCTTTCACTGAATATAACTTAACTTGAGTAATATGTTAACTTTAATTTGTAAAAAAATTATTAATTTTTAATATTTTTTTACAGAGACTTTATTGAATTTAATTTGATAAACATAATTACAAAATGAAATGTGAAAAAAATATACACAAATTCTATTACAGAAAACTCTTAAATTCTGAATAAAAATGCCTGGTATTTCATTAAGTTAAACTTATGAGTTTTGAGCTTTTTAAAAATATACTCCTTTAAAACTTATTTTCATGTAAGCAATCTTTTAAATGTTAATATATTGTTTACGTTCAGGTTTAAGTAAAGCGAACTATTATGTGTAAGTAAACAATAGGGTCAAACTGCAAAGCCAAAAAGTCAAATATATTTTTGTTATTAGAATGGAATTTGTTGATTAAAAATTTATCACTTTTCTTTCCTCTTAATATTCGATAGAAAACTTTATTAAGTCTTATTAAATTATGGAGAAATATGTAAAAATACTTTAAAGAAATTAAAAATATGTGTATACAAAAATTCTTGTTCTTGTCATTTTATATTTATATTTAATATATGTGTATACGTGTAGAAAAGCAAAATTTTAGTTTAACCTTAAATGTTGAATATTGAATTGTTGACAAGTGTTTTTTTCTCTATTTTATAAGAGTGATGATTATGGTTATATTAAACGTGGGTCTAGATTTGTGGTTTGAGAATATTCGAATTTTTCCTAAAACAATAAAACAAATTTAAATAAAAAAGAGCTTAAATTGAGAGAAATTTGATTTGGTTTCCTTCCTTTCGTTTCACATATGCTTATGCATTTGTAATTAGAATTAATTTATAAAATATTTAATTGAAAATTTATTTAAGTCTTGGCTACTGGTTTCTCTTTGTAGTTAATTTAAATTGTTTTAAGAAAGTTGTGGTTTGTTTCTGTTTTTATTATGACTGGCATTAGGGTTATGAACAGTATGTGATACTAAGAGATTCACTATATGACATAATTTTTCTTAAATTTAGCTAAATTGTCTAAGGAGTAAAAATAAATTGTAAATTTAATAAAAAATAAATAAAATTTATAATTTTTATTACAAAAAAAAATTAAAAAATTGTATTAAAAAATATATTTACGGACTTCTTTTTATATATAATTTTTTTATTTTGTTTTAACTAAGCTAATAGAGTTTGCACAAAAATTTTAGGTTTGTTTAAAAACTTTAAGAAACACTGACATTAGAAAATCCAGCATATTTAGAACTCTATTTGCCAAATGTTTTTGCAAAATTTTTGGCATGTGTTGGAAGGAATTCGTTATACATATATGAATATTTAAAGGAATTTATTATATTTGGCAAAAGATGCTTTATTTTTTTTAAAGGCATTACAGTTTGATGCCAATAAGAAATGATTTTTATGCACTTAAAATATTTTTCTTTCACTGATTTAAATAATTTTATTATTTATATAAGTAATGTTGTTTAGCAAACTAAAAACTAAATTCAATTTTATTGCTTAATTTAAAATAAGTTTCTGTACAGTTTTCAGTTAAAAGCAACTTAAAGAAACTTTTTTTGTCCTTTTAAAGATTCATTTACTTCTAAAAAAAATTATTTCGAACAAGTAAATAAATCTTGTAAAATTAACAAAAATTAAAAAATATTATAAACAATGTAAATGCTATAATAGAGAATACTAGAAATAGCTTTAATATATATGAAATTTTGTTTATTTGAGTATGTTTTTGAAGATGAATTTTTTAAAATTTTCCCTTATATATTACAGTTGGAACGATATCCCCATGTTTTTATCTCGCAAACGCTCTTTTTGTTTTGAGTTAAAAGTCATTGACTTAGAGTTTTCTTTTTTAAAATTTCCACGTAATTTGAAAAATTAAGGTACAACCATAAAAAAGAAAGTTTGGTAGAAGTAGATTTAATCAACAAAGTGCTGTTGGGTAATAAATAAAAAGCATTCTTATTTACTTTCTTATGTTACTTTTACAGAGCGTAGAATCAATTTCTAGGTGCTTCGATCTTCTGCGCTTCTTCTCCAATTTTCGGCACCAAGTTTCGGGATGTCTTCCTTTAAAAGTTCCCTCTGAAGATCGGAGTTTCAGTCTTCCCCTTCTGCTAGGTTCATAACATGACTATGTCAGTGACAGCAAACAGCTTATTCAACTCGCTGTTGATACGAAAGTTTTATTTTTCGTAAACCAGATTGGTAAAAAGATTTTTCAAAAGAATTTTCTTCTCAAACACTCCAAGCACTTTTCATCTGCTTTTGGAAGTACTTATGCTTTAGACCCATATATAAGCACGGGTAGTATCTGTGTTTTGTATAAAGTGATTTTTGTTTGTTTTTAACACTGTTAGTTTAATCCAAAGAAGCATCTATTTACCGATATTTTTTATTTCAAAACTGATGTTTTGTGTTTTGTTTATGGCGGTGCTGGGGAAGATCAAACCATTGACTTATTCACAGTTGTAGTTTCCAACTTCCCAAGTCTACTAGATGTCTTGTGCGTTGATACCCTCAACTTGATTCTTTTGCATTTACTGCCAGACTCACTTAAGGCTGATTATTTCTCGACTTTTTCAAAGGAAGAAATTACTGCTCGCAATGTTGCCTGATGATGTATATTGTCAGCGTAAGCGAGTAACGTGTGCTGTTTTGTGTATAGTGTTCCAGTTCTACTCACATCTGCGTCTCGTATAACTTTTTTAAGAGGATATTAAAAATATCACTCCAAAGGCAGTCTCCTTGCCTGAAACCTCATTTAGTACTGAAAAACATATCTTTGCTGAGGATTGTGTATCAAACGAGGCCTTCCTGCAGAGTAGTATTAGTCTCGCAGGGATACCGAACTCAGACAAAACTAGTTTCAAGCCTTTTAGTCTCCATGAGATAAAATATATTAAATTATCACATTTAAAGGCCTTAAAAGCTAAAAATATACGAAGCAATAATATTTAAATAATCTTCTTAAGAGTATTTTATATTTGAATGGCTATTGTGCAATATTTTTTAACCTGAAATACTAAAAGAGTATAATATACTTACCTTCATATTTATGTAACATTTTATAAATATTAAATATATCTTGAATTAACATTCTCTACTTTTTTGCTCCATTTCGTAGGTCACTTTCTTTCTTTTTGCACAGGCAAACTCATTGTTGTAATTATATATAGTTGTTGTACATGTCTATTAAGGCTTTTATTAAAATTAAGTGCTTTATACTAAATGATTAATGAGTGCATTGCATACATTTTTGGTTTAACAAATGCTCTTAGGAATTCTGTTTTAAAAAAACTTTCATCTACAGTAGCAGCTTATATAAAAAAATGTTGTTAAAGATTTTCTTAAACAACTTAAATTATAGAAACAAATTATAATCATGAAAGAAATATGGACAAGTTGCAAAAAAATTTAAAAAATAATATAAAATAAAAAAAACACATGTAAATAATCTTAAAACAAGATGTTAATTTTAAAGATCTAAAGCATAGATAGAATTTTTTAAAATATTGAAATAAACTTGTAAGTATGTATATTTATATTATAAAGAAGTCGTCATGAAAAAGAATAAAATGAAGAAAAATATGAAAAAAACAAATAAAAACAAGACAGACTTAAGCATTTTAAGGTTTTTTACCAGAGTATGTTAATAAGACTGCTCTTAGAGTAAATTGGGGTGTATATTTTGTTCGGTAATTTCTATAGTTTTTTCAAGGCTTAAATTTAATAGAATTTTCAATCCTTAATATTATATTTTTTCTTGCTAATTTGGAGCCAAATATAGTGGAGCTTAGGTTAGTCTTGAAATATTTGTTCGTAAGTGCTTACATTGGGAAACAATTTTCTTTTTTATTTGTGTTTAAAACAAAAAACAAGTTAATAATTTAAGAAATTATTTTTATTTTGGTTAATAAAATAAGTTATTACAGTTCAAGATGAACAAATTAAGCAAAAAAAGTTACAATTTTAAAAATGTATAAACATTAATTTTCAGCAAGTTTAAAACTCAAAGTCGTGGTTTTATATTAGCAATAAAAAATAAAAAGAAATGGCAGGTCTGAAAAATAGAACTAAGTAACCCACACCAGTCACTGATTAAACGTTAGCACTGTATGATCAAAAGGGTTATTAAATAACGTAATTTCATATACTCGTGGCAAAAAGCTATAAAGGAGTTTAATTTTTTTTGTAATTAAATTTTTATTAGCAAAACAGTGCTTTTAAATTTTTCTCAAGGTTGGAAACCGATATCGAAACCGTTCAAATACCCTTTAAAATTAGTTACCGGTATTAATACCGATACCGAAATAATTTGTTTCGCAAAAAACTAAATATCGTTTCCTTTAATACCGATATAATAAAAATACCCATACCGATACTGAAATAAGAAATTTTTTAAAACTTGTACCTATACCGATCGATACCCTTATTCGTTTCGGTTGCCAACCTTAATTTGTTTTCAGTTATAATTTACCCAACTATACAATGAAGCGTATGATTGATATTTAACTACACTTTATAAAAATATTAATCATACGCTTTAGGCACAACACTTGTTAATGCTGCTGTACGTACATACGGCATTTTATTATGCATTTAAATTAGTAATTATGCATTTATTAAGTAAATTAAATACAACTTTAAATATTATCATTATTCTTTTCAATTAGGCTTATGAATAATTCATGTTTTTATAATAAGGCAAACAATATTATGTTTTCTTAATTTATTTTGGGTGATTATTGTTTAGTACGGACATCTTTGTACTTTTAGATATTTAAATTAATTAAGGTAATTAGTTGATAAAATTATCTAAAAATATTAGAAAATATTAATTGTTTTTCAATCAGTAAACAACTTAAGCCTTGGAGAATAAAAGTATGCATTTCGTTTAGCTAATGCAATTTTTAAGTTTAATGTCGTTATAATTATGAACGGTTTTACTAACAAAATTTTTGTCCGAGGATTTTTTTTGTATAGGCTGGAGGCAACAATCTGTAATCTTAAAAAAATTATGTAAGTATTTGATATATTATTTTTCGAACTAAATCTATAAATTTTTATATCCAAAGTTTGATGATACTAAAAAAAAGATTAAAAAAAATTTTTTTGAACTGGACAAACTTAAAAAGTTTATTTACACAAGAGCAACTGGCATGTCTGTACTTAATTTTATTTAAAATTAAGTTTTTTTTTACTTAAAAAAACGTTTTTAATTAAATTTCTGCAATTAATTATGTGTTAATAAATTGTTAATTTAATTTTTTTGCAGAAATTGTGATCTACTTTATTAACTTTGTAAACAAAAAACAAAATAAATTACAAAATGTATATTAAATTGTATGTACAGCTCTAGTTAAATATTATAATAAATTAATAAATAAAGTTAATGTACTCTTTGAAAGGGGAAAAAAATCGCAAAAAAAACATTAAAATATATAATAAATAAAGTCCTTGTAAATTTATGTATTATTCAAACAAAAATAAATATAAAAAAATAGATATAAATAATATAAAACTAAAACTATATTGAATATTATTGTACAACTACACTGATTACTCTAAACTTAACTTAAAACAAAAAAACTGTGCATTTAAAAAAATGAAAAAAACAAAGTTGAAATACAAAGGTTAAAAAAGAAAAAAATGAATTTGAATAAAAAAAACCTTTAAAAATATATAGAAATAAAATTATTTCAAAATGTTATTAATGGCTTAATTCATTGAAAAATAAAAATATCCCCGTAATAAATTTCAGACAAGAAAAACAAAAAAAAAATAGAATAAAATAAATGTTTCAGCAAAGTTGATAAAAATCTAATCAGTTAAATTCAAACATAAAATAAAATTGCATTCATTAAGAAATCCTTACAAAAAACCCATTAAAAATTATAATCCTTAAGAAAAAAAAACTGTTTGATTAAACTTAAAATAATTATTAATGACGTAAAGAGAACTAAAAAAGTTAAAAAAATATAAAAAAATCAACAAACAAACAAATAAACGAGTATGTTTCAATTATTGTAATTTTAAATAAGTTTCCATAAAACGCCTAAACACACACATAAACAAACTTATACAGATTCACAAAACACACAAAAATACATAATATTGCAAAATTAAAAAAAAACCCACACACAAAAACAACTGAAAGTAAAAAAAAATACTTGAAAAAGAAAAATTATTAAAAATATGTTAAATTTATTAAAAACAATAAAACAAAGAAGAAAAGAGAAAAAAGATGAAAGAAGAAAAAGAAAAAATCTAATAAAAAAATAATATAAAGGAATGTTACTTAACACCTTGTTTTATTTTTTTACATTTATTGACGTGTTTATTTTAAACAGCATCCTGTAAAAAGGACTTACTAGAATTGATTTTGGTTGGTGTTTATTTTTTATGAT
The DNA here is from genome assembly GCA_963583895.1 of Melanophora roralis. Taxonomy (NCBI): domain Eukaryota; kingdom Metazoa; phylum Arthropoda; class Insecta; order Diptera; family Rhinophoridae; genus Melanophora; species Melanophora roralis. Next base: position 123,228,445 of record OY757187.1, read on the forward strand.
CGTTACATTACAAATTTTAAGTGCTTAACAGACTTGACGAGTTATGGCAACATTATACTTTTATATTGGTTTGCATGTATTGAAATTTGCCATTAAATATTTTTATTGCCCAAAGTCGATAATGCGAAGGTACCCAGAGAGCATTTCTGCAGGAGTTTTTAAAAGGCAATATCTTGCTACGTTTATTAAGTAAATTTTTAAATAACTTCTATTTTTTTGGTTAGTAAATGTTAATTGGTTAAACTAACAGAAATAATTGCTGACCAGTCGTCGAATGTCGTAAGCCACTGCATAGCAATCACATGTTACCATGCCTACAATGCCCACCATGACTTTAGCCTCATCCACAAAAATAGTAGAAACCTCTTCGTTCCTGTAACATAATTTCCATTCATAATCCTGAATCCTTTATGCGCAGTAAGACTTACTTATACCTCAATGGATCTGACCCTAATAAGAGAGGCTACAGTGCCATAATAAAATTTAAGTGGAAGCAAAACATCCATCGCCATTTTTAAGGACTAATGAGTACCCTTCTTTGTCAATCCGTTAGCAATTTAATTACCTTTAATAGCAATATGCCTCTGAGTCGCGATAGTAAGCACATCTTTATGGTCAACTATTAAACAATAGATTCCTTGTATGCCAAGATGATTTAAGAGTATAAGAGACTTCGAAGTATGAGGGATTGCTTTGATCGCTAAAATCTATTAGTAAATTTTTTTTCCTTACTTGGCTGCTAGAATCTTATTTTACATATACATGGCAGTAAGCAAAAAGCTTTTAAGATACACAAAATACCACAGTTTTGACTCCCTCTACCGTATTAAATCTTTCTGTTAAAAGGTTGAAGGTCCTATGACCTGGGCAAATACCAGCCGTATTCCTCTAGGCTTACACCAAGCTTCTGCATTTTCTATTTCAAATAAATCTGGCATGTCTGTATAGGCCCTAAGTGAAGGCAATGGGCCCTCACTCCTACCTTAAAAATAAAGTGATTTAAAGGTTTGAAATTAGAAATTATATCCATCAACGCCGTCTAGTTCTTCCATTGAAAGCAAGTTACACAGACTTATGTGTCTCTGCATGCTCTTTACATGTCTACTATACAAGTATTTCACTCAGTAAAAACCAAATGAGTTGGAGTCGAGATAAAGCTTGTGTCTTTGGCTAACTATTTTCTGCATGTATATAGTGAATTGGCCATCCTCTTGACTTTTTCTCCAGGACAGCTTTATATCCAGTATTGTTCCTTGGTATGTTGTCTTTTCTTTAGTACCGGATAGGTATTATCCAAACCTTGTGTGGTCAACTTACTAGTTCTTGCTCTGCTAGTGAAGAGAAACGAGACTTTCTTTTCTTAATTTATCCCAAAACTCGCCTTTTTAACCCACTAGCTTATCTTCGACCTGTTGCTTCTTTTGTGGAATATATTATACCCAACAACATTTATATATATATTTAGTTTTGAACCAAGCCTACAGGAAGTTTTACTAAAACAGGCAAGTTTCTTGTTTTGTATAACAATCTTACTACCTTCAAAGATGCTTAAATCCATCAAATATTCTCTGCAAGTAATATAACTGGGATATGATTATGTTCTAGCATTTGTTTCAGTAAAAATGAAAAATATATTTTTATAAGTTGAAATTTATGATTAAACAAATCTATACGTGTACTTGTAACTAAAAAACCGAAAATAAACTTTAAAAAACTTTATCCTTAATAAACAATTCAAAGCACGATTCAAATAAGCACCAACACAGGACTCATTTAGCCAATCAGCCAATAAATTGTTTCGCCAAAAAAGTGTTTAAAAAAGAAAAATATAACAATGAAAATGTTGTATTTAGGAAGGAAGAGTTAGTCTAGTTAAAAAAAAAAAAAAACAAAAGTTAGGGTAACACAAAGCGTATGTTTGCCGTTCCAACTAATTAAATTCATATTAATCATACGTATTGTGTGACAGAAGTTTTACGTTTATCTAAAGAGAAAAATCTCTTTAAGCCACAAAAGATTTAAAATTAAGTTCTTAAGGAGTAATAAAAAACTTTTCTATTGTTCCAATAAGTAAGATTATCAAAAAGTCATTCAATTAAATTAAACCAAAGTTGTGCCGGGGTCCTTTAATAATTTGTAACAGTTTGTATTTTATGCTCTTCTTTCACGTTATAAATAAAACTTTGCTACGTGTGCTCATGGTTTAAATAGTACCATGTCTTAAAATACTATGTTTGTGTCTTGTGGCATAGACAATTGAACGTAAGAAATTTTTCAAAATTTTCCCTAAATAGACAAACTTTCTATATAATCTCTCTAATAGTTGCCCAGAGAATAAGTCACATTGAAAACGACAAACATACATGTGATGGAAACTTAAATGAAGCAAATTTATAAATAAACAATTGGGGTTGGATAAACGTCTATAATAAATTCTCAGGAGTGGTGGAATTTAAGCAAAAAATGTCATCATTATAGCATTATATTTTTAGAATTACAAAAGTAGTTTCCCCTCACCATAATATAATGAGGTTATCAAGTTGCTTTTTAATGAAATAAATAATATATTAGAATGAAAAAAACAGCCCCAAGAAAAGATTGGAATGGGAATACAAACATTTGTTATATGAAAAAGATACTCTATTATCCTTAATTATATATTAAAAATAAATATTACAAAAGTTTTGTAATAGAGTATTGGCCATTTCTTGGCATGTACAGCAATAATATTTTAATTTTAAGCCTAAAATTACAGTGAAGGGATTTGTATCATCTAAATTGAATATAACAAAGGGGACCAGAACCGTTGTCACAGAGCGTTAACTGTCAAAACAAAGTGCGTAACTAAATCTGTATTAAAACTAGGTAAAAACATGTTTGTTTGCATAATGTCTTCTCTTAATTAGTTTTTAAATTAATAATATAAATCTACCATTAGAAAGTTTTGCATGAACTTTATTTTAATTAAGTTTTTAGGCCAGAAAATACAAACTTTTACACAGGTAGCTAAAGGATTTAAAAATATGCTTAACATTGACATAACCTCAAAATTTTTTTTATAACAAAAAGTTTACTAAAAGTAGTTATACAGTGTCATGGTTTCAGAACGAAAGGACAAACGTTGAGAGGGAGGAATGTGACCGTAAAGTTTTCATATTGGAAAACAACAAAATTTTAAAAGTTATTGTAATTTTTTATGGCAGTTAAATAATTCCAAAAAAATTATTTAAAATCGGGAAAAAATCGGGGCGAAAATTTTCAATTTTCTATACATTCCTTTTGGTAAAAATGGGATGGTCCATAACTTACTTTAAAAAAGAAAACTCAAAATTTAAAGCTAAGTCTAGCAAAGATATGGATACCTCTTATATATCCTTTTTAAAAAGTATTGCATTTATTTAAGAAACAGGGGTATGTATACTCTCCCCATATATCCTGCTTAGAAGCAGGGATATGTATACCCCTCACATATCGTGTTAAGTAAAATATTTACAAAGATTAAAAATTTTGCATGAAGTCTTAATTTTGGAAGGCAATATACTTTTATTAAAGAAAAGGGAATGGATCTCCTATACCTATTCCCTCCATGTATCCTTTTAAATAAATTTCCATTAATTAGCCGGATTTTGTTAGTTTGTATTAGTAACTAAGAAATGCAAAACTTTTTTTTATTAATAACGAAGCAAGGATATGGGAACCTCCTTTATATCCTTTAAAATAGATCTTACTTTTAACAATAAAATAATTTAATTTATACCATATTGATAAGTCTAAATAATTTGTTGAGAAATTCCAAAGAATAAATTTTGGAAAAATTCGAAGCAAGGATATGGATACCTCCCATATATCCTCTTAAAAAGACAGAATATAAATGCCTCCCACATCTTCTTAAAGTAAAATATTGATAATAATGCTTGTTTTCGTCTTCCAGATGAATGTAGTGTATTTCAGGCCGAAATATTTGCCATTCGGGAGGCTTTTAAACTACTACAGGATAGAAATATCCGCGGGAATATTGGTATTTTTGTCGACAGTCGGGCGGCGCTTCTGTCACTCAGATCATACACTACTACGTCACTATTGGTCAGTCAGTGTAGAATAGAATTGTCTAAGCTAAAGCAGCTGTCTGACATTACTCTGGTTTGGGATCCTGCGCATAGGGGCTACCATGGTATTGAACGGGCAGATGAGCTAGCTAAAAAAGGATCTGCTCTGAATATCTTCAATGTAAATACAGTCGCAATTCCGTTGCAGACTATTGAGAGCAGCATCTTAAGATTCTTTCTGCAAACTGATGACGATAGATGGCGGGGGTTGGATACGTGTAGGGTCGCCAGGCAAACGTGGCCCTCTTTTGATGTTAGACGCACTACGAAACTTATGACCCGGAATCCCGTAGAAATTTCGAAGACGCTGGCGGTGCTAACGGGTCATTGGATGCTGGAAAGGCATGCAAAACGACTCGGTCTCACGTTCAACGATCACTGTCGCAGCTGCAAGAATAGGGAAAAGGAGGAATCAGTTCTCCATCTTCTCTTCGAATGCCCTGCTTTGGCTGTGAAGAGGCACAAATTCCTGGACCATCATATACTAGACAGCCTAGGGGATGTATCTGCGATTGGGCTGAACGACCTGTCGAGATACATCAATGCGACAGGGTGGGTCTAGTACTCCATTTTCCCTTGGATCATGGTTTAAGGGGACCTAGCACCAATCGAGTGGTGTGGTGTCGTCAAAACGGGGTCATTTAGACTCTTCTTGACAGTTTGCGTGCAGCGAACTACCACGAAAATCAGCCAACCAAAATATTGCTGAAGATTAAAAAACTTTGGCATTTAAGAGCACAAAAGTGCATATTTTAAAAAAATTGGGAAAAGGATATGGGTTCCTCCTTAACATTATTCCTTTTTGGTAAAACACTTTTTTATTAGTCAAAATAGGTAAGCTGATATAATTTATTTGGAAACATACAATTACATATTTTAAGTAAAATTACAAAAGGGATATGTAAACCTTCTATATATCCTTTAAGGTAAAATGTTCCGATAAAACCCTCTGTGCTAACTTTTGATTGAGTTTAAACGACAAAAACTCTTATTTTGGAAAAAATTGAGGAAGGATTTATAACCTATATTTATAAACAACATGCAATGCATCTATAATAATTTGGTGAGCAAAAGGAAAGCAGGGATACGAGTTCCTTCTTTATATTCTTTTTAGCAAAAATATTTTTTTTAATGAAAAAATATTAAACATAAAGTTTTGTAAAAAAGTGCTAAAACCTTCAGCTGGATTAACCTAATTAAAACTAAAAAATAAATTAAAATATATTTAATTACTCAAACATTTAACAGCTCTTTTTAAACTCTTCATATACAAAGATTAAATGCTTTTATTGCTAATAATAAAAAACTTTTTAAGTCCATTACTTAAGTAATAAATGAAAAACAATTTTGATTATTTTACCTATTAATTTTGTCCTTAACAATTTCGAAATCAATCAAACTTCCGTCTGCCATTTTATCTCTGTCCATCAGCCTTTCAAATGGTTTGTCAACAAATAAAGTTTTACAACTTGGCTAAACAATCTATATTAAATTTGTTGATTATCTTGTCAATACTTTAAATGTTAACTTCCCAAATGTCCCCCCCATAAAAGAAAGAAAACTTTTCAAAGCGATGGGATAATAAAGGAAAATGTAGTGGTAAAACATGTTTAAAAACAATTTACATATTTCCTACTATTTATGGCTAAATCTACAAAAATTTATCTAATTTAATTTTATTTCCGCAAAACAAGAAACCGTTTGTTCATTTTTATTTTAGAATTTAATTAAATTTGCTTCTGTTTTTATTACAATACTTTTTCTATTTTAAATCATATTGTTGCTCTTAAAAAAGGACCCCCTGATAGAAATCGTATAAGAGAAGCAGGGAAAATTTCAATAAAAAACAAATAATTTTTAGTTGTTTTTAACTTTTTATTTTTCGCTTTTTTTTATTATTATTTATGACATTAAAAGGAAAAATGTTTGCCAGGATTGGATTTGATTAAATAATATTAACAAATGTATTCTAAATACAAAGAAAATAATATTGATATCCAGTTGCTTTTTCAGTAGAAGATGGATTTAATGAATTTTAACAATTTTATGAGCATTAGAAGTGTAATTTAAATACATTGACATTTGGACATAGACACAAATAAATACTTAAACATATAAATATATTTAAGCATTTCTTTAGTATTGAACATTAATACTACACATGCTTTAATTTCCGCTTTGTCGGTCACCATCATTACCTTTAGCCTATTTATTTTCTTAACACCCAATTGGAAAAAGCAAAATGAAAGAAAATATATTAATTTTTTTATATGAGTTTTAATTAGGTCCTTGAATTACTTAAAGTGTGGAAATGTATTTTAGAATTGTAAAAAAAAGGTGAAGGTTAGTCAGTTACGACAAGAAGCAATCGGTCTGAACCTTTAGTTACTACCAAAGGTATTTGGCAGAGTGACAGGATATCGTTATTAATACCGTGATAGAAAAAACAAATTTGAAAAAAACGAAAGTAAATAAAAAAGCACAATGAATGTCAAAGCAGTACCTTCTATGCACATGAGAAAGATATAGATATCATCGGAAAGCCCAAAAACTACGTGGTGATTTTCCCAAAACAGTAAAGAATTTGCCAAAGGCGGATGTGAATAAGGCCAAACTTTTGCCTGAAAATGATAGACAAAGGTCGTAATGAAGAAAAGGTGACATTAAGAAAGTTCGCAGTGCAACTTCAAGGTTGTTTGGTTGGTTTTCGTGGTAGTTTGCTACACGCAAACTGTCAACTAGAGTCTAAATGACCCCGTTTTGACAACACCACAACTCTCGATAGGTGATAGGTCCCCTAAAACCATGGTCCAAGGGAAAATGGAGTACTAGACCCAACCTGTCGCATTGATGTATCTCGACAGGTCGTTTAGCCCAATCGCAGATATATCTCCTAGGCTGTCCAGCATATGAAGGCCCAGGAACTTGTGCCTCTTCACAGCCAGAGCAGGGCATTCGCAGAGAAGATGGAAAACCGATTCCTCCTTTTCCCTATTCTTGCAGCTGTGAAAATGATCGTTGATCGTGAGGCCGAGTCGTTCTGCATGCCTTTCCAGCATCCAATGACCCGTTATCACCGCCAAAATCTTCGAAATTTCTACGCGATTCCGGGTCATAAGTTGCGTAGTACGTCCGACATCGAAAGAGAGCCACGTTTGCCTGGCCACCCTATACGTATCAAACCCACGCCATCTGTCGTCAGCAATTTGCAAAAAGAGTCTTAAGATGGTACTCTTAATAGTCTGCAACGGAATTGCCACTGTATTCACATTAGAGACATTCAGAGCAGATCCTTTCTTAGCTAGCTCATCTTCCCGTTCATTACCATGGTAGCCCCTTTGCGCAGGAACCCAAATCAGAGTAATTTTAGACAGCTGCCTTAGCTTAGTCAACTTCAAGGTAGTATAAGAGTTTATTTTTGTACCCCGGCTCTTTAATTAACAGAAAAAAATGTCAGAATATAACTATTTTGCGGCTGTCTAATGCACGTGCCTTTACTTTTAATAACTGGAAAGTTGCTCCGCTTGACATATGACGAAAATACTTGAAACCCCTTATTAGAAAATCAATCCAGCCTGGAAACATGTCCGGGTAGATTGATTTTATGCTACAAGAAACTTAAACTACAATTGACGTTTTGCTTAAAATCACCTAAAAATTATAATTTCCCTTTGGGAGTTTTGTTAAAGTTTTAATCTTTTAATTTGTACATGTATTTGTATGTCATAATCCAATTGTTTGTATTATTGAAATATGTTTACTGTTACACACATGCACACACTAGCACACACACGCCCTTATACTTGTTATAACTGGTTTAGCAAATAACAGAAACAGCAACAATAACAGTTACACAAGTAACAATAACAAATGAAATGCCTTTCCGTTTCCTGTTTTCTTTTTTTTATGGCAGCATTTAAAATAAACAAATAACAATAATACAACAACACAAACACAAACTCACACACACACGCACATATATAATCAAAATAAATATCAATTACACGTTTAGTAAAATAGACGTAGACAAGTTAACGCTTATGTGCGCTATTGCCTACACACATACAAACGTAATATATTCAATTGTAACAATGTTCTTCAATGGGAAAGTCTATTATACTTTACTGTAGACTTGTTGTGTGTGTAGTTTTCTACAGGCATATAAACTTACTATACATAAGCTTCATTTGTCAGCGATGTACAAATGCTGCAAAGAACAAAATAAATATATTTTTGCTTAAATAATGCTTTCTTCTATTCAATGAATATAAATGTTTGAGAGTATGTTTTTTGTTACATCAATATCTTCATATCTGTAATCAGTTAAATGAGTCATGAAATTGCCAACAAAGTTTTTGTGTGAATTGACTTTCTTTAACGTAACTCGCCTATCAACTAACATTTATCCAAGAATTTTTTTTTTTCGTATCAAACAATTTAGTCATTTAGTCATTTAGTCATTTATTTATTTATTTATTTGTTTATTTTCGTTTTTGGAAAAAGTAATTTAGTTTTCTAACCTAAAGCGGACCATATCTATGACTTCTTCCGATTTTATTAACTTTCTTTCTATCATTTTTGTTATAACTTCGTTTGTGTTTCCTTTAAGTTTTTCTAAAACTTTTACTGTTTGAATATTCTGATGTCGTTTTCTTTTAAACATCTTCATTTGAATGAATATATGTCGAAACGAAAACGATGATGATTGAAAAAAAGAACAACAACAAAAATTAAACATTAAAGAAGAAGTAAATACAGTGACAACAACAATTTATTTGTCGGATTTTGGGGGTTTGTTTGTAGTTGTTACAATAGTGTTTGCTGGTGTTGTTGTTCCTAATGTAGATATGTACAAACATATGCGTTAATGGCGAAAATTGACTGCAGGAAAGCGATATGAAAGAGAGGCAGATTTGGAAGTCATTTTAAATTGTTTAAAAGACAAGAAAGTTTTACATGATAAATCGAAATTACAAATAATGTAAAAAAATCCCCCTATTTTAATTTTGTTTAAAATCAAAATATCTTTCGTGCACCTTCTTCAATGTAAATTGGTTTGGCCACAAATACCTCGACTTCAAATTATACTATAATTTAAAAACTAAAACTTAAGGCTGGCACTGACTGGACTTATATTAGCTGCCTAGTTTTAAAATGCAAGTATTTATTTTAAATTCACAGAAGCCAAATTCAAAAAATTAAAAAAAAAAAAAACATAGACAACTAATAAATAAATTTTAATACAATAAAATTTCAAACATTTCGTTATATAGATTTCGTAAAACATTTAAATTAAAAGAAATAACTTTAAATACCTTTTTTGCTTACCCCTTTTTTTGCTAGGAAATGTAAGACGTAAAAACTAAACAATTTCTTGAAAAAACATAAGTGCTAAAGTTCAGTTTTGTTAAGGAAACTTCCGGTTCCTTTTTGTTTTTGTACACATGAGCTTATAAATGTTTTAACAATTTGGTTGCTGTTGTTGTTCTTGCTTAAAAGGCATTTAATAAAATATTAAGAAATGTCATAAATACAAACATATAAACAAGGAATATCATGAATGTTTGATAATAATGAAATGAAAGAGTTTTGTTTTTTACTTCCTGATATACTACAATTCCACATCCTCTTGCCCTATTAAGTTTAATAAACTCACATTTAATAAGTTTTCTGATAACAAGTTAAAATGATGCAAGTAAAAATATTTAAGCAAGCAGTTATCATATTTAAAACAAAAATTACAAAAGTTATTTATAATTATCTCTAAATATCAAAGTGAAAAAAAAACAAGAGAAATATGACAGTAAACCAAAATGAGTTTTGAGTTTAAACATTTTAAGCAAAATATGCGGAAAATTTTTAACTCTTAAAATATTCTGTTAAAATAAAAAAAATAAAAAAGAAAACGTGAACTGAAATCAAATACCTGAAGTGTGTTTAAGAAAAATTTATTGAACTTCCTTAATAAAATGGCAGCAATGACACTACAGGTATGAACTTTTATAAATTTGGTCCTTGTTGATCTATTCCTGGGGTTTTCTCCTTCATGACTGTAGAGATACCCTTTACATTTATCTATCAATATCCTGGCAGAAAACCAATGTGGTATTTTATTAACGGTTTAATAACTAACCACCCCAAGGCAGTGGTAAAACACATTCAAGAACTTACACATTCAATGATTCAATAATGAAAGCGGGTTTTGGAATTAATATTTTAATATTATTTTTCAAGTTCTTTTTTAGTTCTCGAAATACCTATCTTAAGATCTTTTATAATTTTTGATTGTAAATTTAAGAATTAAGCATTTATACAATAAATGTGTTTGAATTTTTGTTAAAACTTTTTAAGATGTATGTTTGGCAAGTTGTGTCTTTGGCGTAATTGTCAAATAAGCCCTTAATAAGCAAATTTTAATTAATATGAATACCATAGTGAAAATCTAATGACTTATAACATTAGAACGTATAGAGATTAAACATTTTTTTTTTAAATTCGCTGAAAAGGAAAATCAAAACAAGCGAATAGCGAATATTGGTTTGATGGATTCTTAAAAAACTCGAACGTTTTGGTTTGCTTATATTAATTCTCAATTTGTTCATTGAGGTAATTATATAAAGACAGAAAATATTCATGATCTTTTTAAGAATTTGGCTTGAAGTCTACTGATGATTTGGTGTAAGAACCAATGAAATGCATATAGACATACTTAACCAACAACAAACCCTATAAATATAAATTTGGTTATAATATTTTGTTGTTGTTATTGTTTTTTGTTTTTTTTGCAAAAATAAAATATGGCAGTAAAATTTTAAGCATTCACCTTGATATGAATAAAAACCAAAAAAAAAAACTCTACAAATGCATGATTTACCTAAATAAATTTAAAACCATATTTTTTATATTACACCTGTAGGTAAAAATAGAAATTAATTTCAACATTCTCTTTAGTAACACAGAATTAAGAAAAAAATTTATGTGTAATTGCTTTGGGCATATTTTGGTCATATTGTTGTTAATGAAATGTAACGAAACCAACAGTCCAAAGAAGTGATGCAAAAGCTGTTGTAGCAACCATTGTACGCGTGTGTGCATTTTTCATTTTTCATTCATTGCCGGTGGCGTTTATCTAATTACAGGAATTTTTTCTAGTTTATTTTTCATAATTATTTTTATACAATTTTTAATTTACATATTATTATTCTACTTATCTACATCCATGTTTGCATGTATGTAAGTAAATTAAAAACAAAAGTTTTTATTGGATTCTCCTCCATCATAATCAGCAGCATTATTTGCGTTAAATTTTACCTTCATTACATGTTTCGTTTTTGATGAATTTTAATTTTAAATTTTTTATTTTTGATATTTAAATAATTTTATATATTTTGCTCTTGGCAAATTATGTTAAATGTAATAATAATTTAATTTTTCATTATTTGCACAAAAACGCGTACGCATTTGATCCGATATTATTATATTTATGTTTGCGTACCGTCATTTTAAATGAAAACGGATGTAAGTACTATTATTTTAGGGAGAAGCTAAAAATATTTTAAAACAAATAACAAATAATAAAGTTATTTTCTTTTTTAAAAGTCATTGTTTTAGCTTGCAGATATCTAAAGCTGAAAAATCTATCAAGAGTTTAAAGTAAAATTTTTGTACAGTTAGGTTCGTTTGCATTTAAGGTAACTATATGAAAGTGTCATTATTATAAACCTGAACATCCATTAACAATAAATAATTACCCGGTTTGTTGTGTCATAAAACATAATTGAAAGAAAATTAAAACAAAAATATAAAACAATTTAAGGCAAATTTAAAATTTAAAATTATGAAGAAATGACGGTAGCATGGGCGGAAATAATAACTTTAAGTGTCTTTATTGAAACATATATTATTTGAATTTAAAAACTGTCCTAATAAATAAAGTACCTGAATTTAAAACAAATCATTTTATATCCAAACTCTGCCAAAAGAAGAGCTAATCAACAGTTAACAGAAGGAAACCTGAGTGAAAGAAGATGAAAAAGTGTGTCCATGGGATAACAACAGTAGTAAGGCTCCAAACCACCCTATATAAAATTAAGGCTTTTGATTTGTAGTTATGTAAAATAATCTGCTTAGTTGGAATGCCATTAAAGAAGTAGTGACCCTTGTCTTAAAAATGGTTTATTATTTTAGGCCAGCAAAAAGAATTATTCTTTTAATTTTTAACGCCATTTTACGGTTTGAACATTTCCCGCCAGTATGGAAAGTTGCCTTGGTAAAGATGATTCCTAAGCCGGGAAAAGATGTTTCGAAGGTTGAGTCTTACAGGCCTATAAGGCTGTTACCAACTATGTCCAAATTGTTTGAGAAATTGCTTAGAAACAAGCTGACTCCGATCCTGAACAAAAACAACTGCATTCCAGATCACCAATTTGGATATAGAAATCAACATAGTACCATCGAAAAAACCCACAGATTGGTACAGGTTATGAGAAAAGCCTTTGAGGAAAAGAAATACCGCTCCTCACTCTTTATAGATGTCTCTCAAACCTTTGATAAAGTTTGGCATGAAACCCTGTTAAACAAGTTAAAGCTGAACTTAGCAGTGAATATCTTTAACCTTTTGAAAATGTACATAACTGGCCGACAATTTATGATAAAAGAAGAAAATTGCTTAAGCTGTCCTAAACCAATAGGGACGGGTGTACCTCAAGGGAGTATATTAGGCCCAATTCTCTATTTGTTTTACACAGCAGATATGCCCATAAATAATCTTACTCATACGTCGACATTTGCTGATGATACCGCCTTTCTCAGTATTCATAAAGACCCTAAAGAGGCCTCAAAACAACTTCAACATCACGTATCCCAAGTATAAAAATGGGCAAAGCTATGGGGTATTAAAATAAATGAACAAAAATGCACCCACGTTACTTTTACTTTACGCAAGGAAATGTGCCCCCCAATTTTTATTAACAACCATACGGTGCCTCAACGAATTGAGATGAAATATCTTGGCCTTCACCTGGATCGGCGCCTCACATGGAAGTCACATATAGATGCAAAGTTGGCACAGATGAAACTTAAACGGCCCAAATCCGCTGGCTAATCGATAGAAACTCTGTGCTGCGTCTTGATTGTAAACTTTTACTTTACAACTCAGATTTGAAACCAATTCCGTGCTACGGGATACAACTGTGGGGCACTGTTTCCGTCTCCAACGTTGAAAAAATTCAACGCCATCAAAATCAAGACGATATACAAACCAGGAAGCTTTTTTTACACCCTGTGTATTAGGCGGAATCGTCGCATTCGAATTAAATCGAATTGTATTTAGTGAAGGCAGTTCATTTAGTCAGAAAAAAAATTCTGTAAACCTTTTCAGCAATGGAAAAAAAAATTAAGTTTACTTTTATAGCTCTGGGGTGTTAAAAATGTTTATGGTCTTAGTAATAGCTGGCTAGTTGTGCCAACGCATCCGAGTTTGGTATAAGGAATTTCGATTTCAGCCTTTAAATTAATAAGTGAGAGGTAAAATCAATGTAAATAGATGCAAATAATGACCAAAAAATCTTAACGCAATCAAATTGTTAGTTAACAGGTGGAATAAAATAAATTTTTTCTTCAATATAATATTCAACAATGATCTATTGCAGATTGCAGATGACAGAAAGCTGGCTTGCACATGTACTACAAAGGCCACTAGAGAACCTTGCGTGGGCAGTAGTTGATTGAAGAATTTATATTTTATGGCCCCATGTTTCGTTTTAAAAGGAACTTAATAAATATATATTAATGGCTCCAGGGTTCCATACTAACGAAAAGTAAACTCAGATTCTGGGTTAATGGTTAAAAGCTAGCCAAAGAACAAAACGGTAGCCCCTTTCATCGCTTTCATAGTCCTTATGGAATATCTTTTAATATCAGGTTATTATCTAATAGCTTCATGTTAGTTGAGAGTATTGAAAGTTTATCGAAAAAGTGCCTGTCCAAAACTGAAATTCATTAGGTTTCATAAAGCAGCTTACTTGTAGTATCCTTTTTATCTAAGAGTTTAAAAGTTTACATTAGGTATCAGACTCCTCCCTGTTTGTGATTTCTGTTATTGTTCTTTAAATAAAATTAATGCAGATATTTGTGGAAAATGAAAATAATTATTTGTTTAGTCAGTAGTTGTCAATTAATTTATTTTAAACTTCGGGAAATATTTATTTAATGGTTTATTAATAAATATTTACTAATTAAACACTATTTAAATTAATTAACTAATAACGATTCCTTGTTGTGTACAATTGTAATAAACAAAAATTAAACTAATTTAATTGCTTGATTAAATGTTATATGATGGCAAGTTAATACTTAATACTATTAAGTTAAAAAAGGCAATAAAAAACAGTTTGAAATAATGTCTCTAGAAATTAAAGGAAGATCTATTTAAGTAAATAATTAGAGCAGAAATAAAAATAATTTTAAAATTATCGGCCATTATAAGTTTACAAACAAAACTGCAATTAACCTCCAATCATAACCAACAAATCTGCCATTAGATTAAGTCGTTAATTTGTTAAAAACCCTAACGTTTATATTCACGCATTTCATGCTTTTCGCTTACATTTGTCTGAAATATTATCGAACTTAACATTTGGATGGGTTTTGGGGTTATTTCAATGGCAAATAAAACACGCTTTTATCATTTGGCCTTTTTAATACATATTGTTATTGTTGCTATTGTTGTGTATCTATTATGTGGCTCAAAAAGTCATTAAAATTTTTCTCTGCTTAACTTCGACATTTTGTTTTGTGGTTTTCACGCATTACCAAAACCGAAAATTGAACATTTTGATTTGTTTTGTTAGAAGAATAAAGGCGTCCTTTTCTGACTTTTAACATTATTGTGTCCCACATAACAATTTAAAATTGCTGTCGTTTTACCACAATTATAAAAGGATTACAGAAGCAAAAGACGAAAAAAATAGGTTAAATGTAGGATATATTAAGGCTTCTTGGTACAGGCAGAAAAAAGTGATGCTTGAAAACGGCCTTTGTTTAATAAAAGCTTTCTTAAAACTTCTAAGAAACCAGTTATTTATTTCAAATGTAAGTGAATAAGTATATTTATATATGATAAAGAATTTTATCCTAAAAGGAACTATTTGAATTATACAACTACGTATTTATGTTCGCTTCTGCATAATTTGTTATTGCTTAATGCTTTGTATTAAAACTTCAAATTATTTTTGAATATTATATAAGAAATTTAATAAGACATTAATGTTTGTTGCACATTGTTGGTCACTTGAAACATTAATAATAATAAAACAATAAGAAAGTATGTTTTAGTTCAAATGGTTTAGCTTAGCCATTTCTATTTTTTACCTAAATTTAAACCACATATTTGCTAAGAGTTAACCCATGGGGAACCTACATATTTAAAATTAACCCAGTAAAGCCTTTGCTTACCTAAAAAGTTAGCAAGTAATATTGGAGATAAAGAAACGCTAGTGTTTTTTTTTCCGAATAATATGTATAATTAATGAGTTTAAAAGATAAGTGAAATTATAAAAAATAACAAACCATCTTCCTTATTTTTGGTGAAGGTCATACAATAAAACTAAAATTACGTTTTGTTTATTTTATTTTATTTTATTTTATTTTATTTTATTTTATTTTATTTTATTTTATTTTATTTTATTTTATTTTATTTTATTTTATTTTATTTTATTTTATTTTATTTTATTTTATTTTATTTTATTTTATTTTATATAATTTTATTTTATTTTATTTTATTTTATTTTATTTTATTTTATTTTATTTTATTTTATTTTATTTTATTTTATTTTATTTTATTTTATTTTATTTTATTTTATTTTATTTTATTTTATTTTATTTTATTTTATTTTATTTTATTTTATTTTATTTTATTTTATTTTATTTTATTTTATTTTATTTTATTTTATTTTATTTTATTTAATTTTATTTAATTTTATTTTATTTTATTTTATTTTATTTTATTTTATTTTATTTTTTTTATTTTATTTTATTTTATTTTATTTTATTTTATTTTATTTTATTTAATATCAGTTTGTTCGTTTAATTAAAATTATTAAGATGATGTCTGGTAACTTATCATTCAGAGTTGACCAAAATCGTCAAAGTGGATCCGAACTCAGCACATTTGGCCCAATTGTTATAAAAATATTGAATACACGTAGTCCAACACGAGTAGGGCTTAATTAGGAATTTTCAGCTACAGTAATGTTACTTCAAATATGCGTTGTTCTGTTTAACTCCGAGCATTATAAATTTCTATAAAAATTTTTGATAAGAAAAATTGGTGCCTACGTACCCAATTGTTACGTACCCAAATTGTTTCCTCTTTTCAGCAAACTATTTAATTAATATTTCATATTTATGTTTTTGTTGTCAAAATTTTTATTATTTTGCCTTCTTAAATTGCTTTGTTTGTTTCTATTAAAACACAGTTTACATATTGCTTTTAAATTCGTACGTATGTATGTCATAAATCATGTGCTTTTACGTTTTATTCTCCTTTACATTTTGTTTATTTTTAAACACTTTACGTACATATGTATTAATAACATAAATATTAGGAACAAAAACTAACAAACAATAGGCAAAAGGCTTTGAGAAAGTGAAACGCTATAACCTTTGAACATTGTCAATAAATATCATAATCACGACAATAACAACAAGGGTAACAACAAAGCAACAAACGTGCTCAATGAAGGCCTACAAATACACACGTGCATACGTAAAATATAAATAAATAAATAAAAAGAAAAACAATAAAAAAAAATTAAGAAGAACTGTAAAAGCATTTTTAATAAAATACTTAATTGAAAGTGTAAGTAAAAAAAAAGAAGACAAAATTGTTTGACATGTAAATTTATTTATACCTTTAAATATTCATTTATGTGCAAACAAATATGAAATAATTCTAATAAAACAATAAAAGAAAACAAAATAAGCAAAAAAACAAGAACAAAAATTATACGAGAATAGGAAACATGTATTCTAAAACACAAAAACATGTTTAAAGTGTAACATGTTTAGAGTGTAACATGTTTCCCAATAAGTATATTTTTGTTTATGCAGACTTCAGTATCAATTTAATAACATGTTAAGTTATATACATATGTATGTATGTATGTATGTACATCTTTACACATATATTTTATATATTAATATAAATAAATAAAAATCATGTTTTTGGGTTTTGTTTTGTATAAAAAAAAAATAAAAACACAACTATAAATGTAAAAATATTGTACCCACATACATCATTTATATTTATGTTTGCATAAGCAATAACCTGCCTCACTTGAGTTTACCTTTGAGGCGCCAAAATATTCAATCTAATTCACGCTCTCCCGCACGCACTTTGTAAAAAGAAGGACTGTTGCCATTTGAATATGTGGCAAGTGTTATTAAGTCGGCAGATATTTATTCAATCAAATTACATACTTTGAACCGAAGTATGGTCAAGGATAATGTTAATAACACAGGCTGTGGATAAATTTGATTTGAATTAATTAACAACTTAATTGCCAGAATAGGCTTAATCTTACCAGGGTTTCCATTTTTATTTTAGAACATATCTTAACGAATAGTATTGCCAAAAGAATAGTGTTTTTTTTTAAAAAAGAGGACCACTTCAGGTTTGAGTACTCAGCTAAGCGACCCGATATCCTGATGAATCATCATAACTTAGGCACTGCTGTGGGGACTAAAATTTTGTATGACAGAATTTCATAAGAATTTGGTAGCTTCCTTTCTTCAAACTTATTCGGCGTAATTTATTTTCTAAAAAGTGTAAAAAAACTTATCACTTCCTGTTTACGTATAAATTTTTTTATGCCTCTTTTTTGGCGATGGGGCTTTAAGCATGAAAAAAAAACTTCCGTCCGATAAGTTTTTCTATCTTTCAATTGAAGATGCTAGAAAGACTCGTTGATTCTGGTATGCGGCAAAGAGATTAAGAGATATACTTATGATCCCAATAGATATACTAATGCCCCAAATATAAACTATCATTTAGATTTGAATAAATATGTATATTTACGTTCTTAAGTCAAACATTTTCCTGAGCTTCTTGTAATGGAATTATAATAATTCCAAGGTAACAAGGCTTACCAACCTAAAAACTAGACAATAATTGACGTGAAGAGAAATACGTGTTAAATCATTGATAAAACCAAGAGATAATAAATTTAATAAATTTCAGTCCTTATTTAATATACATATGTGTATGTGAATGTATACGTATATAAAGCTCCATGTATACATAATTGAATGTATTTAAAGTATCTTACACAAACTGCTGATTTAACTAGAAATAAATAAAAACAAAAGGAAAAAAAAAACTTCAAAAAAAGGAAAAATAATATATATTTTCTACACGAAAATATTTAAATGTAGATGAGAATTCTGTTAATGCTGTTGCCATTGTGTCTATCATAGACTTGCTTAAGCCACTGTAGTTCAAGCACATGTGTTGTTTTCTGAGGGGTTTTCTATATGAGTTTGTATGTTGGACACATTTTTTTGTGGTGATGGCACATTGTGCTTTAAATGTTAAAGATTTATTGGTAGGCAAGAAAACAGAAAAACAAGATACAGAATAAGGAAAAAAAACTAACGAAAATGAAATGAATATAAAAAAAACAAATACTAGAAACTGTAGGCATGAGAGCAATCAATGTCGCACCAAAAAAGGAAAAGTAACCCATACATATGTATATACATGAATAAAAATTCACACTCACACTTATGAAAAATTAAACAAATGCGTTTTTTTTATATTTATAGTTAAAATATTTGTTTTAAGACAATTTCATTGTCATTTCTCTAGGCTTATTTTCAATACTTAACAGATTTAGATTTTTTTGCAAATGAACGTTAAGAAAGTAAAAGTTAAAAAAAATATTAACTTCTTTTTTTGCAAAAAAATTAAAGTAATAAACTAAAATTGTCCTTAAACAAAAGGTTTAAATAAAAACGCATAAAACACAAACTGTACGCTGTAAAAGAAAAAAAATATGGTAGCCTTTCAATATCAATCTGATAGATTGTTTAAGCGCTACACTACTAGATGGCGCTAGTATATTCAAGAAGAAAAAAAACGTTGATTTGGTTAGTTTTAAATGGAAAAGGCCTTATGTCGGACTCACTACGGCGCATAGGCCAGTAAGTTAATCGGCTGATGCTTACAGCCAAATAAAACCCAATAACCAAACAAAGAGTACTAATTATGTTTCGTATTTTAAGCCACAAAATTCTTTTATTTGCATATGGGCATTTCCATGAATATGTCAACCACGGCTGGAAAAATAAAAGTCATCGCAACTTTTTTTTAAATATACCAAAGAGCAATAAAACACTTAAATTTTATTATGTAAAAGTATTTATAGCTAATTATAATTTTAAAAGAGCAAAAATAGCAGATTAAACTGGTAATCTCTTTGATCAATTTCCAGAAATTGAAATTAACTATTTTCTCTTAACTAGTGGCTAAATTTAGGTAATTGTAATATTCCAATTATACTTTAAAAATAATGTTACAACATCAGTGGCCAAGTTCCATTATGAAATTAAAAATTTAGAGTTCGAATAGCGGTATTTTTTATAGATTGCTTTGAATGATATTCTAATGTCACGTACGTAATGCAAAAACGTTATTTGTCGTCATCATTTCAATTCGACCGGTCGCAAGTATTTAAAAATAAAAGTTTAAAGCAAGATAAATCTCGCAAACAAATATTGATCGATTTTTTTTTTAAATTTGATGCAATAAAAATTTTATAGTCTTTCAAAGTTTGTAGCATACGATATTGTAAGTAACACAATTCAATTTAATACTTTCAAATTCCTTTATAATTATAAATATTTTATTAAGATGGGTAAAAATAGCTATGAGACTACAAAGAAATGGAGGGAGGACTTGAAGAAAAACGAAGAACAAATAAAGAAATACCCGAAAAAGGAGGCTGAAAGACAGCATATCTATCGAAAAAAGTTCGCAGATGCAGCCAAAAAAGACAAAAAAAATAATTAACGACGAATTAACACACAATAAGTTTGATGTTTACTATTTTATTACAAAAACTGTGCTTGAAATAAGCGAACAATATGAAGATATATCGTCTATATACATATTAAGTCTGTCTGCGTACACATATTTTGCATCATTTTGTGCAAAATGTTACAAAATCTTGCAAAATGTTGTCTGCGTACTCCAAATCTCTTGCAGCGAGAGAGCCAAGAAGAGTATTTTTTGACAGTTGGAAGTTAGAGAATTAGCAAAATGTTAGTGGAGAAATTTCTTCTTGTAAGATTTTTCAACTAGTTTGAACAGCTGTTTTTATTTACTAATTGAATGAAATAATTTTTGTGAAACGAAAATAAAAATTGAAATTTAACAATAGTTAGAATTGTGTTGCTTTTTAACGTTTATAACAAATTATAATAAACATAACATTTTACTAATGCCAGAAATGTCCAAATATACAAATAATTTACCGCGTACACATATGCTAAAATTCGTTTGCTTTGTTATTTGAATAGTTTACACACCGTTCAGCTGTTTTCTTGCAAGATTTTACTAAATACTGTCTGCGTACTTTTTGATATATTTTTAGCCGACAGAGTAAAACTGGTCTTACTCTCCCAAAAAAATTTACTGAGTATTTGCTACTGGAAAAGTACGCAGACAGACCTATTTTCTTATTGGAAGAGCGCTCAATTTAAAAACAAATTCATTTTAAAAAGTATTCCCTCTTTTGTAAACAAATTTAGCTGCCAACATTTAGAATGGAACTTCTTTGCCACATCACAAGGTAAAGGTGCAGTTGATGGAGTAGGTGGTACTGTTAAAAGAAAGGTCTGGCAAATTGTAAAAGAAAATAAATTAATCTTGCCAGATGCTTTCTCATTTTATGAATGTGCTCATAAATATGTGGAAGGAGTTAATTTGTTTTATGTTGCTACCGAAGAGATTAAAGGGTTTTCTGCTCATCTCCATGAAAAAAGGCAAAATGTCCAGCCCATCCCAAAAATAAGAAAACTTCATTCGTTTACTTATCATGATAGTCAGTATATAAATGTGTCTCGAACTGCGTATTCAGTAAGAGAAAAAATTAAAATTTAATAATTAAGTGCCCGCGCCCAAGTACATAGTGTATAGTAAGAATTGAAAATAACCTTTTATTGTTTTTATTGCTATTATCACCGAATAAACATTTTTTAATTCTTTTTAAATTTGTCATGTATACATATATTAAAAAAACCTATTTTTTTCAGACAAATACTATAAGAGAAAAATCTGTCACATACGGTATGTCACGAACGATATTAAGATTTGTTCATAACAAAATCATCTAAAAATATTTTTTTATTTAAAAATTATGGATTATCAAGGAAAAATATTTGGCTTGGTGTAAGAACTTAAAGAAAGGAAAAAAACTTTTACAATTCGCAGATTTTCGTATATAAGTGCATGCACCTCGACATCACTTCCGTTTTTTGTCACGTACGATATGCACCTTTTTCGCCCGATATTTTGGCCGGCAAGGCTTTCAAAGTCACGATTTTTTTTTTAGATTGTAGTACCCTCTAAATGTAACATATTGACGAAACAATTTTTCAGTTACCACTCTTTTTGCAAAATCTACACCACTTTGTAGGCGTACAAATGTCACGTACGATGACATGGAAATGCCCATATGACAGGCTGTGTTAAATAGAAATTGGTAGGAGTTATGAGGAAGTAGATTTTCGAAGTTGACCAGAGTCCTATCTGGTACCACACGTATGAGTAGGCCCCATGTGCTTACCAGTGCATGAACTGATTATTGGTGAGGTCTCCTTTGGGAGTTCACGTGGTGGCTGTGGTTATCCCCAAGCAAGGCAACTGAGATCGAAAGTTGATATCATGTACGGGCCACAGAGTGATCGCGTAAGCGGTCTTATATGAGCTTAAGGCTCTCCAGATAGAGTTTTTAGTTTCGTCGGGTCTACCCAGGCACATGAGCAACTGTTGAAGTAGGCTAATAGGTGAAAAGTTGTAAGTGTGTTTAAAGTAGGTGAATAGGGAAACTGGCTACGGCTGCGCATCCTTGGATCTTAAATAAGATCCCGTCAAAGTAGCAGCAAATAATGAAAAGGTCGGCATTGGCATGTTAAAGCATGTACGTGACTCGGTCCTGGCTGGCGGTGAGAAGATTATGAAGCGTTGATGAAAGTGGAGAAATTGATTTGTCTAAATGAAAAGGGATCCTTAAAACAGAACTGGGTGTCGCATTCGTTGGGTGCGACATGATAATCATAATCTTTGTTGCTTAAGGTTGGGTGCTGTTTAACAAGCGTGTGGAGAGGTGTCTTGTCGGCGCGGATCTGTTTTGATTATGAAGGAGCGAGATCAAACCTAGAAACGCAATTCGGGGTTAGATAGCCCAACTTCTCACCAAGGGTCTGTTATGGCTACACAGAGTCGTGGCAGAGAAGTGGTACCTCGGTGGCAGAGTGAGCCATTCTGGGGGCGCTGGTGGACGCGTTATTTCCACCAAGTGTTAAGAGCACCGTGAGTTATTGCCAGCATGGCATGTGTCACGTAAAACCCTTAACGACTGCCAATGACAGGATCGGGCTTGGCACGCTAAACATTTATATTAAAATTGTAAATAGTTTTTGCTTAAAACAAAAAAATAAACATTTTTTTTGATTTCTTGCAAATTTTTTATTTTTTTTATTTTTATATTCGGTAATATTTTGGTATATTGCGTTTTCGCCGTTTTTTTTTAAATGAAATTTATTAAATTTTAAAAACACTCATATAAGCATTTT
Source organism: Melanophora roralis (assembly GCA_963583895.1). Lineage (NCBI taxonomy): Eukaryota > Metazoa > Arthropoda > Insecta > Diptera > Rhinophoridae > Melanophora > Melanophora roralis. The sequence continues at coordinate 123,251,406 of OY757187.1, forward strand.
GCAATAGAGAAGAAAGCCTGACTATTTTTAAAATTCTTTTCGTTTGGGTCCTTGATAGGATTTAGGAAATAGTTTTTATAAATCTTTGTTAGATAAATAATTTTTACTATTTGTTTTAAATATAATGAAATCTCAAATACTCATATTTTATATATAAATGAACTTTTATGTACATATCATTACCTTAAAAGTAAAAGGCCCTAACTTTAATCTTCTAAATTGAGATTTCATTTTGGCTATATGTAGAGCAGGTCATTTATCGAAATAAACAAAATCTTTGTGTTTTCAAAAATATATGAGTTAGGGCCTTTCTTTCTGAAAGTACAGATGTGTATCTATATGTACAAATAAAAACTTTTAAAGATATTAAAAAAAAATTTTATTTTTATAGCAAAAATTTCGTACATGTAAGCATTGCATACAAACATACATACATGTTTGTATAAATATATTTACCATCAATATTTATGATGAGCCTTAGCAGCATTTTCCCTTTTTCTAATGTTGTTCAATAAAATGCTTGGTTTATGAATTTATGTTTAAAAATTTATTTTTTTGTGATATTTTGCCTACATTTTTCTTCAACATTCGATAAGTGAAAGTTTATACAACAAAGCAAAACATAAATAAAATAAATAACTTTAAGATAGTTGGGAAAAACAAAAGTAATGTCAAGACCTACTTGTGTGACCTCTATAAATTATGTATTTAAAGCACACATTACCCAGAAAACAATATTATTTCATTTAACCCTTATAAAGACTTATAAAGCTTAAAATACGTTTATATGTCAGACTGACAGGGAAACGGACCAATGCTGGCTTTTGTGTTAATTAAAATTTATTGTACATTTTCAAAAATAAATTTGTTTTCTCTAAAGTTTTGAAAATTTTAAAAATTAATTTTTTGGTGTTTTTATTTATTTATAGTTGAATTATTTGTTTTAATACAATTTTATTTACGAAATTTAACTCTCTTTAATATATGCAAAATTTTCTTTTGATATACATATAAATGGCCTAATATAGAAAGGGCTTAACCCAATTTTTTTATTATTGGACAGGGAAGGACACATATATATTTTAAATTTAAGATAATCAAAACATAAAATATTAAAAAATTAAATAAAGTTAAAGTTAAAAATAATTATAAATAAGTTATTAAAACCTATTTTTTTTTGCCATAACTGGCATAACCAAGTGTAAAATAACCTCGTTTTGCCACTTTCATTTGTTTTGTTTATTATTTATTATTAAATAAATTTAAACAAATATTTTGTCAAGTAATTATTTTTAAAATAAACCCTTTTCATATTTTTATGTGACCCAAATAAATAGAAATTGCTTAAATCTAAATTTTTCTAAATTTTCACATACTTCTGACCTTGAGTATTTAGATCTGTAAATATATAGTAGCAGCGGTGCCCAAAACATGATTCGTAGAAATATCCGAATATTTTTTCCCCTGTGTGCGTTTTTAAAAAAATAAAAGCAATTTTAATATGTATTTCTCTTGTTACATTTTTGGAATTGCTCTCTTCGTTACGGGGTTTTGTTAATAATCGAGTCGTCTACATGTGAAGCCCGAATAGCGTTCGGTTCTCAAAAGTACTCTTGGCTGACATTGATATAAAGCGATATGTGTAAGTAAATTTATAAAACTGTTTTTGTGTAGATTTCTATCATGAAAATCAGTTTTCAAGGCAAAAACAAAAAAATTATTTTACTTTATATTTTTATGTTTAGGTATAACATATGGGTGTGGGTATGCATGTACATATGTGTGTGTGTGTGGGCAAAGGCAACTAGACGCCAAACATCTTTATAATTTAAAATACAATAAAGGAAATTAAAATTTCAATTTGGAACACCACAATACAATTACGCAAGAAATAAAATCCGAAAAACATATTGTTTAAACAGCATTTCTGAATTTAAAAAAATTTTTTTTTTTAAATTTTTCGATTTAAAAATTTTAAATTCTATGCAAACAAAAACAAAACTAAAAAGCAAAGAAACTATCGCAAATTTTTTAACAACAAAACTTTCTTATTATATTTATTTAAAAATCTTAACAAAAGCTTATTTTAAATGTAATATTTGTTTAAAATTGCCTTTAAATAAAACTTGCGACGAGTGGTTGGGAAATGAAGGAATAACTGAATAAAATTAAAAACGTTTATTGAAAATCAAATAAGTGCGTAAGTAAGTAAGTTATGCAAATGTAAACGTTGGTGATTGCGGTTATTTTTAAATTTAATTTGTTTATTTAGTTGTTTGTTTAGTTATTTACAAAAAAATAACAAAAGATTTAGAAATAAACAAAAATGTGTGTATTAATGCCTTGTTCACATAAAATCTGGTTGTAATGCTGTGTTTCACAGCTTCTTCTTGTAAACAAATAGAACTAAGCCTCTGACAGAAAAAAATAAATAAAAGGGTAAACGAATCGAAACAAGGAAGCAGTAAGAGGGCCAGAACGACAGGGGAAATTTAAGAGACATGGTATTTCGTTCCAAGTATTGATCATAAATACAACTCAAATGTTTTTTAGCTATTACTGAGATACAGTTTATGGCTTTAAATGACTACAAGGAAACTATGAGGTGTCTTGAATTAGACTGTAATTAGAGTTAATTTAAAGAATTAACGGCTACAAGAAAAGTGAGATTTTTTTTTATTCAGTATAGGATAACCGCTTAGGAAACAGACATTGAAAAGCAGTCGTGCCGCGATTTTGCCCATTTAAAATGATATCGGTAGCTGCTAGATTTTGCTTTATACTGCCTTCTTCCTAATTATTTTCAAACCAAATTAGAATTAATAAATGCTTGCAAGTGAAATGATTGTTCATTAAGAGTTAAATAAAACGCTTTTTTGAATTTCATTAAAAAATTTTGTACTCTAAGTAACATCTCTACAGATAGCTAAGCCTCATAAAGAATTATTTTGTCTGGGAAAACTTCCCTTTTTTGTAACGCTGAGATGGCTGCAAAATAACGAGAAAATTCTGGGGAGATCTGGATGAGGATAAAACTAGAAAGAATTTGAAACTGAAGAAGCCTGAAGTAAGCTAGATAATGAGCAAATTTACAAGCACACCTCCTTTGGGTGGGGGTTGCAGAGAACAGCACTTGCAGGGCATAAGGGGAGGACACTTAGTCGATAGAGCATTTCCTGTGATTTGACAACTAACTAAGCCTAAAATAAGGCCTGAACTTAAAGCTCAAACTTTAAGCAAAAAGTGGGAACTGACAGCACATTATTTTTACTGAGAACATCCTCTAAAAACCTGTAAAGGGTGTGAGTGAATAAATGTGAGATTTGGAAGTGGAAACACATTCTGTAAAATATTTTCAAAAAAACGTACAGAAATATTTTTTTATTTATTGAAATAATATTTCTAATTTAATTTAGTTTATTTAATTTTAAATTTATTTAAATTTTAATTTAACTTCTTTTTTGAAAATTATTAAAGAATTCTGATGGTTGTGACTATTTGCATTCTCTTCTAGACGTAAAATCCTCCTTGAACAAATAACTTAATATGACAGCCGCTGCCGGATTTTATATGAACACTGCTTTATCCTAAAACAACAATAATACAGACAGATAAACACAAATCTCACAAGATTATTAATAATTTCATTTAATATATTTTCCTTAATATACATTTTGATACTTGATTTCGTAAAAAAGAAAAACAAAAATATTAATAAATTTAATAAATTTGCATGTTGTTGCTGTAATATCCCTTGAAAAGTCACATACATTTATAAGTATGTAAATTTTGGGAATTTTGTGAATTAGAATTTAGTTTTTTTTATATAATAAATGTGTTTTTGTCATTTTTAAATCGTGACGTTTTAGGCGTAAAATGAAAAATACGATTACGTTTCCTAATGTTTAAATTTTTTTCAAAAAAGTTTTCAACTTTAATCCAAACATGATTTTGTATTGTAATGCAGGACAGCATTGTTGTAAAGTTGTGCGTAAAGTTTTTCGCTTAAACGTATTAAAACTTTAAAATGAAACAAAAAAGTAATTATGTTCATTCCCTCATTTATTTCGTAATATTTTTCATGGTGGCCTTTTGATATTAGAGGCTTAGTAAAGTAACAAAGTTATTATAAGAGAAAAAAGAAATAAGAAATAAGACGAGTTTTTGTTTTTGAAATCAATTTGGCACGTGACTATAAAGTGCTTAAAAGTTAAGAAACAAACAGTTTATGCTGATTAATGGTTTTTGTTTAAGAATTCAATGGAAATTATATTAAACAGGAAAATATAAAACGGAGAACATTTTTAAAGTTATAATGGGATATTTTGTGGCTTTTAGGGTTTAACATATTTTTTTTAAATTAAGAGGCTGAAAATGTTTAACATAATATTTATAGAATTAAAATTAAATAAAAAACCAGAGAGTATGAAAATATTTTTTGATATTAAATAAGTGACACAAGCTTAGCTTAAGATATAAAATAATTTAAATCATATTTTCCACATATTAAATACAAATTAATTTACTCATTTAAAAACCATATGCCTGCATTAAATTCATATAATTAAATAGAAAAATAATTAATTTTAATTTAACATAAAACAAAAACATTCTTTAAGGCAAAGCTAATTTATCTCTTTCCTCAGAAACTTTTAAATAAACTTTTTACTTAATGCCATTTAATGTTGTAAAAGCAGACTTTGTGCAAAGTGTTTTATCCTAGAACTTTTGAAAGGTAAACTTTTACTTGTTTGAAAAGTCACAAAAACTCTTATCTGTGTGTAACCGCCAAATGAAAGTCAAACTTACGCACTTTTGTAAAGTTAAACCCACATGTACGTTCTGCAAATGTATGTTTAATTACTTAAGAGTTTACATATACAACTAAACGGAAATTGTTTAAAGCAGTCATTGCCAATATGTTTTCCAGGTTCCCCATTTAAACTTTATATTTTCTACACAGTAAAAAGTAAAATATCACAGTGCAACACGAAAAAAAATAACCATATTCGGACATCACTACGTGAAAGAAGACCAAAAAAGAAAAGACCCGTGTCTCCCAGTTTTGCCCAAAGTCATGCACTTTTTTTGTTATGGGCCCCCAAAGATTTGGGGCCTTTTTGCCATTTTTGCAAAAAGTGATAATTTTCTCAGGCTCATATCTTGCAAACCGTTCGGAATTTTAATTTACTCTTTGAAGCAAAGTTGTAGCCCTTTTTAAAAGGAACAAAACTAATGAACATAAAAAATTAAAAAAAAAAATAATTTTAAATCAAAATCGCAAAAAACTTTAAAAAATTCAAATTTTTTTTACCTTTTTTCCCCTGTTCAGGTCTATAGGTAGCAAACCGTTCAAAATTCAAGGAAACAGTCAACTACATAAATTTACCTAACATTCCAATAAACAACTTTTAAGAACATATAAACTTCCTAGGAATGATTCTTAACACCGTTTAGGTAGCGCTAAGGTAGCCGCAAAAGTTAAATATTTTACGAAAATTTTTAAAATTCATTTGTTTTTTATTTTCTTCAACATTGAGATATGTGCTGTCTATTACAAAAAAATAAAAAAAAATATTCGTATTATTTTTATTAAGTTGATCGCCCTGGACTCGCAAATCGCGCTCTCTTAAGTTGAGGATCCAAATCGTCGTCCGAATCTGACTCTGATTCAGAACTTACCGTGTCCACAGGCACGTTACTTCCAGAATGTCTTCCATCATTAGCTTTTTCTTTTTAACATACCTTATTAACATCATAAAAGGTTATCTTGTGACTCCACCAACATACCTGAAATGAATTAGAAAAGAAATCAAAAATAATGCAAACCATGCAATAATAAAATTGATATTACCTCTGCAAGCAATGCGTCGAATTTTTTGCCTTTGTACCGTTTTTCCATTTGATTTTTTATTAGTTATTAGTTTTGGTCCATCTCTTTCCTGTTGGGGCTCATAGTCGGTATCAAATCGATCTCGATTAGTAACACCATTTACTGTCGTCATTTCTGTAAATTTTGTCCTACGATCTGGAGTTTGCGGCCTTGGGAATACAAAATTTTCAGGTGCAAGCACTGGTAGTGTGGCTGTTACAGTTGCTTTATAAATTTTGTTCTTCTTATCACGTCTATTTGGGTAATTAACGCATGCATAAGAACTGTTTGCATCATGATCACCTGGGCGATTAATCCAGTTTAACGGCTTACAATATTTCATACTATGTTTGCCTCCATTCAACCATGCTATGAGATTATTATAACATTGGCGACACACTGCGTTAGGTGTGTAATTTCACTGATCAAATCTATTTCGTCGAAAAATTACTTATATGCTCTTTTAAATTCACTAGTTAAAAGATTCTTTTCCTTTTGAAATCTTGTAGAATTATTTTTTCTGATTTGATGACCGCAAATGTAGCAAGGAAATAAATCTTTTTACACTGCATATTGAAATTGTCAGTTGCCAATGTTGTGTGCGAATTATGCAGTAGAAGTTTCTCTATAACTTTCACCGCTGAGATCTCGTTGACGTCGTGCTGTGTAATGCCTCGATGTGAGAGTCGCCCCGCTTTTATATTGTGATCTGCGTTCCTTGATGCGTGTGCGATCGGTGCGTGATCGCCTGAGCTGTTTACTGAAATCTTAGGTAAATTTTGTAGTTGATTTCTTGATAAGTTTGGGTGCAATAATTTCTTCTTTTTAAATTTATCCAATTGCTATTTTATTTTGAATTGTCCTCACTTATTAAAAAAATTGGTAGTAGGTACATACAATATAGGTAATTTATTGGTGGTATAAGCAATCATTATTAAAAAATAATAACAAAGCAATAAAAAAAGTATGTACATAATTTAATTAAAGGCTGTTAACGATTATTATTGCGATTTGTGTATGATGTATTTTGTTGTTTAGGGTTTCCTGCAATTTTAAAGTTTGCCTACCTGTTTAGGTGGCAAGACTTTTCGCGGCTATCTCACATGCATATATGTACACATATTTATATGCACAAGAGTTCTCTATTACACTAAAGACAGATACAATATATGTAATTAAGGCTACCTTAGCGCTACCTAAACGGTGTTAAGAATCATTCCTAGGAAGTTTATATGTTCTTAAAAGTTGTTTATTGGAATGTTAGGTAAATTTTTGTAGTTGACTGTTTCCTTGAATTTTGAACGGTTTGCTACCTATGGACCTGAACAGGGGAAAAAAGGTAAAAAAAATTTGAATTTTTTAAAATTTTTTGCGATTTTGATTTAAAATTATTTTTTTTTTAATTTTTTATGTTCATTAGTTTTGTTCCTTTTAAAAAGGGCTACAACTTTGCTTCAAAGAGTAAATTAAAATTCCGAACGGTTTGCAAGATATGAGCCTGAGAAAATTATCACTTATTGCAAAAATGGCAAAAAGGCCCCAAATCTTTGGGGGCCCATAACAAAAAAAGTGCATGACTTTGGGCAAAACTGGGAGACACGGGTCTTTTCTTTTTTGGTCTTCTTTCACGTAGTGATGTCCGAATATGGTTATTTTTCCATGACTTAAAAAATTACACACAGTGTATTATTAAATAATGGTAAACAATCATATGAACTCACCGCCTTTAAAGTTTTTGGGGAAAAAAATTTTAAAAAATTGAAAAATAATTCTTTTGTTTAATTCAATTTAATTTTTTAATGAGCAGTTTCTGCTGCAGTAATTCTTAGTTTTTGTTGATTTTCTCTGTCTTTCTGTTACGTAAAACATAAAATTGCTCCAGCAAAAACTGTTCAATGTAAACGGTGTTGAAATTAATTAAATTTTTTATTATATTTTTTACACGACTTTAACAAAGTTTTCTTCTTGAGTGTATCGAATTCTTAATGTTATATTTGTTATCTGTTTTCTATATGTTTTAAGGCAATTTTGTTATTATTATTACAGGCCCAAGTTCGATCCCCACTTAGTTCTTAACATTTGCAAAGTTAATATTAAAAAAACTTAATTAGGCGATGTTTTTTACTACCTGTGGAAAACCCTTAAAATAAAACTTCAGAAAAATTAAAAAAAAATTAAAATTAGGAGCTTTGAAAATGATTTTTTTGAAATATTGTATTGGAGCTGGTTGTTTTCCACATTTCAAAAGTTGTCGAAAGAACAGTAAAGCCAAATTTTTCTCCTTACAAATCGGCTCATCCTAATGAACAAGGAAACTTCGGAAGGTTACACCCTCTTGATGGTATTATACTGGATTTTTTAAAAATTAATTTTATTTTAAATTTTTTGTCAAAAAATACTAATCATTTCTTAAATCTAATATTTTTGGCAGAAATAATTGTTATATTTTTAATTAATGTAAAAATAATATTTATTGCTTTATAATTAATTTTATATAAAAATTTAAAAATAATAAATATTTCTGAAAAAAATAAATATTTATTAAATTACAGAAATCAAAAAACTTATTTTTTTGCATAATTATTATGGTCCCTGGTAAAAAGGGTCTTAAATTGTTTTTGTTAAAAATATATTTTTTCTTTTCACTTGCCCTGAAACTTTTTCCCAAATTTTTTCTTATCAAAACCAGTGTTGACTTTATGCACTGAAAATATTCAACTTGAAGACTCCTTAATATAATTAAGGCTTACATTTCAAAAATATAACAATCACTTTGTTTGTAAAATCTTTTACTTAAATCAAGAATAAATTCCACAATCCTTAGGTTTCTACAATCTTCTCAACGTAAACTTTACGCACAAAATGAAAACCCTTTAATATAAAATAAGACGCTTTTAAAGTTGTTACTAAGCAACAAAGGCAATAACAACAGAAAAAAATTTAACTTATAAATTCTACAGGGAAAATCTAGTTAAATTAGCAACTTTTGTTTAGATTTACTTGGCAGAAGCGAAACCACTAATTAGAGTTTAAAAAAAACGTTGAACTTGTTATATGTAATTGTGCATCTTGTAATTTTAAAATTAAGTATAGTAGTTAAGACGCGCTCATTTGCTAACTTCTATATTTAATGGCAACAACAAAACAAAATGGGACATAAAAAAAAACACCGCCAAGTTTTCTAGCGAAAAATTTAATTCACAAGATTAATAAAAAAAAGGATTTTGATGTCAGTTCCTTAAAAGAATATTCTTTAGGAACATGAATATTTTCCTGTAAAACATTTTTTGAAGTAGATTTCCAGATAAAATATTAGAAAATAATTATTTAGCTCCATAATTGGGGCAATCTTTGAACGACTTTTGTAAAAAAAGTCAAGAATCTGCAGAAGCAGAATTTTCTCTTACGCTTTTGTCCGGCACTAGGTTTTAACAACAAGTTTTCTAATTTGGTCCACCCTCATGCTCAAAAAAGTCGATACGAAAGAATACCCCTGCGTTATTGGGGAGTACCTTCGCATATTCTTGTGTGCAGCCAAGTAGCTTAAGAATAGACTTTAGATCCCAGCTATGAAAGTTAAATTTCATTTTCGGTCAGATAGAGGTGGTATAGATATTAAGAAGATCAGATGATGTGAAGTAACTCCTACACCATTTCGAGAAACTAAGACACAGAGGGCAATGCTCTTAGTTTCCATATCTAAAAAATCGAGAATTTTTGTCTCCTTGATAATTCATTTGTACAGACGGTGAGGTGTGATTTTCTGTGGGTTTTTGTGCCATTTGTTTGGTTAGTTTTCGGGGCAGTTTTGACAACACCACACCACTCGAAAGGTGTTTGGTCCCCTTAAACAATGGTCCAAGGTAAAATAGAGTACTAGGCCCACCCTGTCGCGTTAATGTACCTCGATAGGTCGTTCAGTCTAATCGCAGATACATCCCCTAGGTTATGCAGTACATGATGGCACAGGAATCTGCGCCTCTTCACAGCCAGAGCAGGGCATTCGCAGAGAAGATGGAAAACTAATACCTCCTTTTCCCTATTCTTGCATCTGCGATAGTGATCGTTGAACGTGCCATTTGTGCCATTTACTTGCCATATATCTTACATTGCAGTGCCCTATCAGTGTTCTAATAATACACCTCAGAGTTTCCCTGCTCTCCTTAAGCAGCAGAACCAGCTCTGTCCACAAGCTTGGCACACTTTGTAGATTACTTTAGTCTCTATTTATTCATAATCGAAGTCCACTGGTGGCCTTACCGACTTTTCATCCCAATATCCCTGGCAGACCCCCTCCTGACCCTGCCTTAAAACTCATCTAGAAGTCTTTATAATATCCCTACTCTCGTATCCACTATATAAAAACACCAGCCCCGGTGCTTACCTCCATCAACGATCCATCAGTTAAGACTGCACACCCCTCAAACAGCCTCACGGATCTCTTCTTTTCTATCTGGAAACACTACATGAGGTAAATTTCCAAAGTCAAGTTTCGCGACCATATAGTCAGTCAAACCTGACTGCCGCAACAGCCAACTATTCCCAACACTTTCCAGAATGCCGGCATGCCAAGCTGACCGCACTTTAGGACGGGTGGGTGTTAGGAATTAAAAAAAAAAAAAAACACATACACACATAAATACGTTACACATAACCTAAAAAATTCCTTAAGAAATTACACAAAACCAATATAATTATACACTAACTGGCAATATAATTTTCAGCATAACTGTAAAGTTCTTTAAGTGTTCGTGTAACTGTGTATGTATTTGTGACTGCTTTTGATATTACTTTAAGAGAATTATCATATACAGGCACAATAAAAAAAAACAAGGATGCAAACAAGCAAAGGCTATGAAATGACAAGTACTCAAAGGCAAAGGTCGGATTGACGTTATAAATGTGTTTCGTATTTCCTTTAACTTGTGTGTATGCGGATGAATAAATGTTAAGACATTTTCTTTTATATTTATATTTATGCTAACATAAGCATAATATGTTTGTGTGTGCGTGCGTTAACTAAAGTGGGTATGTAAAAGTAACGTGATTGTACATATACACGACATTGACGTTGTGGTGTTGATGGCGACGACTTTTTTTTATATTTTTGAGAGAGCCAAGTGGGTATAAGAGTGTCTGTATATTGTTTATGTGTTAAAAATTTTTCCAAACAAAAAACTAAAGGATACTAAAACTTTGTCTTGCTTCAGAAAATCCTTCAACTATATTGTTTTATTGTATTTTAATGGAAAAGTGTAGAACAATAAACGTTTCTGTGTTTAAAATATGGTGCTAGACTTAAGCTAAAGGTTTTTTAAATGTTTTAGTTTTTTGAAGGGAATAAAATTTTGTCAATATCCGTTGGCTATTTGTAATTCTTATGGAAAGGAATTTTTAGTTTGTTTAAAATACATTTAATTTATTTTTTTGGTTTAATAGAGAAACCATTAAATTTTATAATGATCATCATCGCGACCTATTACTACTACTACTCCTGGGCCCGAAGAGATTTTCCGAAAACTCATAAATCCTTGGTCGCTTGCCCCTTTGCTTAAGCAATTTTTGGTGCCAATGAAGAGAGAGAGGTAAACCTCCATCTGTTGTAAGGTGGGGTGTCTGCCCATTCAAAAAAAAACTTAGCTGCAAATATTTATGCTTCTGCCTCACCATTCTTCTTCTTAAAACCATTCGAAACCAAGCCTAGCCATTGACGTTAAATTTAAATAAAAATATCATAAATATTCAAAAACTAAAAGTTATAAAAAAGTCGTTTATGGGACTAAGAAATACCATATGCAGCAGATGAAATATATCTTAAGAGATCATATTCTTTATTTTTTATTTGCTGTCCAATAAAAAACCATAAAATAATAAAAGATATTTTAATTCACTTAAAAAACCTCAAACTGACCTGAAACAAGTGTCCATTGATTTTTGTTTTAAATAAATAAATATAAAAAAACTAAGTTAATTTAAACTTTTATATAAGATTCTTTTAAACGAATTAAAACACCATAGACTAACAACTTCATAATAAATTTTATTTAAATGTGTCAAGAACACACACATACATACACATACACCCAGATATAACACTAAAGCTTAAATAAAAATAAAACTTAAGAAAAAAAGTGTCTATAAACTGCAGTCATTGTCTCATTTTACTTTTTACCCCATTAAAATAATGTCAACGCATAGATGAGGGGGGAGGGGGTGTAGAAGGCAACAACTTTAACAGTAGCGGCTAAAAGAAGTATACGAAATACAGAAAAATTGTATTCGCACTGTTTGCTAGTAGTATTATTTGTAAAGTTTTTAGTAGATTTGAAGTTGACTGTTTAAAACAAAAAGGACATAAATTTTACGCTTTATGAGACTCATATACTGCAGACATAATTCGTTTATGCCTTTTTTGAAAAAAGAAAACTCCAAACTAAATAAAAAAAAGAAGGAGGACATTACGAAAAACATTTAAACAATTATTTATGATTATGGTAAGAGGAATAACATTTATATGCAGGTATGTTAGTTTGTTTGCCACAATAGTTAAAGTCGCCTTTTTGTTATAAATTGTTGGCATATTTTGTTGGCAATGACAGCGAAAGGGGATAGAGATGAATATTTTGTTCTTGTGTCTGCGTGTGAAAAACTTTTAAAGAATGTTGTGCGTGTAGCTGGGAATAAAAATAAAACGTCAATCAGATATACATATATTTACTTCTTACATATTTCTTTTGCATGTATATATGTGAGCAAGTTATAAGGACATAAGACATTGCAAACATACCGAGTATCATCAAAAGCGGCAACTCCATTAATTCATGGAAATAACTTATTGCCAGCGATATCAGTAAAATACGTTGACGACACTTGGGAGCAATAAAAACTGTAAGTTATTTTACGAAAAATTTAAGCAAAAGTTTTGAGAAAAGTAGATAAGCTGCAGCTTTATATATTTTAAATAGGGAACACATTAATATTTGGTCAATTTCGACTGCACTATACCCTACACCACGTTAGTTAAGGTAATGGAAGATATCAAAAGACGGAAAGGGTTAAAATTGAAAATGGACTACTCTAATGAAGGCTTTGAAGACAATTTTAAGCATCAAGACTATTGAAATCCGCCTACGCTATGAGGCACAAATTACGTCGAAAGGTCAACAGCACACGGGGTAGTAGATTGATAGGGGTTGTGAGTCTGACCAATCAAAGAGTGTCTATGTAAGCTCAGGGCACATGCAGGCGAAATCTATGGCGGTACTGCAATACAAGAAGATGAGTAATGATCACTCGGAATACGAGTACTTTCGCTTTGTATAAGTTCTTGAACCGAATGGGGCGGTATGTAACGAACAGAAAAATAACCTAAAAATTCGGGCTAGGGAACAACTGGTAGGTGACCTGGAGAACCTAAAACCTTTCATTCCGACAAAAGCCGAATTGAAATAGTGAGCGAAGGCTGCTCACATTGTGACTTCGGACAAGGAGATGGTTGGGAGAACGAATAGGGTCCTCTAGGGCGACTCATATGAGGATACCTCGAAGAGATTATGAAACTGCAAAAATCTAAATTGAGCAAGATTTAAGGTGTGTTGGTGGGTAATGTAAATCTACAAGAAACCTTTAGTCGAATAAATTTGCGGAAAGCAGCAATTGCAATGAATGTGGGAAAGACTATAAATCGATGTAGCATTTCCTGTGTCAATGCCCAGCTTGTGCACAGGCCAGAGTCCCATGCTTTCTGTTTGACATCTTACTAAATGTCGCTCACTTGAGAGGTGTGAAATGAAAAGTTTTAAGGGAGTTCATATGCATCATCAAATGGGTGCATGCTTCTCACCCTAAATTTTTGTGTCTTTGGTAGAAGTACCAAGTTTTCTGATCACTTGCTTAAGTGTATGCCCTGCGTGGCTTGAGGCCTTTCCTTGAGGTCTCCTTCTTTTAACCTAACCTAACCCTAGCTTAACAAAATTAAAAAATAATTTTAAATAAAAAAACAAAGCTGCAAGTAATTTTTATAAAACTCGTTTTGAAAATATCTAATTTTTGAAATTTTTTTGAACAATTTTTAAAAACTCTTTCACAGATACAAGTATATTATAAACTTTACCTGGAGAAAGTTTTATATAATTCTGAAATTTTTTTAAAAATTATTAACTTGTTATAAATATCATAGTTTTGAAAATCAACAATACTAAAAGTAGCAAATGCAAACACCTTATTAGCATAAATTTTCTTGCACTAAATAACAAACCTGTTAACGTTTGCCACTTCAAGCAGTCTTAGAGGCCATGAAACACACACAAAAGAATATTCGCATAAAAGAAATTCCAAAAAAATGTGTCGTGACTGAGACGAAAAACAAAAACAACCTGGTAGAACAACAAAAAAAGTTTTGACAATAATAGTTGGCTTGGGAAATGAATTGAGGAAACGAATGAGTAGTTTGGCATGTAAATAAGAAATTTAAGGATTAAATAAATTTATATAAAACGCATACAAATAACACACACATACCTACATACATTGTTAGAAAGAAAAAATTCTTACAATTACACATCTGCAAATACGCACCCACACACGCACCTACACAAGCTGTAGAACTTAATGTCTGTGTTATTATATGCATGTGTTGATATGAATCAGTGATGCCGTCTAGATTTACGTTTATAAAAATTTTTTTGTAACTTTTTTACCTTCTACTACATACATATATTTGTTGTTATTTTTTTACATTTTACCTTATTTTTATAACCTTTTATACCAACAACTAAAGAAAGTAGGTAACTGGCATGTGCAAAAGTACTAAAAAAAATTTGTGTACTTTAAATGTAAGTCATGTTATTTTGCAAAAAGTAGTTCAAGGCTGTATTAATTATTAAAATGTGTCTGGTTGTACATGAAAATTATAAAAAAAAAAACAAAAAACTTAATTTTAGTTTTAGAAAAAAAACTTTTCTCTTAAATTGGAAGCAGTAAATTCCAAAAGGGTTTAATATTTAGTAGACTTTGAAGGTATTTATGTAAACAATAAAATAAATAAATTTTTAAAAACAATTATTTTGATTATATGCAGATTGTGTTGCTGACAGGTTTAAAAACAGGATGTCTGTAGAAACTTAAAAGGTGGTTAGAAGTGGTAAGTTTTTTTAATTTACGCACGTGTGTGAGACAAATGTTTATATATTGTGAATTAAATTTTGTTTAATAAAATTACTGGATAAAAGAATAAAGTCATTTTGTAAAATTTAAACTTAAATCTGCGTGTGTGGAAAGTAAATTGTCCCAAGTATTTGTACCTACTCATAGGTGGTAGGGTATAAAGGGGTTTTGCAGAGTTTTGTTACGCCAAACATTTATAGCTTTTAGCTCACCCTTAGTTATACCCATTACTCTGAAATCACTTGTTGAGTCAATCCCACAGTTTTATTGAGGCCCAATTAAGCCTACTTTGCGAGGAAAAAGTTAAATGAATAAACTGTTAGACGATAATTGCATCGAGGTAACAATACTTATGAAAAATTCTACTTTTAGGAATGAGTCTGTAATTTAAGTACAATATGAGCCAGGATAACAACTGCTAAATCTGATGTCAGATAAAATGAGTGTTGGTGTACTTATGTTAAAGTTTGTTCGGACTTAATCAAAATAACTTTTTTTAATGGTTTTAATGTTTTGATTTAGGCAAAAATAAAACATCTTTTTCAGTCTGGTAAAAAATGTTAGAAACACCTTCGGGGGGATGAAATCTGATTCCGCGCCTTTTATTAATGCCTTCAAAAACCTTCAACAAAGTATGACATGAAGGCCTTTAACTAGACTAAAGCTGAACTTGTCACCTTATCTTTAAACCTTATAAAAAACCACATAAACGCCGAAATTAAAAGGCTAATGTACCTCAAAGTAGTTTTCAAAATTAGATTAGGTAAATGAAATTGGTTAGGCTGGCCCTGAGTATCCTATATGGAACGTTTGGACTCGTAGCGCTACTAGACAAGAAGTTGATTCCAGTTTAACCATTGGATGTACCATACTCTAATCGTGGTTGATAAGTGTGTAATGCAAGTGCCTAAGTCTACCTCCTAGTGGTATCAACCGAGCAACTTTCAGATACTGAAAGGCTAATAGACATGGCTTAATCGAAAACAATCTGTCTTGGGCTAAATGTGATCAGTGATTCACTGGTCTGGCTTGAGGCAGGTTGTCCTTGTTGTCGCTGTGTCATGTACATCGCCATTGAGGGACACAACAATACAAGGTTCTAAAGGTACCAATACCTTATCTGTGTTAAATAGAAATTGGTAGGAATTATACAGAAGTAGATTTCAGAGGCTGACCAGAGTCCTATCTGGTATCACGGAAATCAGTTGCTTACCAGTGGATGAACTGATTAATGGTGAGGTCCCCTTCGGGAGTTCACGTGGTGGCTGTGGTTATCCCCAAGCGGGGCAACTGAGATCAAAAGTTGATATGCTGGGGTCCGGCGTGTACGGGCCCCGCATTGATTGCGTAAGCGATCTTATGTGAACTTAAGGCTCTCAAGATAGAGTTTCTAGTTTTGGCGGGTCTACCCAGGCACATGAGCAACTGTTGAAGTAGGCTAATAGCTGAAAAGGTGTAAGTGTGTTTGGAAGTAGGTGAATAGAGAAACTGGCTACGGCTGGGGACCCTAGGAACTAAAATAAGATCCCGTCAAAGTAGTAGCAAATAATGAAAAGGCCGGCCGGCATTGGCATGTCAAAACACGTGCGTGACCCGGTCCTGACTGGCGGTGAGAAGGTTATGAAGCGTTAATGATGGTGAAGATATTGATTTGCCTAAAGGAGAAAAAGATCCTTCCAACAGAGCTGGGTCTCGCATTCGTTGGGGGCGACATGATAATCATAATCTTTCTTGCTTAAGGTTGGGTGCTGTTTCACAAGCGAGTGGAGAGCTGTCTTGTCGGTGCGGATCTGTTTTGGTTATGAAGGAGCGAGATCAAAACTAGAAACGCAATTTGGGGTTAGATAGCCCAACTCCTCACCAAGGGGTCTGTTATGGCTACACAGAGTCATGGCAGAGAATTGGTACCTGGGTGACAGGATGAGCCATTCTGGGGGAGCTGGTGGACGCGTTGTTTCCACCAAGTGTTGAGAGCACCGTGAATTATTGTCAGCATGGCAGGTGTAACGTAAAACCCTTTAAAACATACTCTAATCGTTAATACCAGCAGTATCGTTATACAAATTTAGCACATTTTCTAGGCTTTGGAGTAAATGAAACATAAAGCAGTTTGTTTGAGAGTACATCACCGCCAGACAGTGACATTTAATATGCTCAACAGCCTTTCTATACCGCCGCCATACCACAGAACCTGTAGTATTTCTAGATAGTTATCCTGCTATTTTAGCACAAACTTATGCCCCACCATGATTCACTGTTATCCTCACTAAAAGCTTAAAAACGATTTTTCTAAAAGTAAGAGGAAAACGTCTGGCTCCTTAATAAAAAGATCTACACGTATTCCTGCAGACTCAAGAGAAAGTGATATTACCCAAAACTTTTAGGACCCTACCCTTACAGCAGATATTTAATGCCTTTTTTTGAGCTGAAATTGGTCACAAACGTTCAATTCTTTTTCGGTAGGCAGGGGTAGGGTAACAAGTATTTTACTAGCCCAGTCAGACTCGCAACAACTGCTAAAAAGTGTGTGAGTATAAAAATGGATTGAGATCTTTAAATATTAGAGCAATAAAAGGCATTCTTGTTTTAAACCCCAATTATTTGTTTGTTTCTTCGTAGTTAAAGGGATTAATTTTTATCTTTTTTTATTTTTAAGATTTAAAAATAGCTTATTTGTCTTTGCATGCACTTGCATGCTTAGTCTTAGAAACATTTTTTTAACTAATTGTAAAAGGAGTAGAATTGAAATTATTTTAAATTTGCTTTCAAACCTAAGCCATTTATTTCTATTACAAAAATAATGAAGTGTATACTTTAAATACACTTCGTTTAGAAAGTTTTAAAGTTTTTACAAATTAGAAATGGGTCAAATGTCCCTTTTTGTTTCGTATTTAGATTTATAAGTTTGCCCTTAAGACAGGATGTTTAAAATTCTATAAAAAAGGCTAAACAGGTAAGTGTTTAATAAAATAAACTAACATTTGGTCATCTGATTAAATCGAATTTATTTTTACTACGAAACTTTAAGATTCTAAAATATAAAAAAAAAATTACATTTATTGACAGGAGCATTAAATTTAAATCGGATTTTTACAAAGCAGATTGTAAGAACATACATACATACGCACACATATATCTTTGTATTGCTTTTACTAACTAAAGGGATTTTTATATAAGTTTGCAACCCAAGTATCCTAAAGGATTAACCTTTTTTTCTTTTTTAAGCAAATAAAAAAAAACCAATAAAATTACTATTTTTTTAAAGATTTTTTTTTGGTCCATTTAAAGTAGAAATAATTTATTGCAGAAATTCGTATTTAAAATTAAGTCTAATAGTTCTATACGTATTAAAGTAATGTGACTTTTTTATTTGGAAAAAAATCTTTGGGTCCTTTTCTTTATGTAAATAAAACCTACAAAAAATTTCAAGCTTAAGACACACTCTAAAGGTCATAAATTGGAACCTTTTTCATACCAGACATCTGCACAAATTGACATTAAATATTCCACTCTATTGAAAGGCATTTTAAGTTTTGTTTCCTTATTACTAATAAAGTGTTTGTCAGTCTGTCTGTCAGCTTGCTGGCCGTTCACAGTTTGTCTGACAGTCCAAACACATAAAATGGACAAACAAAGAAGTAAAAAAATTTTACAATTGACAACGGGTGCGAGATACCAGAAAACTAATATGCGTCTATACTTTATGATTTTATTAAAAAAATTTCTAATTTTAAAGCAATCAATATACAGGGAAAACTATATAGAGAGCACTAACAAACAAGAATGTGAGTTGAAAAATATTTTTTTTTTATTTTAGCTTCAAGATAATTTTATTTAAAATTTTTTTTTGTTATGAAAAAAATGCAATATTTTTAATTGGTTGGAATTAAACGAAATTTTAGCTTAAAGGGAAAAAAGTTTTTCTTGTTACACATTAACTTTTTTCAAATTAATTACAGGGTGGCTGATAAAAGCCACTACAAAAAAATTACATTTTGATAGTGTATCGCACACGTGTCACCAAGTTTGGAAGTTTTGAAAATAATTAAATTTAAATGGCTTTCACCTCCGGTGACACATGTGCGACATCCTATTGAAAACTTATTGGTTCTTGGAAGCAGCTTTTAACAGCCACCCTATATATAAAATAGAGGCACAAAAATGCCGAACTTCCAACATCTGAAGGTTGACACTGGCTCAGATATAAAGGCTCATTTATACGTGACTTAATCATAACGCAGTAAACATCTGCTCGAACCAAACTTATGGGCAACACTGTATTGGATTATAGTTGACTTACCATTGCGCCATAACCATAACATATGGCAACGGTTATGGTTATGGCGTTATGGTAAGAAACATATATTTGAACCTTAAATTTATTTGGTCTGGAATTGCAGTAAATTTTCATTGACAACAATATTGAAATAATTTAATATTTTTAGCATTTTTTAAGGTTTATTAAATAATAGTGTGTTTGCATAACCACACACACACATACAAACACACTCAGACAGTTTTTTGCATTTATTTATTCCCCATTTATGTAGTTTTTTTTTATTTATCATTTTTTTGATAACTGCGCAGGTAAAATATCTATTAAACTTAGAGACGACAGTTCTTACTCGTAAATTACTAGAATTCCAAATTCAATTTGATGTAAAATTCATTATTCGAACTCAAAAATTTGCAAGGAAAACATTTTTATTTCGTTAATAGTTGGGAGTCTAATTACGAATGAAGAAGTGAATAACGTAACTGGATTTAAGTGAAAATATTCTATTAAATAAATTAATATATAAACAATTTGAATATTTGACTTACTTCTATTTTTTATAATTCAATCTATTTTGTGTGGACCAGTGTCATTAGAAACAAAATTCTTTTGAACATTATATAACTTTTGTTATTGCATGAACGCAAGCCAAGGAGTTGCAAAAGCTTTCATGTGGTAAAGGAATCGCGCTCGTCCTTTTAGTTGTTCTCCGTGTTTGGCATCGCGGCTTTTAAACGGTTTCTAACGCATTTCGACAATATATACGCAGTGCAGACGCAACAAAAAAAAAATACAGCGGGTTGCTATTTTGTTGCACCTTACATATAGTTGAAAGGTGACGTCACAATATAAAGGCATTAAAAATGCCTAGCGGCTACTCAACATAAGTTTGGTTAAATACTAATTAATTAAATATAATTTTTAGTTTTTATAATGATTTTCTTTTTTTTTATTTGAATGTTTAAATTTTATGCTTTCGGATTTTATGTGAACAGTTGGGGACTTTTGTTTTTTCGTAAGCACCTACACTTAACTACATTTAACAATTAACTTCTCTATTGCTTATTAAAGTTTTAAGGTCACGGTTAAAATAATCAAATAAATTATTTTTGTCCTTTGTACCTATAAATTCCTCAAAATATGTTTTTATATAACCAGGACAGCCAAGTCTTTTATGACATATAATGGTGTAAATAAACTAAAAGAAATGTGTTATTTATGACACACGGAGTTTTTAATGTTTTTTTTTTTTTAATTAAAATTACATTTGTTAAGAAATTAGCAATAATACTAATTGATTTTTACTTATTGTTATTTCTTTTTAATAAAAATAAAGTTTTATTTTCTTAAAATAAAATGTGACCCTCTTTTATTTATGGGACATAATAAAATTGTTACAAATATTTAAGTGTTTTAAGTGCTTTAATAAATTAAGTACTACTTAATGAGACATAAATCAAAGAATTTTAAGCTTAAAAATTAATTATGGAAATAAAAAATACGAATAACTTTAATAATTAATTTTAAAAGAACTAATGACAACGAATAATATTTCTATTCACACGTTTATATAAAGCTACATGATTGAAACTGGTAAATGTTTTTGGCTTAAAGTTGAAAAAGTCCTGGCTTCCCAAAGCGCAAGTTGTCAGAAGTTTTTGCAAAATTTTCTACGGTGTCTTATTTGACCAAAATTTTTGTGGTAAGTTTTGCTTATTTTTTTGGTATGGTTTTGTAAAATTTTTCTTATTGAACTATTTATTTATTTATACAGGGTGTTTGCCGGCTATTTTGGTTAACATCAGTCTTGACAGTTTATATTTGGCAATCACGAAGCACAGACGTGGCAAAATTATTATGGAAAAATATTTTGTAAGCCAGTGTGTTTTAATTCTATAAATATAAAAAAGCTCATAATGAGTGACGAGACACATTTTAATTTGAAGCATTGGAAAACCCTCAAATTATTCATCAGTCAACTTTGCATCCATTAAGAGTGACAGTCAGTTGTGCAATTTGAAAATGGCGTAACGGTAACTCAATGGGGAGCAATATTTTGATTCGATTAAAAAACTGCTTGTTTTTGGCTTGGTTAACATGTGGTATCAACAAGACGGTACCACATCGCATATAGCCAGGATTATAATGGAATTACTGCGAGACCTCTTTCCACAACAAATTATTTTAAGAAACGATGATGTTCATTGGCCTCTGCGGTCGCCTGATTTGACTGCTCCGGACTTGTTTTTGTGAGGATATCTGAAAAGAATGGTTTATGCAAAACAAACTAGAAACGCTGAAGCAACTCAAACAAAATATTTGTGATGAAATTAATGAAATATCAAGTAAAATGTGTAAGAATGTAATAAAAAATGTGCTTAAAAGGACTCGCATTTGTGAGGCTAACAAAGACGGACATTTATATGATATTGTATTTCATATATAATTACCGACATTAAATAAATTATTCATCAATCCATCCATTTTCTTCTATTTAACCAAAAAATTATCAACAAACAAAGTAGTATACCTTGCCGGCGGACACCCTGTATTTATTTTTTTTATCTTGTGTATTCCTACTAGCAGCTACACATTCAGCACTGCTCTAGCTGTATTTTATTGGTGTCAGCTCGGGTTTGTCAAAGCTCTTTTTAAATCTGTTTTCGACGTTGTTGTAGAGCTTATAATTAACTGAAAGTAGTTTCAAATTAATAGATTTTCTTTCTTTGGCCGCGGTGAAGTGTGGTGGGTGCTTGCACTGTGATGCCATTTGCACTTTTAATACAGGCTTTGGCTGTGTTTTTTTCACCTGGATGTAGTTTGTTATTTATTGACTCCAGGTACTGGTAAAAATACTGCAAAAATTAATTAAAAAAGAGGTATAATGAGCAGTGTGACCAGATTTTCAAGTAAAGTTAAAGCTACATCACGTTTAAAAAACAGCTAAAAAGAGCTAAAAACTAAAATTAAAGCCAAAAAATAAAGCTAAATTTTTAATTTAGTTTTTTAAAAAATTTCTTTGTTATTTAGACATTTCTCATAACATGAACGAAACGTTTGTGTGCTAAAAATATTTATTAAAAAGAATATTTTTTTTTTTTAAATTTTGATTTTATTTACAAAAACTTGGTAAACCCATACCTTAAGTAAGAAGAAAAAAAATATGTGTTCATATACATATGCATATACAAGAGCTTTTTAAAAAAGTTTTTAGAAGAAGGTGTTAATTTGCTGGCTGTTTTGGTAAAAAAAATTAGTTTGTAAGATATATGTGGGGGATTTCATGTCAAGTGACCCAACTTTTTTTTTCGATTGGAAAGAAATTTGGACCAAAGTAAGTTCTTGCAGAGAGTAGTTTAGACACAATTTTTTAACACAATCGGTCAAGAACTCTCTGAGCTAGAGGGGTTCAAAATTTGACGTTTTCGGCAAATAGGTGTTTTTTCTCATACATGTAGTTTATTACCTTTTGCTTTTAACAAAATTTGTCCCAAATACTTTCGATAGCTTTTTTTCAATCTTCCAGAAAAAAATATTTTTAAAATTAAAAAAAAATTTTTTTATTTTTTTTTTATAAAATAATTAGAAAAAATTTTTTTTTCCAAATGTGCCCATATTTTTTTTTTTTTTTTTTTTGCTCAAAAGAAAGCTTAGGTCTTTTGTTTGAAGAGCTTGGAAGTCGCTTAGTGGGATGCGAGTGGGATATCTATAAAAAATAATATTTTGTAACTCAAGGTAGAGGTTTTCCAATTTTCGCGTATATTCTATTTTGATTTTTTTGCTATTTATGTAAAATTTTCTCTTAAGCAAAAAAAAAATATTTTATGCTAAGAAACAAAATAATTTAACCTTTCCGACGGTTTGCATTGAAAATATTAACAAAATGTGTTCAGACATTACCATATAAAAGTGATTTTATTCCAGAGGCCTACCATTTTGTTGGTAATGCAGTGTCGAGTGTATGAGACTTTATTTTCAATGCATACCGTCGGAAAGGTTAAATTTTTTTGTTTCTTAGCATAAAATATTTTTTTTTTTTGCTTAAGAGAAAATTTTACATAAATAGCAAAAAAATCAAAATAGAATATACGCGAAAATTGGAAAACCTCTACCTTGAGTTACAAAATATTATTTTTTATAGATATCCCACTCGCATCCCACTAAGCGACTTCCAAGCTCTTCAAACAAAAGACCTAAGCTTTCTTTTGAGCAAAAAAAAAAAAAAAATATGGGCACATTTGGAAAAAAAATTTTTTTCTAATTATTTTATAAAAATAAATAAAAAAAAAATTTTTTTAATTTTAAAAAAATTTTTTCTGGAAGATTGAAAAAAAAGCTATCGAAAGTATTTGGGACGAATTTTGTTAAAAGCAAAAGGTAATAAACTACATGTATGAGAAAAAACACCTATTTGCCGAAAACGTCAAATTTTGAACCCCTCTAGCTCAGAGAGTTCTTGACCGATTGTGTTAAAAAATTGTGTCTAAACTACTCTCTGCAAGAACTTACTTTGGTCCAAATTTCTTTCCAATCGAAAGACATCGGTTTTAAAAGTTGGGTCACTTGACATGAAATCCCCCATGTATATTTAAAAAAAACAAACAACTAAATTTGTTTTTGTTTTATATATAAATACTCACATCCAATTCGTTAATTTTTTTACAAAAACACGTAAAATTTTGTAATTTATTTACAAACTTTTTTCATGAATACAAACACATGAAACCTATCTATTAAAATAATAATTATCGTTAAAAACCGTTTTTATTTAAATTAAAAAAATTACCGTCCTGCTAAAAAAACAAAATTTACAAAGAATATGATTTTCAGCAAAAATAGTTTAATACTATCAAAATGGTGAGCTTTACTTGATCCTACGATGTTTCATTGTGCCTGCTTTTTTCTTGAAAAATTATTTCGGTCCTGTTTGATTTGATTTTTACACCAAAATACACTTTAAAATTCTTATTAAATAAAAATATTAACATAATAATTTGTTTTCACGAAAGACATAAGTGTTTTTAAATTTTTGAGCAATATATTAAAAGATTTTTTAATTTAACCAAAAAACGAAAAAAATGTTTGTGTCGCATTTGGATTTTCCTTTAAAATTGCCGCATTTAAAAGTACAGTGAACTCGAAACGTGAACTAATTTTTACCAAGGGTGTTCATGTTTTCGATTTTGTTCACGTTTTCGATTGAATATGTTTTAATTATTTTCTAACGAATTAAATTTTTTTTATCAATTTATTGTTCAAAAACATCCAAATCTAGTCACAACTTAACAACGCTTTAACCCGAAAAGTCTAATTTAAAAACTTTAAAACCTAAGTTTTTTGGGTAATACATAATTGTCTCATTAATCCGACCACAAAAATTAACCTTTTGCAAAAAAACTATGTATATCGCTTGTAGATCCTTTTATTGCATAATTCGGGAACTGGAAAAACTAATAAAATTAATGTAAACAAAAAAATCTCAGAAAATTATTGTTCGCGTTTTAAAACTTTCAATGTTTGTTCACGTTTTAGAGTAGTTAATGTTAAATAAAAAGTGTTCACGTTTTTGGATGTTCACGATTCTGGATATTCATGTTTCCGCGAGTTCACTGTATTTGTTTTGGGAAAACAAATTCTTTTTTTTTATTGAATTCTTGTGCTGTTTCACGTTTTTTAAATGTCGCTAGAAGTAAATTATTAAACAAAACAATGGTTCGGAAACTGTATTGTTGTAAATTCGAAGAAAATTTGGAGCGTGAGACCTTTCAAAATAATTGAGATATGTATATCCCAAAAAATATAATACGACAAATTTTTAACCTTTTATCTAGCTCCAAAAACTATTTAAAAAAGCTAAATTTAATTTTGAAAAAAGCTTAAAAAAAAGCTAAGGGCTAAATGTAAATATTTCGGGCTAAACGAAGAAAAATAAAGCTAAATTTAGCTCCAAAAAAGCTAATATGGTCACACTGATAATGAGTGCTACGCTTTTAAAGAGTATTACATCTCTTTATAAATAAAGTAAAAAAGTATTGCATACTTTTCAGCAATACATTTGGGCATTTTATACAGTACGTACTACTAAGTTCCTGAAAGTAGTTCTAGCAGGTAAAAGAAACGTTTTGCCCTACGGTAGAGTGTTGAGTGTATGTGTGTGTTCGTTTTAAATAAAACAAGCAAGATTCTTTTATACAATTTTAGCAAAGCGCTCTATTTTTAAACTTATTGTTGAAGTTTGCCTGTGGCAACTTTCAAAGACTTAATAAACGCCATGGATACCGTTAGATGGACTAAAGAATAGACAAATCAATTTTTATTGACGCATTTATAAAGAAACTCAAATAAATGTTAAAAACCAATTGTATACACAAAAACATTCACGTTTCATATGACTAACACAAGAGTAAAAAAGAATGAAAAAAAAACAAGATTGAATATTAACAAAGAAATCCTGGAAATAAGCCAATATGTCTCTGTTTTCATTAAAATGTTGGCAAATACGTATTTTGTTTACACAATTTAGAAAAAAAAAGGTTTAAAAGAAAATTATAAAAAGCATCGTACCATTCAGCAGTTGGGCGTTCAATTCAATTGCGCAAATATTTTATTGTTTGATTGAAAAAAAAGAACTAAAGCTTGTAAATTGAATATAAAGAATTTATAGGGGTTTCTCTTTAAAAATCGAAAAAGAATATTTAATAAAAAATCAAAAATTATCAAAGAAATTTAAGTTTTTAAAGAGCACATTAGGGTTAAATAAAAAAAACGACAAAACAAAATGTTTAAAACGAATGATCATATTGATACTCATTTCTATCTGCGACATAATTCTCTATTAATTATAAAGTAAAATAAAAAAATATGCGGTACTAGAAGAATTATTTTGTTTATTTATTTACTTAATATTTAGATTATATAAATATAAATATAATATAAATTATTAAGCATTGGCTACCATGGCCATCAGCTTAAAAAAGATTTCAAAAACCATTTTTTTGGGTGATAATTAACGTATAAGAGCAAATCAGATTTTTGGTTAAATTTCTCTTTCCTTAAATGATAATTTTCCACATAAGTACATACACACATATAAGTATGTAAGTCTGTATGCAATTGATTTAAATCAAGCAAAATAATTAAGGGCTCACATACATTTGCTCGTTCTTAAAGGAATACAACATTATCATAATTCAAAAATAATATTAAGTTGTATGAACACAAGCCCTCATCCTGTTGTCAAAAAACGCATGTAGACAAATACTTAAGTAATCATGTCTAATCATACGCAAATTACTTGCAAAAGAAATACAATACAAAATGTCTCGCAGCTGTCGTCTGGCGGTCTGATGCTTTTTGTTTTCATTTTCTTTAAGCTGAGTATTGTATTTCTTAAACTTGTCTTTTGTGACAATTTATGCCAAAGGTGTCTCTCTGTTGGGTTTAATACAAACAACAAAGTTAATGGAAGAAACAAAAAAATCAACATAACATGGGTGGCATGATAATGTTGAGATGCTATCGCATCTTGTTTAGAGATGAGGACAAAAAGCTAAAGAATCTAAAGAAACAGGTAGGATTATTGGTTGTTTTGTTTTTTAAGGGTTGTGACTCAACCATACAAAATCATCCAACAACTAAAAAATAAAAGAAAATTAAGATAAACCTTAGAGAGGGGAAATAAATTCTTAATGTATAACACAAAGAGTAGATATGAAGGTTGAATTGTTAAATTTACTGTAAAACTTAAGATTGAATTTAAGTTATGCCATTTCTTCGTTTTTCTTTTCTATCTTAAATGGTTAACAAAAGTTCTTAAATGTAAAAAACCATTAAGAAAAGTTTTTTAAAAAAGATTTATAAACAAAAGGAAGACGCGTAATGAGCTGTTTTCAAGCTTATACAAATTTAAACATTGGAGGTAAACTTGGTGTAACGTTTGCTGATTTATCTTTAAGGTAGACTATATTGCACACTAAATCAAAAAGAGGTGAAACTCAAAATTATTTAATTTGCTTTTACCAGTTTCCAAATCAAACCCTAAGCGAACACGAAAATTTTGTTTGTACTTATGGAATGAAAACTTTACTCTGAGACAATTTTTTTTAAATTTAATTTGTTTGCACAAAAGAAAGCAAAAAAGAAGACCTTTTTTTTAAATTATGATTTTGAGTTGTGACGGTTATTGATTTAGTGTGCGATATTCGTCTCCTAACGCTTCACGTTTTGTCCACAACGTTGATCAAATGTTAATGTGTGCAAATTCTTTTTGCTTTATGCTTACGTTTGAATCATAAAAAAAAGAATAAAAAAAATATCGAAAGCTGTTTGTATTTCGTAAAGCACTTTGTTTATTTTGGATAGAAAAGAAAAAAGTAGGAGAATGCAGAATATAACTTAAATACACCGAAAAAAATCTAAAATCGTTTTCAAACAAAATTATTAAATAAACTTAAATCAGTTTTTGGTACAAGAAATAGAAAATATTTTGAGTCATTATTAGCCAAAAACAGTAATTGTTTGCCATCATTATTAATGTTTAGCGAGAAATTATCAGTTGCATGCTGCCACCGTTCGACTCTCAATATGGGCATTTCTCAAATGCCGAATGCCACATTCGTAAGCAATCAAAGTGAAAAAATATGCCAAAATTTAATTTTATTTTGACAAAATAATGAACTATAGCTATTGATTACATACTTTAATATGTGTTTAATGTGATTTTTGCCAATTGTCCGTTTTAAAGATAATAACCGCACACCAAGGCATTCGCACGCGACAAAAACAGAAGTCGGATTCAAAGCAAAAAAATCAAACACTGATTTTGTTTGAAAGATGAACGGATATTCTAATGCGAACATTTTTTAAAATGTTGTGCATTGATATGATACAAATATTATATTCTAATTCAAAAATATGTAGTAGTTTATTCTTAATTTTTTTTTAATCTCTGTCGCAGACGACATGTCGCATGCGACATTTTAGTCCTACCTAATTTTACTGTTGGTTATTTTAGCAAATGATATGCACCTGGGATATATCTACCTTGAATGCTTTTCACTTCCTTCAACTTTTCGTTCAAATTATAATGTAGAAATACATTTAAAATTTGAACACAAGGCATAAAATACATTTTAATTCCATTGTGATGTGGTTCGCACACTGATAAAACGACGGTGCATTTCAGTTTTTTGTTTACGTTTCCAAATAAAAACAATTTAGAAACAAAAAATATTTTGAATTTATACATTAAACACTTAAAATGTCGCATGCTACAAATTAAAATACGTCAAGAAAGCAAAGCGTTGATTACCTTTCAGCCTATTTTCTTCAATTTAATTAGCAATAAAAATATTTGTTGGCTACTAATATCTAATGCGCATTGTACAAATACCTTTGACTCACTGATAAAAAATTTTCTTTTTAAATGTCGCACGTAACATCGTAATTGGCATCCGCATCGCTTATTTTGAATTTTTCTTAAGTTTTTCAAAATATTTTGCGGTATCTGAAAAAGAAAATGTCAGAAGATAATTTCTCTAATTAATATCGGAAATAATAACACAAAATCCAAAGGAAATGTGTTCAATGAGTAAATGAAAAATTTGTTTAAATTATTTAAACTTAATAGATCCGCTATGAAAAAATGTTAAAACAACATATTTTTTTAAGCCTTAATTTTTTTCTTGACTGCAGTTGACATTTCTATGGAAGTGTCCACATACATTATTCCCTGCAGTGTACATATGTATTTATTTGTTGATGGTATGTTGGAATTTTTCATTTATTTGCTTCGTTTCTGTCAAAAGAAAAAAAGAATTAATTTAATTGTATAAGAAATTTATAAACGGTTTAGGTGAAACTTGGTATGTGTGGTACGAGCATACTATTCCTATTTGGGTGGTTAAAGTGTGTGTGTGTGTGTGGATATGTGATATTATCTGGCTTTGTGTGAAAATATTTATTTTGACCACTTGATCAAAGAAATGCTTATGTATTAGTTCTAATGAGAGTTGCATACCAATTAAACAGAAAGTTTAACAAAACACTTTAAACCAAAGCGACTTTAACTATGCGTAGATAAATGAATTTTAACATTTGTTAAATTTGTATTATTTACAATAGGCTATTCCAAAATGATCAGGAAACTAAACTAAAAAACAATAAGGTTAAGACAAACTTTTGAAACAGACTTTTGGGGCTCGAAATTCTCCAGAATTTACATAATTGTCGGGTCTATATTATCTCTAATTAATAGGTAATGTTTATAACTGATCTATTTTGACCAAATTTGGTACGACGTCTTATATTAAAAAAAATTATTATTTACATCTTAATTTTGCTATTGTATAAGTAAAAATTGTTTCCTATGAGTGATACTTAAAAGGGAGTAAATTCATTAATTGGAGTGTTTGCATAATAAGAGGTATAAGATTTCAAGATAACTTATGCCCCTAAAATCTCAACGATGCTGCCTGCTGACATAACCCTATTCAAATCAGGAAAAGAAAAATTTGCGGGAAAAAATCATCAATCTCCTGTCAGTAGTGGAAAAAGTTGGGCTGCGTGTAAAAAATTTTTAGACATGGCCTGTATCTCGAACGAAACCTTGTTATTCAGCATAAAAACACTCGCCGAAAGCGTTGCAAAATTGGATTTTTTTTAACAGAAACCTTACATAAAAATGAAGAACGAAGTAGTTAAGGCAAAACTATTTTCCATCAGCTACGCATAATATTCGTACATGCATCACCAAATTTGCTTTGCTATGATGTTTCATATACACTGGCTGCCACTAAGAGGGAGCTATCAAAGTTGGATCTGCTTTCTGATATTCCTTCAGTTTCGGTATCTGTGCAAAGGTAAAGGAAAAAGAGGCAAGCTGGCTAGACTGGGGTCTGTTTTTTATAGTTTCAATGCAAAGTTAGTAAAGGAAGGGATTTTTTAAAACCTCCATAAAGAAGTAAAGACAACTTTGGATAGTTTGGACACATGCAGGGTTTCTGGGTTACGGGGAACTTTGTTTGACAAAAATCGTACAATACAACTAATTAGCCATAGTAAGATGGGTGTATCGAGAGGGTTGTTAATCTTAATGGGTCACTATGTGATAAGAGGGATGCAAAAGAAGAATCGGAGGTTCTTCTTTTAAAGAATGCCATTTTAAGTGTGGGGATAGGAAAAAATAAAGCCTCGCAGATTTTCTGTATATGTCCTGCTAAATATTAGATACCCCTTACGGGACATCAGGGAGTAGGTTGAATGGACTGCTGAGATTTTAAAGTCCAGGTATAAATTCGAAATTAGTAAGATAAACTACTGCACTTTAAACGGAACCTTGTTTTTAATTACAAATATTTAAAACACAGTTTAATAAACTTCAAAAATATAATGAAACTATTTAATATTTATTAATATTAGAGTGATTTGAATTAAGCTTTACGATAAGGATAAAGGCAATTGTTCTATAAACCCCTCATTATAGGTGTTTTACGTAGCAAAAAAATTTGCCTCTATATGTCTCAATTTAAGAAAATAAACAAAAATATTTTTGAAACAATCTATTTGAGAATAAAGATATTAATTCAAAAGTTTAATATAAAATTTCCAGAAAAATTTTGCATAGTTCAGAGGTTTTCAAATATATTTCCCTTTTCTTTATCGATATTGTAAGGAACAAATTAATAGAGAAATATGTGGAACTCAAAACGTTTAAGTTTTTTCACAATAATTAAGGCTAAATGAAAGCAAATGTTAAGGTGGACTAGATGAGAAGCCAAGTTTATTTTATTTGCCATATAAAAGATTTGCTTTTTTATCTTTTCTGTTTTCATGTCTCTAATGTTATTTTATATGATTTTCTTTTTACCTTTTTTAATATTTATATGACAATAATATTTAAAAAAAATTAGCAGTTTTCCTAGATGGCCATTTCTTTAGACAGGAACGATTTTTTTTAGTTTTTTGACAAAAAGTAACGTAATAATTAATAAAAAACTGGTCCATGATATTAGTTTTTGAAATATTAAAAATAAAAAAAACAAAAACAAAAAAAAAAAATACAGTAAATGCAACAAATTAAGATTTAAGTTTTATATCTAGTATTTATTTTGGCAGAAATGCCCCTATGACTACTACTTCGATGGTTTCAAAAAGCTTAAGAAAATCATTTTGAGTACTCAATCTTAAATTTTTTTTTCAAATTACAATTTAAATATTAAAAAATCCCTTTAAAAGCTTGAGCTTAACAAAAATCATGACTCATTTTCTTGTTGTCAGCCTATTACGGCAACAAAAACAATAACAACGATATCAAGATGCTTATGCCATTTTATCCCTTAAAAACTTTACAAATGTTAATGTACGGCAAACAGACCATAATATTTTTACAGCTGCACTTAATTTCAATTTTTTTTTTTTTTTTTGGGAATCCATTTGTATTTTTTTTCCATTCCGTAGATTTTATGCCAAAAAGTTTAAAAAAAAGTAAAAGACAAGAGAAAAATGCTTGACTGAATTCAACTTTTATTATTTATAGACATCATCTATAGTTTGTTTCAATTTTATAAATTTGTTGCACACGTTGGCAAATTCCAAAGTCATGTTGTTGAACATGTTTCTTTATTTTAAGGTTTTTTTTAATACCTTTTCTTATTTCTTCATCTCTAGTTGCCTTTGTAATTTAAGCATTTTTTTATTTCTTGATGTTGGCTTCAAATTTCTTTTATGTTAAAGTATTTTAAATTTATTTAAGTTTTTTTATATCGAAAATTCCAAGCTATTTGTATCTATGAAAAATATGTGGATCTTGCAGATATATCTGTATGAAATATTATGTTAACAGAGAAGACAGTAGTTTTAAAAAGAATTTATTAAAAAAACACATAAATGCAAAGACGAGGGTAAAAATTTAAAAATTTGCAACAATTTTTTATTATTTTATTCATAATAAAAATTTGAGAACCAAACAAAATTTTAAGTTTTTCTGCGGATTTAAATCTTAATATATTTGAAAGAATTTGAAGCATATTAATACACTTCACGTAAGTGATAAGGGTACATATATGTTTGCCCTTTAGTTTCTAATTTGTTTAATGTCCATCTGCGGACCCATTAAATATATATTTTCTTTGTCCTTTTAGATAAGGAAGTTTATTTAGCGATGACTATCTATCCATCTGTTCGTGTTATGCCTAAAATCAACTTTTTAAAGCCCCCCCCGATGTCCCATAGACCCGTAAGTGGTATAAAACTGTCAGAAATATCTGCGAGCCAATAGCTTTTGAAATTTAGCAAAAGCGCCTGATAAATAAACGAGATATAAGCAAAAAACCAAAAATATCCCTGTTTATTTCTTCAAAATTTCTACACAGAACCCGTAAAACCATATCTTCGCCCCCTTACAGGGTTGCCATACAAAGTTTATTGTTTTTAATTTTTTTGCAAATCGCTCCCACAACTTTAAAGGTGCACCTACAAAGGTTAAATGTAAGACCGGCCCCAATTAATTTTTCCTCCCAAATACTTATGTGAACTTACTTACCCATTACCTCTAGCATGTTTGCCTTACAAAATTTTGAAAAAGTGGGGTAAAAGCCCCTACAACTTCTCCGGAGTGGCCCTTGAGGAATAAAGACTATTACAGACCCCGATTAGTTTTCCCTCCCAAACATTTTTCTTTCCCCCACCCCCCCCCCCCCCCCCCTTAACATATTCCTAGAAAATACTTACCCCTTCAGCAAAAAAATTGTATTTGCTCATTTGATTTAAAAAACGGAAATTTAAAATGTGATAATTGGGATTTAAACAAACGTGGAACTAATGGTTAATTATTTACTCTTCATTATAGAATTCTTTGGTGGCATGAGGTGATAAAAATGTGGTGAAATTTGTAAAGCTTGAGTATTATATGAGAAGTTATTAACAAAAATGCACCTCTCAGCAGGATATTTGTATGATGCATATGTAAAAAATATATTAAAAGTTACTCCTTGAATAGGCTACGGACTTATGGCGAACCTCTTTTCTGTACCAAATTTTATCAACCATGGAACATACGGACCTGCTTTAAATCAATGCAGGAAGTGATTTTAAGTTGATTGGTATAACTGAAAGTGGGTCTTATACTAGAATTTTCGGGCGTTAGAAGTAGCTGCACAAACGCATACTTCCGCTGACACGTATATATATCACTAACCTGAGAGTATCCTTACAAAATCATCAAAGTACTGGTATATGTAGAAAAGCCTACTTTTCCAATTCTTTTCTTAATACTTTTCTTTCGCAAAATACATGTCGTTGCTTAAAAAATATTAATTTTTCCCATCAAATGTGATTTGTTAATTAATTTATAAAACCAGGACTTTATAGTTAAGCTTTTCAATATTTCGAATATTTTTCACACAGTTACACGAACACATACAGACATATTTGCTCTGCAACAAAAATGCTTTTGTGGCGATAGTCTTGCCAGGCAGGGGAGTATGAAATTGTAGAGTAAATTAATTCAAAAAGTTGTGTAATTATTTTCACTTAAAGGAAACTAACAAAAATGTAACAGACTCCCCACTGTGTATTTATGGACAATATGCTGGTAGAATTTTCTTATCTTTAAATATTTTTGTTGTACTTCGTAGGTTTTGTTCCTTTGCTGTTTTGTATTTTTGGCAAATGTTTCAGTAGTGTAATGGCAGAGTAAACTTCAGCATCAACCTTTTTGTTACGAAGACGACGATGTTGTAATCATTGTTTTTTGTTGTTGTCTAGTTGCCAGTAATACTAATATGTTTGCTTTTGCTTTGTTTTTTTTTTAAATGTTGGTCCTGTTTCTTTGTTTTGTTTCAACGTTGGAATTACAACAAGACAGCCAGTTGTTGGGTATTAGTGCAGACACATCTTTTGGCAAGAAAATTCTGGCATCTTTTACACTCTTAGAATTTTAAGCCTTCTTTGCTGGCATTGTTTAAGGTACATTAATGCTACAGCAAAATGATTGATTTTTGTATTAGTTTCCTATTTAATAAGAGCCTCTTTTAAATTAATTTCTTAATGAGTTTATTGAGGATTATTTCATTTATTTCCTTTAAATTAAGGACAATAAAAACTTTTGGGAGATATTTGACGGTAAATATTTTGAAGCCTGTTAAGACCTGTTTGGTATTTTAGAACCAAGATTAAAAAAGCTTATAAGTTTAGAATCTATAATGCTGAAACTTAAAGCTAAACACATTTTTGAAAAATTGTTGAGAATTTTTTTAAGACATTTTGTACGGATGTGCTGGATGTTATTCAAGTTGGATAAATCTGCTTAATAGGTTGTCGGTAAGGCTTAATTCATTTGTTGTGAGTTTACTAAGGTAAAAATTTAAATAAAATAAAAGTGCAACTATGTTTTATTTTCTATAGATTCAGCTTTGTTTAAAGAGTATGAATAAATTTCCTTTTAAATAACTCTTTAATATTTATTTTTATCAAAAAATATCAAAATTGTTCTATTTTTCCTTTAAAAAATGTGAAATAAATTCGACCATTAAGCAAAAGTTTAATATTTTTTTTTTGCTTTTTGTAGGTATAAACATTATAAAATAGTTTTTGAACTTTCTTGCTTTACACACATCGCTCATTTGCTAGAAAAATGTCATATGTTAAAAAAAGTCATTTACTGGAAGCACAAAAAGTAAACAAAATTTAAAGATGCAATTTATAAAACAGTGTAAAGTACATATAACATAATCAAGAATTCTAAATTGTTAACAACAAAAATGCATTTTTTGAGTTATGACGCTTTTCTGGCAAATGAGCATTACGTATGTACATAAACAAAAAGCATTAAAAAATTTTATTTTTTTAATTATTTAAAATTAAAGGTGTGTTATATTCTAAGCTCCTGGATATAAGATTTCAATTCATTCTTTGTTTTTGTAACTATCTGTGTTTATTCTTGTTTAAGTTTTTGCAGCAAAACTGCAAAAGATAGGAGCCAATAATGTTTTCTACAGAAAGAAAAACATCGGTTTTATTGTTGCAACAACAAATATTATAACATCTTTTGTATTAACAATTCCTGAACCAGTACACACATCTTAACGTGATAATTATAAAGTAACACAAAAAGGATAAGAAATTAAACTATAGGAAAAGAGAACTTAGTGGGTTAGATGTAATTAGTTTTAATCAGAATGAGTTGTAAAAATAGTTTGGCACTAAAAAACAATATTTGTATATTCCCATACTCCCAATCTTTATTTACACATAATAATCAGCACTTTTCTGCAGCAAAAAAAAAAAGAAGCAGCAGCGGCAAGCA